>BSBM01000007.1:29962500-30385000 GCA_027924585.1 Larix kaempferi
CAATCATAATCCTTGAGGTATGGTGACAATTTTATCTGGTTAAATGTATTTTAGTCTTCATTCACTTGTTTGAATGGCATCTATTTTGGTTTTTCCTCATGAATTGTATGATAGATCTATTTTAGTCTTCTTAATCTTCAACATAGACAATAAAGACATCTTACCAAAAAACAGCTACAACATGCACCAAGCAATGCTTTCAACCTTTCATGAAGATAATAAAAAAAAATTACTTGCATCACCACAAATAACATTTGATAATTGCATTCCTCCATCTAGTAGACAAACATTTGTTGAATTCCTCATGGTTTCACCACAACAACTCACACAAACAACTAAAGAATTGAAAACTCTTAGTCTTTTGGGGTTATTTTCCCTCATCCATAACATGAAAATGAAGTGAGTAGGAGCTTCTCCCTTGCAGGGAATTTGCTCCTACTAACATTCCATACCACCATCCTATACCATCCTACTGAGTTCCTAGAGGTGTTGTTGTAGTTCTATGTAGGGCATTCCCAGTAGTCGGTAATCATTTCCTCTTGAGTGTGAATTTATTGAATTGCTTTGAATTGCTTTATGGATTTGGATTGCTTATGGAAGTAGGTTGTGTTATGATCACCTACTTTGAGCCAAAGACTTCGAGAATTTTTCCTCCATAATTCTTCTTATATCATGCAGATTGAATACAAGGATTTATGCAGGATTACTTCTATATCAAGAAGTTTGCTTGTAATAGAAGAAGTTTCCAGTGATATCAGATGGTCTTCCAGCAACTGCTGGGCATCGATTCTAGATGGATCCGGAGAGGGAATAGATTTATCCCAACATTTGAGGGCCCTTTTATCTCTCTAAAGCTACTCCTCCCAAACAAAGAAGGTTGAGCGTGACATTGGGACATACCAAGCTTCTTTAACAATGTCCATAAAATCCTTTTGAGAAATCTATAGTGGGCTAAACCTGAAAGGAAGAAGACCCAAGTTTTAGTCTTGCTTGAGCTCTGGGAGGATTGGTTTATGGTCCGAACTAGCAAAGGGAAAGATTCAGGATGAAGCATTCAATCCTAAGATAAGGAAAGAATCTTGGATTAGAGACCTGTCGAGTCTTGCTATTGTATGCCTGTTCCCAAACCACTTGTTGGACCAAGTAAATTTACCTTTGGAGGGAAAAATATCTGAGAGATCCCAATCTAATATGAGCTCATACACCTGTTCATGAATGGAATCTCTAACCAACGAACCCCCTCTTTTTCAGAAGGATTTAGTGTAACATTAAGATCTCCTACTCAGATTTTATTTTCCAAACTAATGTTGCTACCCACATCCGATAGGAGGTTCCAACAGGCCTTATTTTCAACCAACAGAATAGGAACATAGATATTAAAAATACATCCCTGAGCACCCATGATTTTTTGCAACAACCACGTGAATAGTCAGTGGGTGCAGAGTTTATTTTCAACTAGGTCAAACATTGAACTATCCCATAAAGTGTTTATTCCTTCGGAGGCTCCTCTAGAACTGACCGTGAGACCTCCACCTTTTTTCCAAAATTTCAAAATATAATGAAGGAAATTATTTTCCTCCATGTTTGTCTCCTAGATTAGAAAAAGATCTAGTTGGGAAATTCCAATCAAATCTTTATGGCATCTTCCTTATTTTTACTACCCGTTCCTCTACAATTCCAAGAGGGAACCTTCATTACTTACCTCTACTTGAGGTAGGGGGGCCTTTCTAGGGTTTCCCTTGATGTCTAGTGCTTCTAGGGTTTCGAATGAGCCTTTATAGAGTTTGTTGGGAACCTTGAAGTTTATCCATGTAGGTGGCTTGTTCTCGAATCTCTTTTTTCGATTTCCTCCCACGAGACATCTTCTTTCTGGGAGAATATTCCTCTATTTCCCCTTCTTCTTCATCGGACTCTTCAATTTCAGATTCATTGGTTAGTTTCTCCTTAATTCCAGTTTCTTTTACTATTTCCACGGATGGATCTAGTTGGGTTACAGCATCAGCCTCATTTTCTTTCTCCGTAGCCTCTTTTCTCATGTCCTCTTCAACATTCTCTAGAAATACAAAACTATTTTATTTGATCTAGGAGGAGCTTAATTTATTGGAGATGGATTTGGGATGGGTTTTGCAAGAGAATCTTTTTTAACCTATTTCCTTGGCCAGTGCGAATTTTTAGGGTTCACCTTGGGTTTCTTTATGTAGATTGCCAACCATCAGTCCATTCCTTTTCCTGAGGGACTTCCTGATTTTTGAAACAATTTCTATGGAAATTTCCATATTCATGGCATCCATGACACTTAAAAGGTAATTGCTCATAATCCACTTTTTGGAAGTGAATTCAGGATCCAACTGTGAGCTTGATTGCTTCTATTAAGTCGGCTTTCATATCTACCTCCACACAAATACAAGCATAGGCATATTGATCCTTAGGAATTGCCATGTCAATGAAACTACCAAGGGAATTTCCTATTGAATTCATGGAATTTGCGTTCCAACAATGCATAGGTAGATTTGGTACTTAGACCCATACTAGGACAGCTTTAGGGATGTCAGCAGTAGGATCAAAATATGGAGTCCATTTGTTCAGATACAGACATTGTGGCCCCATGAAATAAGGCCCAATCCGAAAGATTAGATCCTGATCTGCTTTAGATTCAAAATCAAATAGAAAATAACCTCTTCCAACAGAGTAGGAGACCACATTTTGAGAGATCAGTAGTCTCTAGTTTTGTTGAATCCATCTTTCGGTGTTTTTCGGTGAGGGCCTTAAGCCTGTAAATTGACCTATCAAAGCCCTATCTGTGAGATAGAGGGAGACCCTGATGGTATCTTCCAGCGGCAAGGAAACCACGGGAATATCTTCCAAATGCTCGATGAATTTCGGTGGCACCCTAGCAACAGCCTTCTTACCTTGCGAGGACACGAGGTGAGCAAAGGACTCCACTTCAAGCGGGATGGAGGAGGATGGTGTCACTGAAACACCCTTTCCAGATGCTATGAATAGAAAAGTAGAGCATGGATTGAAACCCTAGCAAACCAAGCCTCAAAGCCCAAAAAAATCCAAGAAAAAATATTATTGCTTATACTCTCATGGTACTATTGCCATTTCTCTAGTTGTGTAAAAAGGTTCTTCTATGCTTCCTTCAACTTAGTATGAATTTGTTCGTCAAAATTCTTTGTTTTTATTCATTATAAAATTTATGAATTTAGTATTATATATATATTTCTAAATTATTATACTATGCTTTTACTAAAATTGATTGTTTTCACCTAGTACAAAATATACCAATTTAATAATGAAAAAGAAATTCAACTTATTATAAGGTGTTTTAAATGTCAAAATTATTTGTTTCCTATAGTTACATAGAAGAAGAAACCACAAATACTATAATTGTAATGCATACAAGTCCAAAAGAAGAATCTTAAACTGTATTATGCAAAACCTAGGGTCAAATAGGATGACAACAACCCTTACTATTTAAGATCCAAAGGGTTAGTAAGGATAGAAGGGGATTTGGATGTTGTAGGGTTAGGGTTTATAACTCAGCCAAGAAACAAGAAAAGAGGCCCTAGGGTTTTTTAGAAGAAGGCACCACTTAAGTCTACATCTCAGGCGCTTAGTGAAAATCCCTTAGGGAAGGTTCCCTCATGAAATTTTTTCCCTAAATTGTCGTGGGTTGTCTAGCAACCAAAAACAACTAGCACTGGTGAGGCTAATAGAGATTCACAGACTGTATATAGTAATAATTCAAGAGACAATGTGTAATGAGAAAATTTTAGTGGATAGATTAAAGAAATTGCTTTTAGGATGGGATTTTGTTTGGTCATATGGTAAAGGGTTGTCACGCGGTTTATTGACAAGGTGGAAAGAGGATTCAGAGTTAATCAATTCTTTCTCTATGACTTGTGGTTTAGGGTCGACATTTAACAGCAAGGAACTGAACCTACAATTTACTCTCCTAAACCTATATGGACCTTATGATCATAAAGTTGAGTTTTGTGATAAAAAATTTCAGGCTGATTCTTTTAAAGGATCAATTGAATCTATAGATATGAATCCAAATTAGTTTAATAAAAGGAATGGAGAGGCTTCAATAACCAAAATATTAGATAGATTCATTTTATCAGGGTATCTAATGAGGAAAGTTGAAAGATGTAGGCCTTGTAGAGTGACAGGGGGAGGCTCTAACCATCTTCTAGTGATGTTTCATATGGATAAACGGGGGACAAAACCAATTTCTCTATTTAAATTTTATCCTCATTGGATAAAGAACCCTCATTTTGTTACATTGATTACATCTAACTGGAAGGCTTATGATCCTAACTTGGATCTGTTCCATAGTAGAAAAATTGAAAATGATCAGAATAACATGAACAAATTAGCATTTGACTGCGCATTAAAGGAGAAAAAATTTAAAGAGATATGATTACAAGCTACAAAAAAAATATAAAAATATAAAAATTAATTAAAAATAAAAAATTGATGAAATTTACTTCAAGAGTAGAGGTATTATTAGTGAAGAAAATGTAAAAGTAGTAAAATAGTTGGAAAAGACTAAAATTGGTATTGTTAGGGATAAGAAACTTGAAAGTAGAATGAAGAACCAATTATTTTGGATGGCCTTAGGGGATAAAAACACTGCTTTTCTTCATAATTTTTCCAGTGAGAGAAAAAGTAAAACTACAATCTGAGAAGTGAAGAAAAAAGACGGGGTAGCAGTTTGAGGTTTTGAGAATCTAGTGGAAGAAGGGGTGAGTTTATTTAAATAAATATATAAGTAGCATGAAGAAAGTAAAATACCTAAAATAGTTCAAGCATGCTTCCTTTTTACAAAATGGATAAAAAGAGAAGACAATTTAACTCTCTTTGCACCGGTGACAATGAAGGAATTCGAAGCTACCTTGGGAAAATCTAAAGAAAGAAAAAAGTCCAGGTCCTAATGGTTGTACCTTAGATTTTTTCTTATGCTTTCTATATTTATTGGGGTCTCATTTGTTGAAAGTGATAGAGGATATAAGAATTTAAGGTAGAATGCTTCCTTGTTTCTATTCAACCTTCATAGTGCTTATAACAAAAGTGCATAATCCCGTCTCTTTTTGGGACTTCAAACCAATTTCTCTTTGTAATGTTGTGTATAAAATTATATCCAAGATCATAGAAGAAATAATTAAACCTTTTCGTTCAGCAAATATCTTTCCTGAACAATTTGGATTCTTAGAAGGGATGAATATACATGAAGCAGTGGGCATAGCTCAGGAATGCATTCATACTATCAAGAGTAAATCTATGGCAACGAAGATGATAAAGATAAACCTATCAAAGACATATGAGAGGAAAAGTTTGTTATACATAAGATTAGTTTTAATTCAATGTGTTTTCTGAGTGGAAGTAGTGAATGTAACCTACGTAGAACTTGAAACATTTTATGTTTGTGGAAAAACATTACTCTATATTTTATTGTAAGGTTTTTATGTTATTGACCAGGGATGGTCAAGGATGACTATAATTGAATATTATTATTATTTAATAAATTAAAAAAAGAGACACTCATCGAAAGAGGACTATTGAAGAGTGTTCACTGACCCACTAGGGGGAATGAAACTGTTGTAGAAAGCAATTGACAAGTGGATACATCTTCCCTCACTTACTAGCTGTTGCAGGAGGCAAGCTCCCTAAAATTGTGGTTATGTTCCCCAAGGAAGGTGGAACTGAGCAAGTGGCTCATTAAATGATTTTCAACTGACCCAAAGACCTAGGCATACATATAACCATCGAATGGGGCAGGAGGCTCACTTACTTTTCCTTTTGATTTGATAGAAACTGTTATGTTGAGCCCACAAGAGGAATTTGATGAGGGGATGCTAGAATGAGTTGCAGAGTAAGACTGCCAAATTAATCTGTTGAGTTTGCAAAGAGTGAATTGTATGCCAGTATTCATGATTGTTGAGATAGACAGTGATTGTCATATGCTTCTACATAGGATCTTCATCATGGTTGTTCAATGAACAGGCTTGGGGGTCCTAAAGCAAGTGATCTTGGCTACTTTCAGGAGACGGTTGGGAGGAACAGTCTTCTTTGGGTTTTTGTCCACTTCTACAATTCGAAACAGGTTCTACATTTTCCTAAGTTAGTTACTTTTAACCTGTCGTCATATTTCTGAAGGTTGCACTTGTATACTACCTAGATTTTATAACTTATATTATAGATTGATGATCAAACAGTATTGATGATTGTTTCCGATTAAAATATTTAATGGATTGATTATAAAATATCAGAATGATGAATATAACTCTTCTCTGTATTTTTCCTTTCACTTTCATGATGTACTCTAGTACAGAGAATTTTGTTTAAACAATAGATTAGAAATTATTTCAATGTTATGATTAAAATAATGATCCTTATTATAAATATCTTCATAAAATGCATAGTGTAATAGTATTCAAAACTTAGTATTTCCAAGAGATTTTCTCTGTTTTTCATAATAGTATTCGCAAGTTTAAAAATAGAAGATTATAGTGAAATTCAAACAAGTCATAATAGGTTAGATTATTGTAACTAGAATGTTGTTCTTCTATATACTTATAAATAAAATCAAAACTCTAAAAAATGTTAAACAATTAATATTGAAACCTAGAAACATACATGATAAAATATCTTTATTGCTAAATGTTGGGACTCAGAAATGTCCTATTTTCATCCACTTTACCTTTCGTTATTCTTCACATTTCATCGTCCCATTAACCTTTCATCATACCATTTCCATACATATACTTGAGTTTCATCTTACTATTTTCCACTTTATTCATTTTAGTATTATAAGTGAATTTAAGATTAATATTGGAAAATAACATGTTTTTCACTAATATCTCAAGTATGGATGAGCTTTGTAATGTGTAGGAATGCGGAAGGATCAATTCAAAGAAAGACTCCTCGAATATCTCCTCCACCATTTCAAGGAGATAGTTATTCAAGAATATTCCAAGGAGAAGATCATGGAGATTTGGTTGGCATATCTTATTTAGGATGTATGAGAAACATGTGGAGGATTTGAATGTATCATACTTTGTAATAATAGGAAATTAGTGGAGAGTGGTTGAGAGAATAGTGGATATGTCATTATGAGATGGTTATCTTCTTCTCAAAGAAATTCATGTATAAAAGAGAGTGCTCTCTCTTCATTTGAGTAGTAGATAAAGAGTAGATTGATAGGAGATTAGAGAGTAGATTAGGAGAAGATTAGTCTCGGATTGTAGAAGTTAGTTTTAACTTTGTAATATGGAGAAGGGGATTCTTAGCTTTTGTTCATAATCTTAGTTTTGATTCTCTCATGATTTGTCATTGATTCTTGTGATGTAAATTAAGTTTTCCTTATTGTTAATGTGAGCTCACATGTGTTTTCTCGTTGCTCTTCATATGTTGTCTTTCTTTTATGCAATTTACTTTCAGCAATGTGGTGTGTTTCAGCTTCTAGCATTAGATTAGCAATTGTGTGTTTCAACTTAAGGGGGAATTAGATTAGCAATTAGCCATTAGAAAGGGGCGGTTAGATTAGATTAGCTCCACTTCATTCCTGCATATATTTTGCACATGCTTCGTAAGCCTACGAACCTCGGATTGACAAATTAAATGGTTGGGTGAATACTACAACGAAATTAAATGACAATATTTGAGCCTAACACTAAACATTTCAAAGTCAATTAGATTGTTACCAGCATGCTATTAATAGTGCTAACATATAGTATTAATAATAGAATCGCATTATTTATATATAATACACCTATATCGTATACAGTATTAATATTCACATCTCAAATGTTTATACTTCATATACTTACAGTAGCCAGAAATTAAGCAAGTGCTACAATACTCTAATACATAGATATTGTAATAGATAAAGTTTGTATAAATCAAAGCATCGAGTCCCTTAACTCGTAAACATCAATATTTTATACAATAGTATACTCAACATAAATGATTATACAAATAAACCAGCATGATAACCTTTAATCAAAATCATATCAACTTCGAATGATCACGATAATGGACAAATTGAAGTATCAAATAAATTATTATTGCTCCATTAAAAATAATAGGAATATCATTCACATTGCAGGGTTTATCCCTTGACTAACAAACAAACCCACATTTTAAACCTTGTAAATCATTTATCATTGACGCCGAAGGGCCAAAGTAACACATAGTCGAATATACACAAACAAATTCATAACTTATATCTTCCATCATTTGTATATAAGAGAAAGGTTTAATAAAATTTTAGAGTGCAGTGAGACTACTCAGGGTTGGTCAAATGGCTCCCATTTAAATAACAATAAACCAATTAAACATGCAAAAATGGTTATTGGGTGAAAAACCAATATTGGCGTGTATCCATAGAAATTTACATAATGCTGCTAGTAAATCCTTACGGCTTAATTGATTGAGCAACAACACTATCGAAAACCAACATGGGTTGCATACACAACTTCGTAACAGAGGAGAAGTGTTGTGGAATACTCGAGGCTTACCTAAGCCTAGAATTGCCATACGCTTACATCCACGCCTTATTTTCAACCATCAACGTTGTGAGAACCCTGTCACTACCGCAAAACAATAGTTAGGTATATATATTTGTGCACAATATAGAAATAAAAGGGACTGAAAGGTTAAACACCAGAGTTGGTGAAATTTTACCTTAAGGGAAGTGATCGATGCCACTATCGTATTGCCCAGCTCTATTTTGAACAAGCAACACCTTAACCACCATAGCTTTTAACCTCTGCACACACTATGGCTCAACCATGGCGGCCGAGAGCTCCAAGAGCTCGGCTGTCCAATGAGCCAACAAACAAAATGACTAGTGATACAACCCTTTCCAATGTCAAGGTTAGGGGTTCAAGCCACGAGGAGCAAGTTGGAAGTAGTCACATGGGCACATTTAATACAAACAGTTGCCAACCACTTAATACAAATTCATGCCATCTCGCTATTGTTTTTGTAATTACAATAACCTCCAAAGAAATACCATGGGGTATTATTACTAGGATAGAAACCCCCTTCTCCTTAGTCTATGGTCGAATTGTGTAAATGCACCTTTATTCTTTAGTTGTTGAAAATTCTTCAAAGTATTACAATTTATAACCTTATCCATGACCACCTTTGAAGTTGGAAATCCAATCCTATGATGTAACTTAGGATTAGCATAGATTGGTAATGCTTGGGATTTTTAAGCTAAGTTAGTACATAACTCAGGTACTTAGAATTATGAAAGTATTAATCAATCTCTTCACTGAGAATATTTACATGTAAATCTGGACAACAGTTATCGACATGTGTTAGCTTGGTAAAAGCTAAGTAATCCTTGGGGTGTCACAAGGTCCCCTTGTCAAACAACAAAAAGATAATTAGTATTTAACATAGCACATTGAGAAATCATAATGCAATAATAATATCCGAATTTAGATTTAAGACACACGATGTTTATTTCCGACAAACAGAATGACGACATAAATGTGGTAAGAATGTAGTTGAAAAACATAATCCATGTTAAAATATCATATGGTTATTATACGACAAATTTTATATTCAACGTTACAAGTACTTCAATACAGTAAAGGAAAACCATAGTCTATTTAATGTCCTTAAGACATAATAAATAAATGTCAACGTCACGCTTAAAAAGATAGCGTCAAATAAAAACAAATACATTTATGCAGAGATCAATTTTAAGAAGTATCCCTTAAGTATAAAACTGGATTTATGGTCAATTATTTATGCACAAAAATTTTAATTTTTTATGAAACTTTTGGAGATGTTATAGTGAACTATATCTAGGGCAGTATTTCCACTGTCTCTTTCTCTTTAATAATAAATGAAGGGGCTATAGAGGATTGATAGAGGGATGTCCAATGTCTCCTTATATTTTTATGTTGATCATGGATGGATTAAGCGGATCTTTACAAAGGGAAAATGATAATATCATAATTCAAGGAATGAAATTTGGAGAAGAGGTAAGTTTAAAAAATACTCTCTTTTTTATGATGACTTTTTATTTCTTGCAAATTCAAAAGAAGAGGATAAAGAAATTAAAGGAGTATTGGACCCGTTTTGTAGAGTGACAGGTATGGAAATTAAATTTGGAAAATCTGCATGCTATTATATTGAGATAGAAGAGCAATAATTACATATATGCCAAGATTTTTTACCTAGGGAACATCATGATTTATCAGAAGGGTTTAAATACTTGGGTTTTAATTTGAACCAAATAAGTATTGCAAGGGAGAATGGGCGTGGTTAATCACAAAATTTGAAGTTCACATAAACTTCTGGTGTAATAGATTTTTATCAAGAGGAAGAAAAGAAATCCTATTTCAATCAATCTTAAATGAAATTCCAGTATACTGGATCATTATTTCCCAAATTCCTAAAGGAGTGCTAAACTAGTTGAGAAGATCTTCTTTAATTTTTTGTGGAAAGGAAATTCAGAGAAATGCATGCATTTGGTTGATTGGAGATGTATTTGCAAACCTCAAGAATGTGGAGATGGCTACTAAAGGATTTGTTCAGTTTTTGCAGAGCTTTAGCTGCTAAATCAATATGGTACTTTATTACTAATGAAGGGAAATGGAAGTCGGTCCTAGAGAGTAAATATTTGAATTGTATTTTTTAGGATTGGATTAGAATTCCAAGAAAAAGTCATAAAGAAGGGTCTATGTGTTGGAAAGCTATAACCCTGCCGTTCCTATTGATATGAGATCTTCTACCCTCGAAGGTGGGAAATAGAAAGGAATCCCGTATAGGAAAAGACAGGTTAATGGGATGTGGACCTTAGGCTTTACTATCTCAAGGTTTAATAAACCAGTTAAATGAAAAAGGCTTCAAAACTATAAGCAGTGTGGCAGTTACAATGGATATAAACTATATACAGCATGAACGGAGACAAGTAGATTCATTGGAGCTTTCGATAATATGGGAAGAAGAATGGAACAATTGGATAAAAGAGAGGAAAATGGGGTTCATAAATCCTAGATATGTGTAAGACAAACTTTTTTGGGATGGAAACAAACAGGGAGGAAATCACTCTGTAAGGAAAGAGTACAAACTATTCTAGACCAGTTTGGAACAACAAAAGAAATGGCGGTGGATGATTATATGGAAGATTTTGGCACCACATAAAACTAAAATTTTTATGTGGTTGGTCCAAAGGGATAAAGTATTAACTTGGAACAATGTATGCAAAAGGAATTTAAATGGGACCAATATATGTAGTCTATGCATGAATGATGAGGAATATTTAGAATACTTAATCATAAATTGCCCTTCTACAAAAAAATCTTGGAAAGGAATTGGATAAGGGATTAATGAAGATAATCTTTGGGAAGCCGACTCAATGGAATATTGTTTAATTTAGTGGAATTAGAGAACTCAACTGAAAAAGATAATATGTGTACCACTTTTAACATTGTCAATTATTTGGAGAGAATGGAATGATAGAATCTTTGAGGAAAAATTTATCCCACCCTTTCAACTATCGACACAAGTGCTATCTTTGAACAGTCTTTTCAAAGAAAATGATTCACTTACAAAGCTGAAACTTAGAAAGCAAGTTTTGATTAATGAAAAGGAAAGACATTGTTTCTTTGATGGTGGAATGTGAACGTGAAAACAAAACTTGTGGCCTGGGGGGCCATTCTAATGATATCAGAGACTCATATTATAGAGTTCAAAGATAATGCAAGGAGAGGCACAAACAACATGGAAGAATTCTTAGCTTTAAGAACAATTTTGAAGATTTCTCAAGAGGAAAAATGTTAAAAAATTATAGGTTTATAAAGACTCTGAATTCTGGACGAATTTTATGAATGGGAAAAAAATCCTCTCAAATACTAACTTGCAAGGTATTGGAGAAAACCTAAAAAGACTAGCTCAAGCTTTCAACTCTTTCAACAAATTTGTCATATTTATAGAGAATAGAATGGAAATGCAGATGTACTATCAAAGGAGGGGCTTTTAATATCTACAGGGTCAACAGGCTATAAAAGCTTCAGAAATGGAGAGATCCAAATTAAATCTATCGGTTTGGAATTTATGTAAAATGACCATTAAGCTTAAGTATCTCTCTAGAAGAGGATACTGTTTTTTTGTTTGCTAAAATGAAGATATTATGTAAAAAGGTCCAAAAAAAAAAAAAAAAAAACAACTTTTTGGATAATTTCATCAAGTTAGAAGTGAAAAAATAGTATTGAATATTATTAAGATGAGATGATGAGTGGAACCTGCACATGATGTATGTTTTTTGTTTTCAATATGAGGAATAAAATACGAGTTTTTTCTATGGAAAAAAAAATTCCAAAAGATTCTAGCATAATTTTGCAAAAATTTAGTGAAACAAGGACCCAACTTTGATTATGGATGACTTTCATGAATGACTAAGGGACTATATGTGAAGATTTTATAATGAGAAGAAATATTTTTGATGAGAAATTATAGATAAAAAAATGTGTATAGTATCTTACAAAGAGCTATATCATGCTGTTATGAAAATTGTATCCATAAATGTTGGACTATTTTAAAAATGGATAGGTTCAACACATTAGTATTATATAATTGTTGTTTTTATAATGTTGACATGTTGTTAAATTGGATGCATCTTATGGATATTGATTACAATGAATCATGATTTTAGGGAACTTGTATATATATGTTTATGACATGCTCTTAAAAAATAATATTAAAATATCAACATCATCTCATAAAGTTTGATGCCTGATTTTCATTATATGTTTGGATATGTCACACAGATAGAGATACAGATAGAAATGTTGAAGTACAAAATATAAACAATGTAGAGAGCATTCAAAAGAATAAGAAAATTGAGAAAAAATGACTATTAGTTATTTAGCTTAATAGGCAGTATTATATAGAGAACTACAACTACAACGGTATGAAAAAGTTAAGCAACAATTAGCTTCTCCAACAACTAAGTAGCTAAAACCCTAACTGCCTTCTTGGAGCTTACACCTTCTTGTTCATCTCCACCAATGGTTGAGTCTGATGGTGCATTCTCCAATGTTGGGCACAGTGATTGAGTAGTGGAATAAGGAGGTGTGCCATCCTTAGGAGGTGTTCCCTTCTCTATGGAGCTACCCAGAGGTTCACCCTCCTTTGGCGGTGCACCCTTGGCTATGTGAAAGTCCAAATTATCCTTATTTAGTTCAGGAGGTGTCCCTACTTACTTCAGCAAATGTGGGAAGGAACTATGCATGGAAGCCTCAGAAAACCATCTAGCATGTGCTCAAGTATGGCCTTGGAAACCGATAAGACATGAGGTGTGCTGATGGTGATGAGTGGAAATGGTGCGAGTATCTAACATAACATCTTGTAACACATAAGGTTGGAAGTCAGCAACTAACTTGATGGGATGAGAGATGGTAACAGGTTCTTTAATCATAAGAGGTTCATAGCATTTGAGACTATTGACATTGAGCACATCACAGATACCCAACTAAGGAGGAAATTAAAGACAACACAGGTTAGGACCAATTTATTGTAGCACAATATAGGGACCATAGAGAAGAAGCTTCAACTTATGATGGCATTAAGCTGTAAAATTCTTGTGTTCCATATAAAAGTAGACCTTATTCTCATGAACAAAAATCATAAGAGAGCGATGTGCATCATGTCGATCTTTATAGCATTTTTGGGAGGCTTTGAGAGCTTTAGAAGCTTGAGCATGGAAATAAGCCAGTGATTGGAGGAATGATAACATAGTTTGATGTTTTGTTGTTGATGAGATGTGCCTAAAGGTTCTTGTGGTTGATGGGATGGGATGGGATCTTTTATCCTTTTATTTTTAAGGATATATTCACTCTCCTCTCCCAATGTTTTAAATGTTAATCAAGGAATCTCCTTTTAATCATGAATCTTTGTTGTTAATATTTTATTTCTTTTTATTTTTGTTATTAGTCAAATCAACACTTCTCTATCCGTGATCACATTTCCCTGTCGGTCACAAAAAGGACACTATGGATAGAAGAGCTTACTTGACCTTAGATGACTTAGATATGAGCCTTGCAGTATTTTCCTCAAAATGTATTTTTCCTACCTATTTTAGAGCATAACACGCGATTCTTATGCTTGCCAACACGTGGGTTAGCCACGGTTGTCTACACTGACAACCCGCAGGTATCTTTTGAAAAGTTGCACCTGCTAGCTGCAAGCCTAGGATAGCCTCAAGTCACTCACAGGTGGTCCTATGTCATAGTAGTGGGTATCTTAAGACATATCGAAAAAATATATAAAAACACTAACTATGGATTAGTTTTGGGAGTTATTCCATTTTCCTAAACTACCGATGCCAACCACCCTTCGAACTTATCCTCCTACCCTTGCGATAAAGACAAGGTAAGGGCCTTGGAGAAGCGGGGGGGGATTTTGGTAATGTAATGTTGGAGGAATTCTTACTCAAGAGAGAGGACTAGGAACCCGGGGTCTGGTTATGACGATGCTAGTTGCAGACAGGTATAATTTATGTACTTGACTCATGCATTAATAAAGATCATATATCCTTCCTTTCCCAAATATGATCTGTTCATGTATGCTTAAGATATAATTACAATTTGATGTTTTATGTTATTATAAATAGAAATCGTTTTTTTTATAGTCAAATTGGTTTGAGGAAGGTTTAAATTTGTTTTACGGGTTGTTCCATTAAAAAGTAAGGAAGAGAAATGCTTGGATCAACCTTCTTAATAAAGTACACATCCTTCTAACCCTAATTTCTTTGCTTAGTAATTGTATTCGTAGAACATTATGTGTCAATATTTTTACATCAGTACATTGGTAGTCTCTCCCCTTATATAAGATACTTTCTCTAACAATAGAACTGGTGAATCCGCTGGGGATTTCCTGTTTTCATGTTTATCAATATGTTAAGTCTTTGGAAGGTTTTGGGACATTTTTTATCCTTTTTGCTTGACTCTTTTATGGTTTGGTCTACAGATTGATTTCTTTTTTTAACTCTTATCAAAGCAGACCCGAGAATCCATTATACTTACAGTCGCGGTTACTACCCTGCACCTGCGAGTTGCCCCTTACTATACCCACAGGTCACATGCGTGCTTCTGTTGTTACAGTTGTGGTTTTACTTCGGAAAACTTGCTTCTTCTTTAGGGTTTGGATTTTAGGGTTGTTTTCTTTGATATGGAAATTTTTTTTCTTGATTCTAGGTTTTTTACTACTTATGAGTAGTGTTCTAAGTCTTGTTATCTCTTTATGTTACATAGCAATCTTCCACCTTGTGAGCATCAACATTCTTTGGCCTGTAGGATCCATTTCAGTTACTCAAATCCACTTACATCCTTCAGAGATACCAGTTTGCCCTATTTTTTTCCTACCCACATGTTACATCATTATAGCATGCGTACCCACGAGTTGCATCACTATAGCCCGTGGGTATCAAGTAAAATGGTAAAAACCACTAGTAATTACTTTTTACTCCCAAAAAGCGGTCATTGGGTGACCATTGGCTCTCCATCTGCCCAAGTAATGTCTCGATGTGTCCTTTCACCTACCTTTGAGAGAACTATATATTGAGCAAATATGGCTTATGGATGGGAGGAAGAAGAGAATAGTAAAGGCACTCTAGTGGATTTTTGCCCTATTTTGAGTCTGCACTCATTGATCCTTGTAGTTGTGAACCATTTATGTTCACCTTCCAAACTCCTCTCTAGTTTGAGTTTTCCATTCATGGAGGATTGAAGTGGTGGAGGCACAAGCGGATTGATCTAGATCTTGGTTCAGATTGGTTGCCGGCAAGAGGTCGTATCACTTTGTACTTCTTCTTGTTCATTAATATAAATACTCATATTCTCGTCCATTCATGGTGTGAATGTTGTTTATTATACATTGGGTTGCATTTGCTTATGATATTATGGACCATTGTTATTGATAATGTTAATATCAGTTATATATTATATGTACTTGTTGGATATTCGTTGTCAAGACTAATTTGCAGATTACAAGTACGTGGATTGAAAGCTCCAACAGGGATCTACATCAAACATTGGATCGAGGTTGGTTACATTTCTCCATTATCTTAACATTGTCATTTATAATAGCATTGCTTTGAGAATTTAGTAGATTTCTGGTAGTCATCTGTCTATCGTGGTATTCCCAAGCCATAGTGAGTTTTCTTCAATACACTTTACGAGTCATGTTTTGGTTCTTTTTGCTTGTTGAAGGTTTCTTAAGTCTTTCTAGCCCATAGTTTATTTTGCGGATGCTTGGTTTTAGTCCTCTGTAGTCTCTGATGTTTGAAAAGCAGCTTGTTATCTTTTTTTTATTCATTTTCCTTTTGTATTTTTTATCAGTTGATTCTTATAGCATCTTGGTTCCAAATTTTAGTTACTTCTAGGTTTTGTGAAGCAACATTTTGGGTTGGTCATTTTCAGTACTTTGTGTTGGTGAAGTTCTGATTTTTATATCCTTAGGTCCAATTTTCTTCGCATGCATTACTCATTATTCTTCCGTGTTCATATTTATTTTCATTTTCTTTCACTTATAAAGAAAAAAACAAATTAAAAAGAACATTTGCTTTATGACAAGAATTTTCTCTTTTTCGAAGTAGTTATAAGTTGTTTATGCTTTTCTTCTTTGGAAAATCAAAAGAAATTTAGTTGGATTTTAGGTTTACTTTGCATTTTATATTTTAAAAGACAAGCAAGTAAATTGTGAATAATTTACGTTTTCATATGTACATTTTGCTTTCAGTTGTAACCATCACGCACACAAACGCACTACCCTTTTGAGTAATACATCCTTAAAAAGAATCATTAATAAAATTTACTAGTAAATTTTTCTTTTTAGGGAACACAAACTAACTAGTTCAGGATAGGGTTTTCGAATAGATCACTTTAAACTTTCCAAAACCATTCAAAACTCAAAATCCTACTAAGACTATTTTTAGGTAAATCCACTTTTGTGGAGGTGTGCCAGGAATATCCACTCAAACCGGAGTTAAGCATGAGCTCGTGTGATATTGGACTATTGGGGATACCCCCCACTATTCAATCGGGCATCTACCAGAGCTAATTCATGTACGGGGATCCATTAGTGCCTCGTGTACTCTTGTATTCCTAGCTTAGTTACCCTTCCAATGTGTCTTGGATCAACCTGCGACTGTCCCTTGCGTACACTTTCTGCAACTATGGTAGCCTTAGTATCTTTGACCTATAGGGATCTACACAGGTGATGGTGGAAGGATATTTCCATTGTACCTAGTATATATGTGGGAGGAAATCCCTTGCAACTATTTCATATGGCGGTTGGTGATTAAAACGATTGCACCCAGAGAATCTATATTGTGTACCCCAGGTAACTATCCTTCACTGCTCTACTGGTTATTTTTATGCCCTAATCATCCCAGAATTCCCTTTGAGAGTTCATCTTTGTTTTCTTGGTCTTGATCACTTTAGCAAAAATTTATAATGGTGTGTTGTTTGTTCTGTGCTGTTTTAGTGGCCACTAGGTTTAATACTTAGTTTATATTTTTGCAAGTGTGGAGGACCAACCTCCTCGTAGGTCACGAAGCTTGAGAAACCTTCCTCCACTCATAGTGGAGCCTCCACTGCCACCTCAGCATTGTCGAACTGACTCGTGTGGTTCATTCGAACTCATGAGTACAGCTTAACCCCCTAGAGAACCATATGTCATTTCTCAAACTCAACCGGTTCAGGAAAATATTGAGGTTGAATATTTTCCTATTAAAGAGTTCGTGAGACCCTTCAACCCTCCACTAACTAGACCTAATGACCCTTTATTAGAAAGAGTTGTCTCTTTAGGGATCCCCGAGTTGAGTGTATATAGGCTTACACCTGGTTTCGCTATGGATAACACAGGGGATGGATCGGGAGTGCCTCATAATCCCACTTCAGCTATTATGCCAGGAGTTCTATCTCCTCCTCGTCTAACGACATCCACACTCAGATCTCTGCAGTTTACTTCTGCTCCGACCACCTCCTTCAGTTTCAATGTTGATTCTTCAAGTTTTTCTAATACTAAAGGTTTGACGAAATCTATGCCTTTTGGATCCTCCATTGTCCCATCTAATAATCCTTTTGAAGGGATACCCTCAGTGTCTTTGACATCTTCCCCCTTTGTTCATCAATTCCAATTTAACCCCACTTCTACTCCTTTTAATCAATTATTTCCTTGGCTTGGATGACACATTGCTCCTTCTGTACCATTTGTAGGATGAATGTCTGCCTCATCTACTACATCTATTCTAGTTTATAACCCCTTCACAGGTTTTAATGCACATTCTTCCAATGTACAAAACTCTAATGTAGCTGTAGGGAATAATCCCTTTTCACTACTTGGTGGAATGGGCAGTAACAATTATACCAATCCTCCATTTGGAGGTACTTATACTCAGTCACAGTGGAGGCACCACAAGGAAGTAATCAATTAGTCTATGGTTGGAGAAACTTTCAAAATGTTCTTCTTCACAACCGATGGCTGGGGGAAACCCCAACCAACCTTATAGGAGCTAGGGTTCGAGTGGTTCCGCTTACCAAACTTCCCCACATCACATGCCATCGGTGCGACCTTGCTTGTCGTTTATGGTAAATTTAAATTTTCCAGACCTTTCAAAACTGATGAACGATTCGGTGCGTTAAGAACCTGCTTGGCCTCCAGTCCCAAGCAAGCTTCCTTCGGACATTCCAAAATTTGAAGGTAAGACTAGTGAAGATCCTCGAGATTAGGTTACAACTTTTCATATCTAGTGCTCCTCGAACTCATTAAATGACGACTCTATTTGATTGAGGCTCTTTCAGAGAACCTTAACGAGTGTAGCAGCTAAATGGGTACATCGAATTGCCTGCTGCAACATATGATAATTTTTGGGATTTTGTGACAGTTTTTTTTAATCACTTCCAGCTTCCCATCTGGTATGATGCTGGTACATATATTCTCTCTACATTTAGGCAAAACAAAGCCACCCATCTTTCTGATCACATTCATGAGTGGCGAACATGGAAGTGGACTCATCAAAGATGAGATTCCCCCAAATTTTCTTTCGGAGTGGGTATTTAAAATCACTTCTCCCTTATGTCTCTAAATATGTTTCAAACTTCTGGGGTAACCTCTAAAGAGGAAGCAATTTTAAGGACTCAGCAGCTCGACCTAGTCTACGCTCAATCTAGGATCCATTACGAGATTATACCTGACACACCTAGGTATAATATAGATCTCGTTAAGCCCAAACCTGGACCTCACGTCGATGGAATTATTGGTTCAGCCGACTCATCCACATTGGAGGCTTTAACAAAACAATTACATGAACTTTCCATGAAGCAATATGCGGCAGAAGAAACTACGGTTGCATCCTCCCCTTCACAAATAGAATTTGTACAAAATGTGCATACAAATCAAAAGGGTCCTCGAAAACCCAATAAAAATGGTAAGAAAGGGGAGGGGAACCAACAAAAACCCAAGAACACTGAAAATATCAAGGAGGGAAAAAGAGACAAAAAGAGGTAAATTTTCCTTGCAAAATTTGTAAGGACAACCACCTCACTCACCGATGACCTCTCATTTAAGAATCCCAGAAGCTGTTGCAAGAAAAGAAATTGTTTTTCTTGAAGGACCCTTTTACCAAAGGACAAGGCCATCTTTTGACAACTATAATACTGGGGGCACTCATCGTGCTACATCAGTTGATCAGTCTTATATCAACATGGTTAACCTCACACACTCTACTACAGATGAGAGCTACGAATTATAACCCAGATATGAAGCAGAAAGATAAAGAGGTTCTTGAGTCATCTGTTCCTCTCCACATCAAGAGAGCAACGGTTCCTTTTCCTAATATACCAAAAGGTGTCTATAAAACAGGCTATGCACAACCCTAATTGCACGAGCTGCTCCAAACTACTCTATTGTAGAGGACCTAGCCCAAACACCATGTGTTATTTCAACCCTATAAGTCTTGCAAAGTTTCCCTTCGCAGTGGAATGCACTTCTAGCAGAAATAGGTAGCATGGACTCATCAAGTATGCTTGCTAGATTTTATATGTCCAATATCAAACCCTAGTTTCCCTATCATGTATCCTTCCAAATCGAAGTAGTCCATGGTTCAAAGAACATTGGACAAACGGTGGTAGATGAAGGCACGTCAATGTGCATAATGTCTATATCCCTTTGGAAATCCTTGGGTTCTCCTGAGTTAGCCCCTTCGATTACACTACTTACCGTGTTTGATGAAAAATATTACCATTTGCATGGATTCTTGCCATCATTTGAGATTCAACTCATTGGTAAAGTAGTGTAAGTTGAGGTAGAAGTTGTGGATGCTTATCTTGACTAAAATCTGTTGTTGGGAAGAATTTGGACGTACTCTATGCAATCCATACCCTCGCTTATTTTCCTAGTGCTCATGTTCCCTCACGAAGATAAGATCATCACAATCGATCAACTATCCTTCACTCAAAAAAACAACACAACTCCATCGGATTCAAACATCCCCTGGATTGATTAAGCTTGTCTCTGCAGTGAGAGATTACAAGTAGGCATGTATTCATCTTTGATGGGCACATTTGACCTACTTTCTCTTTTACATTACATTGGTTCTATGAGTACTAGTGATACATCATCTCGGGAAGTCAAACAATTGATCTGTGGATCCTTACGAATAAAAAAGAACCAAAACATGCCCTTATCCATTGCAAAAGTGGAGTACCAAGCATCACAAAAATGCTGCAATAGATTATATCTCCACTATATCAGTGTCAGCTGAGTCAAATATTGATTATGCACCTACATGGTCAATTTACTCCACCATTATTTGACTTTTTGGATATTGTTTTGCCTTCCGATGAAGCCATCCTGAAAGCTATGATATGTCTAGATCATCTATGGGAACACATGCATCACATATCCTATTTTCTTCCAGATCTGAAAAGGATTGAGAATGGAGAGTTTTCATTGAGATCCGGTGGGAATATTGATTTGTCCATCGTGACTCCTTCCACGAAACAAAAGATTTATGCTGAAGGTAATATGGAAAACATTTCAAAGAGTATACCGATCAATATTTTCACAAAACCAAATGTTGTGGAAAACATCTTTATTGGAGAAAAATTTTCTCTAGAGGAGATCACTTTGTACACCAATTTATTTAAGGAATTCCGTTACATTTTTTCCTGGTCTTATGAGTGGAAAACATCTTTATTGGAGAAAATTTTTCTCTAGAGGAGATCACTTTGTACACCAATTTATTTAAGGAATTCCGCAACATTTTTTCCTGGTCTTATGAGTAGATTCCAGGCACCAAATCCTTGATTTTGGAGCAAGTTATCATGACTTATCCTAACGCAAAAAAAGTATGACACAAACTTCATTCATTCAACACTAGGAAATATGTGGCCATCAATGTTGAAGTTGAAAATATCCTTAAGGTCAGCTTCATTTATCCTATCGACATGACAGAATGGGTTTTCCAACCCAATCTCGGTCGACAAAAATCAAGGGACCATATGCGTATGTATAGAATTTAGGGACCTTAATAAATATTTTCCAAAGGATAATTATCAAACACCATTCATAGATCAAATCATTGATGCGTGTGCAGGCCATGAAATTTTCTCTTTCATGGATGATTTTTCGGGATATAACCAAATACAATTTAAACTCGAAGACCAACACAAGAAGACTTTTATTTGTCTTTGGGGTACCTCTTTCCTATAGGAAAATGCTATTCAGATTGAAGAATGTTGGGATAATTTCCAGCAAGCCATGAAATTCGATTTCTATGACATCAAACATGTAGTTGAACCATATCTGGATGATCTCCCTACGCGATCTCATAAGAGACGAGATCATCCTGACCATTTACCATTCGTATTTGAATGATACAGATATTACAAGATCTGGTTAAATTCTAATAAGTGTGTATTGTGCATCGAGTCTGGATGTCTACTAGTTTTCGTTGTGTCCAGTCATGGCAATATGTTTGACCCCTTGAAAGTCGAGGCTATTGTCAACTCGCCTCCTCCTTGCACCATTAGACAACTTCAAGGCCTACAAGGCATGTCTAATTTTCTACGACGATTTATCATGGATTATGCCAAGATCACTAAAGGATTCATGCGATTGCTCAAGCAAGACACCCATTTTTTATGGGATGAGGCTGCACAAACTTCGTTCGATGCTTTGAAAAAATTATTATTATCAGCCCTTTTACTGAGCCCGTCGGATTATACTAAGGACTTCCTTCTATATCTAGTGGCATCTATTTCCACGATTGGTATAGTTCTGGTTTAGGAGGATGAAAAGCTCCAAGAGAATGTCATATATTATCTCTCTCATACACTGGTAACTTCGGAACTTAAATATGCTCACGTTGAGAAGTTGGCATAAGCTGTTGTCTATGTCATTTAGAGATTATGTCATTATAGTTTGTTGTGGACCACCATAGTTATAGAGGATGTCAATCCATTTCATTATGTATTAACCTGACGTATCATCAGAGGGAATTTTAATAAGTGGATTGTCATTCTGCAAGAATTTGACCTAACATTTCAATCTACTAACTCAAAGAAATATTTGGTGTTCGCCGAGCTTATATTTGAGTTCCCTAGTGATGTAATTAGAAATGAGGAAGATTTGTCATTACCTGATGAACATATTTTTCTCATTGCGACCTCTGACCCATGGTATGGAGACATTTTATTATATCTTCAAACATTGAAGTGTCCACCGACATTCTCCAAAGACAAATGATGAAAGCTTAGAGCTCATGCCAAGAACTACCTCATTATTTCTAACATGCTTTATAGACGTGGGGTAGATTCCATATTACGTCGTTGTTTGACTCTTGATGAAGTTGAATAAGTATTGAATGATGACCATAGTGGAGCCTATGGGGGTCATCTTTCTGAGTTGGAAACAACCCAGAAAATACTGCGTGTTGGGTATTTTTGGCCCAACATCTTTATAGATTGCATGGAAGCTGTGAAACACTGTCAGCCATGTTAGTTTTTCACAAAAAAAATTCGAGCACACCTAGCTCCTCTCCACACTGCCATCACAGTGGGTTCTTTCACCAAGTGGGGGATTATTATATGACTTGTAACCTAGTATCAGCTGGAGGACATCACCCTATCATCGTTTCTGTCAACTAATTTACGAAGTGGGTCGAGGAAATGGCTACTATAAATCAGATGGAGAAACAAAATCTTACTTCATGTTCAATTAGATCATTTCCAAGTTTGGTATACCAAGGGAGATTGTCACTGACCATGGTAGACATTTCCAGAACAACATGATGACTTAGTTATGTACTATTATAGGTTTTCGACAAGAACACTCATCTTCATTTTATACGCAAGTGAATGGGAAAGTCGAAGCAGTCAACAAAACTTTGAAAATTATTCTTCAACATACTGTTAATGCCAGTAGATCCAACTAGCACATCATGTTGTATCCATCTCTTTGGGATTATCGATCCAATGTTAATACTGCTACAAGTTTTTCACCTTTTTAACTCGTTCATGGGTTGGAGGCAGTTACATTGATTGAATGTGATATTCCATCTCTGAAGTTGGTTATCCAACTACTTCCCAAAACTTCTTCTTTGGAAGATAGGCTGCTTCATTGATAGTACTTAAATGAACAACACCGAGATGTGCTCACTGTGAATGAAGCTCATAAGAGCCAATTGAAACATCAGTATGATAGGACTTTGAAACTAAGGGTTTTCTCAGAAGGAGACATGTCTTTCTCTATGACCAAGATAAGGATCCCTTGGGGGCATGTAAGTTCAAATCTATGTGGCTCAAACCTTACATTGTGTCTAAAATTTTGAAGAAGCGAGCTTATGAGTCGACAGATTATGATGGTTATAAGTAGCCTGAGCCTAGAAATGGGCTCTACTTGAAAAAGTATTATGCTTAGGCATACATGATTTTTCTTGTACTATAGCTTTATATTTGGTAGAGTTATTCATTTTTTTGATTTATTGCCTTATGTGTCTTCTGGATTGTGTTTTCAGATGACAACCAAGTACTTAATAGGATTCGTCAATGGCTCTAGTCGCCACACTTTCCAGTTGGTTTCAACAACTTGGGTTATTTACTCATCCTCTAGCCAACTCATTTCTTTGGGAGGTGCTTGTTTGGGGGGCCCTACGACGAACAATGTAGTGGAGTATAGGGCGGTTATCGAGTTACTCTCATATGTTTTTTTTTTTCATTGGAAAAGTGGTGGAACCTCCTTCACTAGCAAGTTTTCCTTTGGCTAAGTTACCATGAACCAGGGGCATCTAAGCCGTCAAAATCACCAGGGGATTGCACCCGACCTGGAACGCACCAACCCTTAGCATGGTTGGATTTTTTGGTATCCACAAGATTAGAACTGGTGACCTTTCCTCTTAGGGGGTGTCTTAACCATAACCCGCCACCAACTGTTTTACATCTCACGAATAAGTTACTCTGATATGTTATTCATCACAGAATTTCACATTTGGAGGTACGACTTGATTTGCAGTTTGTAGTACTTCAATTTTCAGGTGAGTACAGGGTTCCAGATCCTTCTTTGCTATGTCATTTTTTGCAAGTTAGATTTTTTGAAATACATTTTCATTTCATTACATATCAACATATTTCAAGGAATTTAAATGCATTAGATTATTCATTTGCAAATTATCTCCTTGATTGGAATTTGTATCACACACAATAACATTTAAAACACATAAGCACGCATGTATATAATCGCTACTGTATATATATATGGTCCAAAAACTACATATGAGTTTGAGTCATCCTATCAAAATATACAAAAAAGGGCATAAACAACATCAAAAATAATAATATGCGTCACCCTCCCTGTGGAGAGGGAGGAGCCCCAGCTAGCTCTGCTACAGCCTCCCTGTAACATATGACCAACCTGGCTACTTTCTTGCATAACCTAATCTAGGATGGGGGAACCCCTACAACATGATCCTGCATCTCGAGCGGCATGCAAATAAAATCACTAAAAAAATGTTAAGACACATGTTCAAGATGTGTTGGAAACCCCCATACTTTGGTCACTAGCCATGATTCCAAATTATGTGACCACACGATGTCTTGATGATGGCCGTGAAACCCATAACAATATGGCTTGATGTAGTCCACTACACAAAGATTTGGCTCCATTGGCAGTAAATGGATCCCCCATAGTTGCAGAGTATACAGTTTCTTCTTCTAGGGTTTTGAAGCGCTTGGATTTGGAAATAGCTGGAGCGTGGCTTATTCCACATGTCTATCATGCAAACAATTAGCATTAGGGGGGATCGCCTGTTTGAAGCGCTCGTATTTGGAAATAGCTAGAGTGTAGCTTATTCCTTATAGTGCCTATGTTGATTGTGTTTTGTCATTAAAATGATGATCACCCTATATCAATAGGAGATGTCCCATTGAAGTAAGTAATTCATATCTTTTGATTACTTTAGGCATGCAATGTCATTAGTCACTTCTGGACTGACTGCAAAGGCATAACCACCAATGAATTTCACCCTTACTGTAGGTGCTCCTATCATATAGGGGGGCCAAAAATGACAAGGCATAGGTGCTCCTATTATATAAGGGAGGGGGGGGTATGACAAGGCACATTGATTAGAGGTTATTTTATCAAAGGGTGCAAAAATATATTTCTTTTACCCATTTCTGAGAGAACGATAGGAGGGGAGAAGGCAAAAAAAGACAATCTTATTGTTCATATCTCAAGCTGTTGATTTCCTGGAATGGGTGTTTTTTGTTGGGTGCTAGGAACCTCATCTTTTCCAATAAATATGCGTAAATCTTGATTAAGTCCTTCGAGAAATAGTAGATCATAGTTATCCAGTCATGTCTACCCAAAATTGGAAAAAAAAAAATCATATATGTGTTGTTAACTTTGTCATGTTTCTTCAATCTCAAACTATGGCCATCCTCAAAGAAAGATTTAACTCATTTTGCTCAATAATGAAAAGTCTAAATTTTCTTTAGGGTTTTCTTATGTTCTTGTCCATTCCACTGCATAGATTGCTCAATTTCATATCTCTTTCTAGAAAAGAGGGCGTGATGCATTGGGAGTGATGCATAGGGCATGAAGAGGGTGTGAAGCTGCCACATGCACATCATCATAGTCGAGAGAAATTCCAGCACCAAATGCAAATGCTGAATTAGCAATTTACATACAGGTACTAATCATTTCCCGGCTTAATATTACCCTAGTTCGCTTCGAGCTTCCGTTTGAATGGTAAACCAAAATTTCTTTTGAATGCTAAACATTGGTAACATAGTTCAAATCTCATCCTAAACCAAATTTCCATAAACATCAAGAGTTTGAGGTATCGAATTTGGCCAAAACTAGAGGAAATCGTCTTATGCTTCTTGAGCCATGCTAAGGATGAGAATTCGTGTGCTTTATAACGTCTTAGTATTGATTTTAGTAGTTATAAATCCTAAAAATATTACCCCCTTATTTTCAGATACTAGGGTTATTTAGTTCCATACGCATCTCTCTAATAGTTCGGGTAGGGATTTGGTAGGGAGTGTAAAGACACCAATTCTGGGGTCCTACTTAAAACTATTTTTTTTAAGAAGATAAAAAAAATCGTCATATTGTAATTCATTTCGTTCATTAAGCAAAACATAGATAATTGTCTATTGGATTCACATCATAATCACCCGCATAATTCCATTTCCATATTTCAACATAAATACGACATTCATCATAAAATTTCACATGCATTAATCAATCAGCAATATTTCATATTAAAATCACAATTATCCATAATCATCATTAAATCAATCATTCATTAGAAACATATTCATCTACCACATATATCGCTAATCAGTCAACATTTTATTCTAAATCAACATATAGCCAGTCATTTATATTGGTTTCTTTAACTCGGCCACTTAAAAAAATAATTGTTATCAATATCAATAGTCATAGAAAGGTTCAGGGGCATTACATACACCCCTCCTTATTAAAAATTTGTCGCGAAGTTAACTTTTATCGTACATTCATAGACACTCTTACTTCTTCTTTATAATCAATTTTCATGCCATTCTCTTCTATCTTCACCATAAAAACTAGTGTTTCTACCATCACTAGTATTCTATTTCATCCAACATGGTTCCAACACACTCTCAAGAACTCAATCATAATTTAACTACAAGCTATATTGCATCGAATACCCAAATGTAGCACCCTTTTTGCTTAGTGGTGTGAGGTCAGTTTCTTTTTTAAAGAAGATAATATAAACCATTTGCAATGCATAATCAATAATATAATTAAATAAATTTGAGATTTGAGCTAACAAGTAAACACAAAACACAGAACTTGTTACCGTAGATCGAATCCGTGGATGAAGGAGAGGTCGTCGTTCTAAATCCAATCCAACTTTTCTAAATTCCAACTAGGTCTTCGGTTGATATCCACAAGTAAAGGCTTGTTTAACCATAGGTGAAGAAATTATTAGCTTCGCCACCCAACCATAGGATTATGCAATCAGTCGCATAGCCACCCTCGAGCCTTCAGGATCATAGAGGATACACACCAACAATGATTCAGGAGTGATCTACCCCTCACCAAAATCCTTAGCCAAACTCACAATAACAAGCACAATCATAACTCATTCACCATTCTGGAAGTCATCCCATGTTAGGGATCCCTCTCCTTTTCCTTGCTTACATCTTGCTTCAATAGAAAAATCATTTGTGACACATGTCACCTGACATGTAAAAATACTCTTTTATGAAAAATTATTTAATACAAATATTCACCCAACCATGTGTCATTCTCTCATGAGAGTACACATATTTCTCACATTTTGTAATGTCCCTTGTTAGGAATTTTATTAAAATTGCAATTTTCCACTTTTTTCCTTGGTTCGACCTTTGACTAGTTTTGATCTCTAGGTCCCAAATTTGCCCCAAATGATCCCAAATCTTCTGAGAAGGTATATGAATGATATTAGAACATAAATATGTGTTTCAGGGATGCATTTGTACCTTTAAAACACTTCTGCAAATACTCTTTCAATTCTGGTCAATGTAGGTAACTTTACTAGTGATTTCCCTTTGACTAGTATTGGTCTCTAGGTCTCAAATTGACTCCAAATGCCTTCGAATATTCAAGGAAGGTTTATGAATGATATTAGGAATTTAATATGATGTTCAGGGATAACATATGGCCACCAAAAAACCTCTGCAAACTCTCTTAAGATTCTGGACCAAGTATGCAATTTTACTAGTAATTTGGGGTTCAAATCCCCCTGAGGTAAGTACTGAAAATGGCTTCCCAAATGCCTCCAAACCCACTCAAATTTATGAACAGAGGTATGTAATGTGTTAAGTATGTTATTAAGGTCTCATAAGCACCATTAATGGTTTATTACAACTGTTCTCACCCTCTCCCATTCAACTGCAAAAATCCCCAATTCGACCCTTGGGGAAATGGCACTATTTCACCTCCCAATACAACTAAACTGAGTAAAAATGCTTCAAATGCTGAAGTACAGTACATGAAATTTGTAGAAGACATCCATGGCAGTATATTGATCACAAATATATCATATAATCATCCATTCATTCGAAATCATCATCAATACATTGGTTCACAACAAGGTAGTGGGGAAATGGCATTGTTCTTCCATTAAAAATGAGATTTATACATTTCTACTTGGAATTTCGACCTGAAACTTTCTGGAGATGAAGAACAGAGTATTTACTTCATATTACAAAAGAAATGGGGCATTAGAAGCTCCCCCAAAGAGTACAATATCTCACCAAAAACGCCCTCCCTCAAGGATCAAGAATATGCCATCAAAACTGGAAATGGTTGAAGGAGCGAGCTGCAATAGAAGAAACCATGAGCTGCCCTGTAGATTACACCTGCAAATAAAGACTCCATTAAAGCTCCAAATGAAAGTTCTGAATGGCCTTTCCAATTGCCAACTTGGATGGGAATCTTTCACCCTCGAAATTGGCTAAGGCAAGAAACTAGTCATCCACTAGCTCTCCCTCTTCACAAATGCAATTGCAAATTCTACAAATGATCAAAAGCTGGTTTCATTCTTTGTTATTGACATTTATAAAGTTCTAATGGCCTCCATGGGTCGAATTCCTTCCAAGAGACTCATGCCAACTCAAGTTGGGAAGAGATTCCAAAGAACGCCACTTGTACAACAATTCCTAGTCTCCCACTTCCACCAAATCACATGTGGAAGCATCTTAGCTGCCCTAACACCCTTGAGCGCCCTCTTGGAGTCTATTTTTAGCCCTGACATGTCATATATGTCATATGTCAGCCTTCAGGTCTGATTTGTGTCATAGGTGTCATAGCATCTTCATCATTGTTGTCATAGAGCTAGGGAATCTAGCCCAAGTGTCTCACTAGCTCCAAATTGCCTCTTCCTCTTCCATGGGAGTTAATCTTCCTCTATATTTCGACCTTGGATGATTCATGCCATGAATAATACCTTTTGGACTTCCCCAAGTATGTTACCATTCACCTTGAATTCGAATTGGTGAGAGAATGATGCCAAATGTAGTGGGGAAATCTAGCCATATGTGGGTCCCACTTCCTCCATGTGTCTTCATGATGAAATGCCACTTTGATTTTCACTTGTATATATTTATTTAGCTCCTTTATTAAATATTTATGCCATTCTAATGTTCAAAACATCATTTATTATCCCCATTATTCCAAATCCCAAAGCTTCCACCCCAAACCTAGGAAACTAGTAATTTTCCTCCTTGGCAATTATTTGACCCTTAACATCAACTTTGCAAACTCTAATGAATATGGATAATGTGATTAGGCCATTGTGACCCAATTCCAAATTTGGGACATGACAAATCCTCCCTTCCCAATATTGCTTGTCCTCAAGCAATTTCAAACATGGGTGTTGAAGAACCTGCTTTCTATATAATTCTTTGAAATGCCATTGAATTGCCAAACCTTGAGTCTTTGAGTTTCCATGAAGATTTTAGAGAGGAACTACCATGCTTGCTGCTGCACTACTCTGATAAAAATCACTTTATTAAGTGGGGAAATCCATCTCCCATACTGCTTGTTTCCCCAAAAAATTTGAAACCAATGAGATAAAAATTATTCCAGGGTCCCATTGCTTGTATTGCACCCCAATAATTAAGAGTGCTCTCCAACCCACACCATTAGTTAAGAGGATTCCTGGATCCCATTTTCTTGTATGCATCCTTCCAAACATCATGAGTACCAAATATATATCATCAAAGTACATAACAACATAATGAAAATGTACATCAAGGATATGCTTCATCAAAGAGTCATGAAAGTGCTTATACCTCCAAGCAAGTAGACCACGATTTTCCAAGTGCATACAATCTTCAATTGACCAATCAAATCTGCTCCAATGACATAGGTGAGGATCCCATGTCCTATAATGCTGCTCCAAAAGGATGTGATATGCATCAAAATATTCAACCATGTATTCTTTCATCCAAGAAGTGAATGAAGAATCTCCACTAAAATCTGAACCAAATAATGAGCAGAAAAAACAAGGAGACTTCAAATGACTCAAAGAAGTCTCACCCATACATCCATGAATGTGAGAATCATAAAGATGTAACAAAGTATGTGGCTGCCAACAAAAATTTTCTCCCATCATAAATCTATTCACCCAAGTGTTGGATGAAGTTCCTCTAACATCGAATGAACCCAGTGTTGAGCAAGAAAAACCATGAGTCTTCAAGTGACTCAAATCCATATCATAGGTGCATCCATGTAGATGTGAATCATCATAAAGTGACAAATTATGCTGCTGCAAATGTGAATAAGAATGTGCTCCAACCATTTCATCATGAAAGTTAAATCTAGGAGTTCCATACTCCTCATGTGGCACCATCAAAAAGAACCCTTTCACCCATACTTCATTGAGACTAATGTTGCAAAACATGGAATTGTAGGATGTAGGAGAATGAACCAAATCACCCAAATGATCAAAAAGTACAGAAGTTTCATCATGGGGAGGATCCATATGGGTACTATCATGCAGCTCCTTCAAAAGTGTGAACTCTTTGTCATAGTTTGGTTCCAATGTAGATGAATCATGCTCTTCTTTAAAAATTGCACAACCTTCATCAATAGGCAACTCAAATTCTTCTTCCACCACATCAAGTGTTTGGATCTCTTCAAGTTCATCTCCAAACACATCAAGAACATTCAAATTTTCACATTTCTCATGATCCACCATGTCATGAGAATCCTCCAAACAATCTACCATTTGACAATCTGAAACATAGGAGGAAAAACAAGTATCTTGCAACTTTTCAAGAAGTTGCTCATTTTGAATTGTGAGCTTATGAATATCCTCATTATTCTTCAAGTATGCATCATGTAACAATTCATTAAGCTCAAACAAATGGTTTCTATCAAAAAGCAAAGACATGAAATTACCTTTGATGTGGCACATTGCTCTTTGAATCTTCTCCATATCTTCAAGGAAGTATGTTTCCTCCAATGAAGTAGCTCTCCAACAAGAATTTGACACCAATGCTTGAGTCTCATGGAGAATGCTGAGGGACTCTTGGATATTCTTTTCATTCATCTTTAAGGACCCTTCAAGAAAATGAGGCTCTTGCAAATGAACCTCCTCATCTTCTTCATTTTTGCTTGGACCAACTTCATGAAGCTCAAGTGGTGATGGGGAAGTTGATCTTGGTTCTTCTTCAACTGCTACAAGGTCTTCATTATCATGCTTAATGGAACTTGGGCTTGCAGCAACACTTTCAAAAGTGATCTCTATGTCACCAACATAGAGGTGTGAGCACCCATCAGTAGGTACTCCTTCATAGTTTAAGCATCCATCAGTAGATGCTCTTTGGTTCATGTATAAGCTAGAAGGTGTCTCGAAATGATCTTCCATATTTTCAATAGAATCTTCTTCATGCTCTTGTGATGTCTCTTCATTTTTCTCCTTCAAGCAAGCTGATTCATTTTTCCCCTTGTTTTCCTTAGGATCGGTATATTTGGAATCCCTTCTTGAATAAATCTCAAAAGCTCTCATCAACGAGGACATCATTTCATGCACACATATATGATACTCGCTCCAAGGGTTCTTACAAGAAGGGCATAAACCTTTCTTCACTAACTCCACATCTTCATTTTTGGGCCTATTTTCAAAAACATGTTCAGCATAGTACTCAAAAGACATGGCATTTTGTGTATTTTTGCTCGAAGCAAGATATTCTTGATATTTTTGATATTGCTGGGGCAAGGTTTTATAATTTGCTCTCCATCTTTGGAACTCACTCATAGAATTATCCTTGGTTGGTGTGACACATTCATATTCATCAGATTTAAAGTCATAAGAATAATCTTCATTTCTCTTGAAATTGTAAGAAGTGTTGCATGATGGCACCTTTTCCTCATACCATTCACATTCTGCTTCATATTGCTCATAAGCATCTGCATATTCATCATAAGAATTGTACTCATAGGATTCATCATAATAGTAAGACATGGCTGCCAATTATTCTTGAATGTATGTACCTAATACACAGGTGCAAGGACCATGCTCTGATACCACTGTAATGTCCCTTGTTAGGAATTTTATTAAAATTGCAATTTTCCACTTTTTTCCTTGGTTCGACCTTTGACTAGTTTTGATCTCTAGGTCCCAAATTTGCCCCAAATGATCCCAAATCTTCTGAGAAGGTATATGAATGATATTAGAACATAAATATGTGTTTCAGGGATGCCTTTGTACCTTTAAAACACTTCTTCAAATACTCTTTCAATTCTGGTCAATGTAGGTAACTTTACTAGTGATTTCCCTTTGACTAGTATTGGTCTCTAGGTCTCAAATTGACTCCAAATGCCTTCGAATATTCAAGGAAGGTTTATGAATGATATTAGGAATTTAATATGATGTTCATAGATAACATATGGCCACCAAAAGACCTCTGCAAACTCTCTTAAGATTCTGGACCAAGTATGCAATTTTACTAGTAATTTGGGGTTCAAATCCCCCTGAGGTAAGTACTGAAAATGGCTTCCCAAATGCCTCCAAACCCACTCAAATTTATGAACAGAGGTATGTAATGTGTTAAGTATGTTATTAAGGTCTCATAAGCACCATTAATGGTTTATTACAACTGTTCTCACCCTCTCCCATTCAACTGCAAAAATCCCCAATTCGACCCTTGGGGAAATGGCACTATTTCACCTCCCAATACAACTAAACTGAGTAAAAATGCTTCAAATGCTCAAGTACAGTACATGAAACTTGTAGAAGACATCCATGGCAGTATATTGATAACAAATATATCATATAATCATCCATTCATTCGAAATCATCATCAATACATTGGTTCACAACAAGGTAGTGGGGAAATGGCATTGTTCTTCCATTAAAAATGAGATTTATACATTTCTACTTGGAATTTCGACCTGAAACTTTCTGGAGATGAAGAACAGAGTATTTACTTCATATTACAAAAGAAATGGGGCATTAGAAGCTCCCCCAAAGAGTACAATAGCTCACCAAAAACGCCCTCCCTCAAGGATCAAGAATATGCCATCAAAACTGGAAATGGTTGAAGGAGCGAGCTGCAATAGAAGAAACCATGACCTGCCCTGTAGATTACACCTGCAAATAAAGACTCCATTAAAGCTCCAAATGAAAGGTCTGAATGGCCTTTCCAATTGCCAACTTGGATGGGAATCTTTCACCCTCGAAATTGGCTAAGGCAAGAAACTAGTCATCCACTAGCTCTCCCTCTTCACAAATGCAATTGCAAATTCTACAAATGATCAAAAGCTGGTTTCATTCTTTGTTATTGACATTTATAAAGTTCTAATGGCCTCCATGGGTCGAATTCCTTCCAAGAGACTCATGCCAACTCAAGTTGGGAAGAGATTCCAAAGAACGCCACTTGTACAACAATTCCTAGTCTCCCACTTCCACCAAATCACATGTGGAAGCATCTTAGCTGCCCTAACACCCTTGAGCGCCCTCTTGGAGTCTATTTTTAGCCCTGACATGTCATATATGTCATATGTCAGCCTTCAGGTCTGATTTGTGTCATAGGTGTCATAGCATCTTCATCATTGTTGTCATAGAGCTAGGGAATCTAGCCCAAGTGTCTCACTAGCTCCAAATTTCCTCTTCCTCTTCCATGGGAGTTAATCTTCCTCTATATTTCGACCTTGGATGATTCATGCCATGAATAATACCTTTTGGACTTCCCCAAGTATGTTACCATTCACCTTGAATTCGAATTGGTGAGAGAATGATGCCAAATGTAGTGGGGAAATCTAGCCATATGTGGGTCCCACTTCCTCCATGTGTCTTCATGATGAAATGCCACTTTGATTTTCACTTGTATATATTTATTTAGCTCCTTTATTAAATATTTATGCCATTCTAATGTTCAAACATAATTTATTATCCCCATTATTCCAAATCCCAAAGCTTCCACCCCAAACCTAGGAAACTAGTAATTTTCCTCCTTGGCAATTATTTGAACCTTAACATCAACTTTGCAAACTCTAATGAATATGGATAATGTGATTAGGCCATTGTGACCCAATTCCAAATTTGGGACATGACACATTTCACTCATAGATGTTTCCTGATATTAGGATTCCAATATCTATTTTAGTGGGTGTAGGTGGAGTTCACTAGTTAATGACTCCTAGTTTATCATTTTGTCCTTATTTAATTATTCCCAGTTAATTAAAATTACAAATAATCATTCGATGCACAAATAATCTAATGCAATACTATTCATCAAATATGTAATTAGATTTCTTGCACAAATAATCTAATGCAATACTATATGCCTAATATATAATTATAAATGGTCATTTCATGCACAAATACTCTAATGCAATACTATATGCCAAATACATAGGTGTTCATTTATCAATTTCCTTTATTTGTCTAGGTACCACATCGTCGGGTCCTTCTCACAACACTTTCTCATTTTACTATCTAGGTACCACATCGTCGCGTCCTTCCGACAATAATTTCTCATTTTAAATTTGTGCTAGGATTCTGTGTAGTGATTTTAGGAATCGTTACCATAAATCATCTGTCTACACTGTATGTGAGACTAATGGCGTTGCGGATTAAGTTCATTCTTAAAGCACTTTTTGCAATTCATTTATATCTAGAATGATAATAACATTTCCTAATAATGAAATAAATAATCACGTATATTTTTCATTAGGATAAAGAAAATGCGCACTCTTCCATTCTATTTTTAATGTAATGAATTACATTGTTTACCATACCTTCCAATTATCAATAAATTACATAATAACATTACCTAATAAGGCAATAAATAGTCACATTTATTTTTCATTAGGATAAAGAAAGTGAGCACTCTTCCATTTTATTTTTAATGTAATGAATTACATTGTTTACCATACCTTTCAATGATCAATAATGTACATTTTAAGGTGCATTTTAGTTCCTAGTACCTTCATCGTAGGTTCGTTTAGCACTATAAGTATATGATTTAATTTAACTAGTCATGAATTATTACACTTTAATATTTTAATCCTAAATTCATCTACAAATGTGCATGAGACAAACTTACTTCTATTGGAATTAATGAGAAAAAGTGATACTCCTCATTAAGGTATGTAATACATCCTACCTCATAAGAACAATAGTTTATTTGGGTTGAGCTATATGGTCAGGTGGCTGGAGCAGTCGGCTGTGGCCGTCCCCACCCAGGATCGACCCTCGGATCTCTCCTCTTCGGCGCCTTCACTTCGCATTTATCGCTGGCTATTCTCATACACTGAAAAAGGACAATAATTTATAATTATTATATTATATTTTCCAAAATATAAAATCCTTTGATATACATGCCATAAAAGATCATTTTTCATCCATATTAGTTAGGAATTTGTAAATTCCAATGAGATACAACATTACGCACTTATCATTTGATTACACTTCCTAATTTTCTAATTTCATTGAATTATAACTTTTACCTACGCGATTCTTAATGCGTAATGATTTCATGAAAACCATATACACAAGATTTGTAATTCCTTTTGGGTGTCAAATTATTTATGATCCCTTTTGCTAATACAAGAATGTGATTTAATGAGTGTGGTTTATATAAATAAGCATTTTAACATATACATCTTCTGAAGGTATACTAACCTTCTACAAACCTCATCCAAGTTGACCCTAAGCCAATTAATTTAAATCTTACTTAAGTCTTCTTATCAAAGTATACCACGACCATCGTCAAAGGTATCTTTAATTTAATTGATTATAAGATATACCTACTAAGACTACAAGTACTAAGCATATTTTTATAATTACATACCGCATAGATCGAGCGATATCCTTACGTGGATTTCTAGTCATAAAAAATTCTAGATTTATAACCATATTAGTAAATTATGGAAACATAAGGAATAGCAGGTTTAACACAGAATTCAAGACAAGATTGGTGATCCCTTGGTAAAACGATGGAAACTTAAGTCGAAGAGGAAGCACCAACAATCAGTTAGGATCTTTAAAATAATTGTTGATGGTTGTGTCAGTCGACAGCGAGGCATCGATTAGGGACAATAAAACCAAAAAATCGTACCTTAACGGAACAGAAATGATGTTACTGGAATTCATTCATATCTTAATTTTCTGTGTGAAATTTTTGATCTAGTTGCAGTTAAGGAATCTAGTAATTAAACATGGTTTTAAGTATCTAATCACATTCCAACTGCAATTTGTATTTCAGAAACTGGCTTCTCTAACTCCTTCTAAATACGTAATCAACAATAGTCATCATAAGACAAGGTTTGATTCCGTGGATACGCTAGATGTGTGATTGTTAGTCCTTCTCTTTCAATATTTTGTTATTTATTCAGTAGTTATGGTGTAGAATTAAGTGAGGTCCAATCAATGAACTGTAGGTGGATTTTACTAGTTAATGACTCCTAGTCCATCATTTGCTCGATATTTGATTATTCCCAATTATTTAATTACAAATAATCATCTCATGCAGAAATAATCTAAAGCAATACTATTCGTCGAATATGTAATTACATTTCATGCACAAATAATCTAATGCAATACTATATGCCAAATACATAATTATAAATGGTCATTTCATGCACAAATACTCTAATGCAATACTATATGCCAAAAATATAGGTGTTCATTAATCAATTTCTTTTATTCATCTAGGTACCATATCATCGGGTCCTTCTGACAACAATTTCTCATTTTACTTTCTGAGTACCACATCGTCGGGTCCTTCCGGTAGTAATTTCTCATTTTACTCTTGTGTTGGGATTTCATGTAGTGATTTTAGGAACCGTTACCATAAATCATCCGGCTACACTCTATGTGAGACTAATGGCATTGCGGAGTAAGTCCGTTCTTACTACGCGCCCCTCAACCTTGTATGTGACCAAATTGTTATGGCTCACCCATAGGACTTCACACTCACCCAAGTAAATTTGAACGGGTTTTCAACTCGTGCATGGATGCTATCGAGAGATGACACCGTCATCGTACCCCCCATGTGTTTTTTTTATGTCCTATATGCCCCCCTTTTTGTCCTATTGTGAGTAAGTTGGTAAACTGTCTTACCTATCACTGTACACATACTCAGAGCACACATCAAAAGTACTGCTAAAAAAAATTGTCATAACATAATTCATTTCATTCATTCAGCATGGTATCACTCCAGGAAACTCTCCTAGGTTGTATCTCGGAGATGCCTGGTAACTTAACATAATATAACTCTCCTAGGTTGTATCTCGGAGATGCCTGGTAACTTAACATAATATAAATGTTTCATTCAATGGATCAAGTCAGATGACTAAATCAAACCTCACTCGCTCAAAACATGCATTAACACACTCAAATGGACAGGGCTTTCAACCACTTATGTTTAGAGAGTTTATAAAAATTGAATGTATGGAGACAACCTATTATATCAGCAGAAACATACACACAAAGCATATATGAATGGCCAATTACAATTGGTAAGGAATACTTGCGATTCTAACTTATCAATACAATGATAAGATGACAGTTATCAGGCATAAGACAAGTATGAACAACATGAACATAATATTCAAGTGCAAGTACAGAAAAATAGAAGGAGAAAGTCTGAACATCAATGGCAAAAGAAGCTTATAATACTGATATGTAATGAGAAGTCTGAGATTACAAGAATGAGAAGTCTCCAAAGTTGAACCCTTTTACAATGATTCTTCAATTAACTTAAATAATCTTTCCAAATTAGTTTCAAGATCGTCAAAAGATGGATCTGATAACCTATTTTCCTATCTCAAATCCGAATTTGTGAGGTGGCTGGAAAATGCAGAGATTTCTGGAAATATGCTGCTCATATATTGACCTATATCTCTCAAATCAAAATAGATTTTGGAAAAATGAGAAATTTTTTGTATATTGGTTTGTTATGAGAAACAACCTCTCTCAGTTCTTTGAGATTCATTTTCATTTTCCCGACATCTGTATTCCCAAAACATGTGTAAAACAGGGAAATTCTGAGATCTGAAAATTAGGCTCAAAGATGGATTTGATTCTACCAATATCTGACACCTATAGAAAAAATGAGAGACTTTGTTGTTCTTTGACATGTTAGGCACAGAAACCTCCGACCATTTCTCAAAATGATCCTCTAGATTCTCAAAATCATCATTTCAAAATGATGACTCAACACAGTAAAAACGCCATATTTTTGAAAACGTAGCCTCATCTTGCGGGGGACTTTTGACTACCTTCCCAAGCTCCAAATGCAGATCTACAAGTACCATTGGAAATCTTAGGATGTCTAGTTGTCAATTGACTATTTGAGCGTGTAAACCGACCTCTCCAAGGATGATAAAATTGATTTTTCCCAAGACCTATTGACCGTTTCCAAGTTTCTATGCTTTTGGTGGCTAAAATAGCCCTGAATTTTCGCGTTTTAGCTACTGAAAGCTCTGCTTTCGGTGGCTAAGGAACAGTTGGAATTTCCACCTAAGCCACTAAAATCTGAGTTTTGAATTTTTTGAAATGAAAACCCAATTTAATGTTTTTCAAACTTTATTACATGCATAAAGCTCTCAACAATGAGCCTTAAGAAATTTAGAAATGAATTTTTAAATGACATCCTATCATCTAAAATTGATCAACTCGACAAATTTATTTGGGTAGATAGCATCTGGCTCCTACTCGAGGATGCAATCATCCCTGCAAGGTTTCAAGAAACTAGTAGTTCCAGTCGCCTTATATGTTGGGCTATGGAGTCGTTTGACTTGTGAAACCAATCTCTGAAAACTATCAAGACCTGTGCAACCGATCTCTGTGCACCTGTAACCTGCTCTGCTTATTCAACAAACCAACAACTGAAAGAAACTTCTTGCTCATAAAAAGAGCTTATTCTCCTACTCTAACTGTGTAACATACTTTTTAAGCAGGAAAACATTTTATGTTTAGAAACATTATGATAACTTTTATTATAAAGTTTGTATTGGACAGGTGTACAAGGATGACTGTAATTTGCACAATATATTATTATTTAATAAATAAAATAGGAGACAAACACCTGGGAGGACTATCGAAAGAGTGGTTACTGATCCACTAGGTGGAATGGAATCTATGGTAGAAGGCAATGGACAAGTGGCAACATCATGATGCAACTAACTAGCTGTTGGTATGGGACAACTCCCTTGAAATGTGGTCATAGTGCCCTAAAAGATGGGACTGGAGCTTGAGGCTCATTTATTCTAAACTGACCACTAAAAGTCCTAGGCAGTACATATAATAACCATCAAATATTGAATTGAGGTTCAATCACTTTTCCTGACGAGGAAATTTACCTTGGGGTTTTGCTATGTTTGCACCCAAGAGATTTGATGAGGGGACATGCTATTGTTGATCATGTTGTGAGTCTGCCAAAATCTTATTGAGTTCAGGAGTTTGATGCTGAGTGGAGAAGGAATTTTGTTTTTAGGAGGTTGATACCGAGTGGAGAAGGTATTTTTGAGTGCCTTGCTTCTACATAGATTCCACCCACTTACTGGATCAGTAAGCAGGCTCGGGGATTCATTAGAAGTCAGCAGTTTTGCTGCTTCTTCTGAAGCAGGTTGGGAGGAACAGGCCTCCTTGGGTGTTTGTCGGCCCTATCATCTTTTACAGGTTCTATTGTCTTATCTACTTTTATTTTTAAAGTTCTATCATCTATTTAAACTTTTACTGTTAAGTTCTTTAGCTCAGTTTTCTTGAATAAATTATTAATTCTGTATCATTGAATAATTCAATAAAATAATTTCTGTATTTTTCCCCATGCAAAAGGAACAACATCATACTCCAGTACAAAAATAGATTAAAACTAGATAAGTTTGATACGAAAGTAGCCAAGTGAATGGACAGGTTTAATTTATTATCATTTCTCAGAGTTTCTACTTCCTATTAAATTCTTGTATCTGTCTTTCAGTATTCTAATTATTAATTATTTTTAGTTAGTTGTATTCATAGTTATATACAATAATTCCGTTTATAAATGTCATGAATTTTCAACCATTTATATTCTGCTCTAACAGTATAGGATTTATTTATCCATACTCACCAGTTAGGATGTTCTAATCTACACTAGGATAAATAAAAGATTTATTTTCAAAATATAACATAATGACATTCTTCTACAGACATCAAGTATTTCCTTTTATTTCATACATTTATTTATATTATATTCATATAATGAAAATCTAGGTATTAGTTATTACTATCAAAACCATAAACAGAATTATCAAACACAAGTTATAGTAAACATTTCAATTTCAACATCATTACTGTAGATCAAGTAGATAATTTTAAAATATCATCTCCTAGGTTTAAAAGAATATAAACTGTAGGAGTAATATCAAACAAAACACACAATTTTATTGATATCTAAACATATCAATAGTCATCATCACTCCATACATTTTAAACTTACCTAAAACCTAAACCTTGACAGATTCCTAGTTGCACTACTTAAACATTAACACAATCGAAATGGAGGTAGTGGCCGAAGCCCATTACATATTTACAAACAATTTAGTGAACAACAGGTTTATGCCGAGAACTTATCTCAGAGCTTGGTTAAAGATTTTTATTTTCAAAAAGTAAGGGCTAAACCCCAACACAGGAAACACTCCCTTATTCATTGAAAGTGCAGCAAGAGTTTTATAAACAAAAAATGAAGCACATACAAGCTGTAAACCTCAAACAAAAATTTCATTTATCCAATGTCCTATAAAACAAATAGTTACATTATCGTTGCATTAAAACATCCATTCGTCGAACAGTAACCAAGTTAAACACAAGGGTCGGTTAAACATTGATTATTCCCATATCATCGATGAGTTACAACTCGTGTTTACAGACCAAACACAAATCAACAAAATACATGATTACAGTAATATAAATCTTAAACATTCCATTTGAATCTCTTTCGAAGGAGTTCAAAAACGTAACCTAAAGTTTACAAAATAAATGAGAATTCACACAGGTTATGAGGCTACATCATCTAGCTGGTAGTAACCCTCACATCATGTTATGGATTTAAAACATTTACATTCTATCTAACCATTTACAAAGAAAACGATAGCCACAGTTTTGAACATCAAATACTACTTCATTAAATTCTGAGGGCGAACCCTGTCTCAACACTATTACATTCAAAACCATAACCAAAATTTGCCATATGGGTCGAGGGATATCCTCCCCTACTTTCAACAATATTCACAAAACCCAAACCATAAAACCCTAAGAGTTTTTCAAAACACGATACATAGAATTTCCAAACAAGACGACCATCATCTTCTCTACAGAGTTTCCAAGGAAACCACCGAAGGCTTACCAGTTGGTTTAGTTGCAGCCAACCAACAATGCCAAACAGGAGAACACCAACCAATAGTTGTCCTGTCAACAACACATCAAAGTTGTGGTTAAAACATGTATCGTATCAAGAACAAGACTCAGCATAAACCAACAAATAAATATTGTGTGGAATACCGAAGATAAAAGCTACAGGAAGATTTTTCCAAGTACATTACCTTATTAAGGGTTGGGAAGTAACAGTAACCATCACCAGATGAATGCAACAGCTACTGAAAGCTACTCATTTTGCCCACTGCCGAGACACAAATAGACCTCACACAATGCATCAATTTTTCAAACAAGCTAGACATTGTTGAGACCTGGAACAACCATGACGAAGGGTTGATATTTCTCTCTCGAATTCAAAGGTCACTGTAAACAAACCCACAACAGGTCCGACGTTTGGAAACACACCAAAAACAAACACTAGCTATAAACCTTGATAGATATCTACTGCAACAAAGACTGAGAGTTCGTCTCTTTAATCCTCATGAGTCACGGGTTCAAAACCCTGGTCTCACAACTCTTTTTGCTCAACAGAAAGACCTACAAACCCTTGGCTTGTCAGCTAGTTGCAGAGCCTTGACCACCGTTGCAAATTTCACAATAAACACGAAAGTAAAACCAAATTAGGGTTTAACTCCAAACATTCATTGCACTGCCAAGATCAACGGTGGAGATCACCCAGAGAATTACGAGGTATAAAAAGTACCATCTACCCTTTTAAATGCAATATCATTACATAGCCACAAAGAAGCTAGTTCATCCACGGTTGAACTTTTATTGTTACACATCATCTCAAGAGGGATCACTACCATCGATTTGGCACGTGAACAGGCCAGCTATCCATCCACGATGGAATCCCATTATCCCATAGTAGTTGTAAACATTAAATGCATTGGCAGCATTATGGCTACCAACCTGTGACATTACATTCACATCACATTAATTATAACAATGACTTTGCATATGATATAGTCGAAAGACTTCATGGGGTTACAACACGTTTTGTACATAGTTGTATAGAATAATTTCATAGTTCTCAAAGCAATGTATGATTACATAGTTGCATTTACTCCTCATAGCATATAGTTGTTTAGAATCCATGTATCATAAGGTATTACAAGGTTTGCATATAGTCTATAGGTGTGTATGCAATTCTGTATAGTTACACATATATAATGTGGGTCGCACATAACTCATATCAAATCTATAATAGCAAAAAAGGTTCAAAGTGTATAGTATAAAATAGGATATCAAAATGTATATATACCATATAGTTGCATAGAAATCTTATTTCGTATATAATGTTGCACAATCACATAGGTGACACATACGGTGTCACGATGCACACAACTCACAGTTACGTAAATATGATAGTTGTTAAAATGGTGATAAACTTCATTTGTAAGGGTTCGATAATAATCCTTTAAACACCTTAAAATATACCATAGAGTTATACTTGGTGAACAGATTCTCGAATTACACTTACATACATTCCAATGTGTATGTAAAGGAAATATCTCAAACCAACACTATCATAGCAGGTTATAGGCCCTAAACAAGTTAACAAACAGTGGTACACGGAATTACCACAAATTACCATGGAGTTAGAAGGTAGACGTTTACATACAAAAAACATGACGGAAAACAAATAAATCTGGGTATAACAATGTGATACTAACATTATACATCTTCTTGGGTAAACTGTTGATTACGTGTTGCAAGTTTAATCTCTTACCTGTCAATCTGTCACAAGTACGAATACACATGCTTTAGCACGAATGCTAAGTAATCCTCGGGGCTTCTGAAGGACCCCTTCATCAATCAAACACAAGTACATTAGTCAAACAGTTGTTCTAACATTTATAAATAACAGTAGCAGAGATGTGTAACAACACAATTAAATATGGATAACATTATGACTTAAGCAGAAATATGTTTGATTGTAAATCCTTACTTAATCAACTAGCATGGCATTAAAGACAGCAGGATAACATTTCATACATTGTTCCATTTCCGCATCTATTTAATAGCATTTATTGTCACATAGAAAAGTTTTTAATTTTTGCGATTTTTGGGATGTTACATGTGGTATCAGAATGCAAGTTCAAACTCTAGGCCTAAATGAGGCTCATGCGCGCAAACAGAAAAATAAATCAGAAAGATTATGTTACTAACTTTTTCAATTTAATTTCATTTTTGCACAGTACAAATTTACTTTTATTGTAGGTATGGAAATACCAAAAGAATCCGCAGAGGACAGATCTCCTCGTAATGGACAAATAAATCATAATAACACTGAAGGAATTTACGTTGAGTTAAACAACCCGTCTTCTGAAATTTTACGCATTGTGCAGTATTTAAAATCTGAGTTAAAAGCTGTAAAAGAAGAAAATGAACGTATCTTAAAGGAACTGGAAGAGCTACAGCAAAATTTAAAAGGAAACTGTCACAGTGATGAAAAAGGCAGAAAATCAGAATTTAGAGCTGATTCTGAAATCATGTCCCACCAACATAAGCATAAGAAAACAAGGAACGATAAAAGGAACAGCTACTCATCTTCTAAGTCTGATTCAAGTAATAATGATGTAAATTATGATAGCAGTAATAGTCAGTGCTGCTCTAAAAAGAGAAAACATAAGCATCATGAATAGATTATCGGTGAATTTAAAAAGATTAAGCCACCTACTTTTAATGGCGAAAGTGAGAAGTGAGAGACAGCAGAAGCTTGGCTGTCAGGGATGAAGAAGTACTTTAATATTTATGACTACTCTTCTCAACTGAAAGCCAAGATGGCTATTTACAATCTGATCGGAGAGGCAGATATCTGGTGGCAGAATCTTAAAAGAATCAAGAGCATAAAGGAAAAAGAAGTAACTTGGACTATGTTTAAAGGTTTATTTAAAAATAAGTTCTTGTCTGAACAGTATTTTGAGGATAAATCGAAGGAGTTTTACGACTTAAAGTTGGGTACAATGAACATGAAAGAACTGTGCAGCAAGTTTCTTAGCTTGCTGAGGTACATACCCTACATGGTTGAGGAAAAGCCTAAAGTGCAAAGGTTTCTCAGTTGTTTATCGTTTAATATAAAAGATTGCATTGAATATGATAATCCTTCCACTTTGGAAGAAGCCATGAGAAAGGCAAATTTTTGGTTTGACCAAAACAGAAAAAGAGAAGGAAAAAATGGTTGGAAGGATAGTAAAACTAATCAGTATGACTATAAAAAGAAGAATTTTAATCAAAATGCTGGAGGTTATAAGAAAAACTTTAATAACAGAATTTTTTCTAATAATTATCGGAATAATACATCTCAGAATACTACTGCTGCAAGGAATGTACCTAACAATTACACCAATAATAATAACAACCATAACAACAGGTATGTTGAACATAAAGGACCCATAAAGTGTTATGAATGTGGCGGACCACACAAGAGAACAGATTGCCCACGCAACAAGAGGACAGCCAACAACATACATAGTATGCAAGCAGAACCTATAGTGGGAGACATTGCAAGAGAAATGCCCAGGATAAATGCAACATTGGAGAACCGTCAACCCGACCATCAAACATCCATGGTCGAAATTGAAGGTATGATACGAAACGAGTCTATTTCTATTTAAATAGATCCTGGTGCAAATCTAAGTTATATTTCACTTACTTTAGTAAACCGTTGCAAGTTAAAAACAAAAAAATTCGATAATGCATGGTTAGTTCAGCTTGCAACAGGAACTAAAAGAAAGGTTACAGATTTTGTTTAGAATTGTGAAGTATTTTTAAATCAGTTGAAAACACAAGTTAATTTGAATGTTTTACCCTTAGTTTCATATGATCTATTAATTGGCATGGATTGGCTTGAACAACATAGAGTTATATTAAATTGTTATGATAAATCTTTTACTTGTATAAATAATGAAGGTAATTCATAAACAGTAAAAGGAATTCATAGGTAGATTTATGCCTTACAAGTAAAAAGAGCTGCTAGAAAAGGTTGTAAACTGTTTGCTGTTAATGTTGTTAATGATGAATGTACATCCAAAGAAGACAAGTTAAACTAGAATATATTTCCATCCTTAAGGACTTTTCAGATGTATTCCTGGAAGAAATTCCAGGATTACCTCCGAAAAGAGAACTTGAGTTCACCATTGAGTTAGTACCCGATGCGGTACCAAACTCAAAGGCCCCCTATAGGATGAATATTCTAGAGTTAAATGAGTTAAAATCTCAGCTGAAAGAATTAATAGATAAAAACTACATACGGCCCAGTGTGTCTCCTTGGGGAGCACCATTAATATTTGTTAAAAAGAAAGATGGTACCATGCATTTGTGCATTGACTACCATCAACTTAAAAAAATGACAATTAAGAACCGTTATCCATTACCTCACATAGATGATCTATTTGATCAAGTGCACAGAGCAGAGATATTCACTAAAATTGATCTAAGGTTGGGTTATCATCAAGTCCGGATAAAAGACGAGGACATATTCAAAACTGCATTCAAAATGCGTTATGGACACTACGAGTTCGTAGTTATGCCTTTTGGGCTAACTAATGCACCTACAGTGTTCATGTGTTTAATGAACAACGTTCTGCATAAATATTTGGATAAGTTCATAGTGGTATTCATTGATGATATCCTGATTTACTAAAAGACTAAAGAAGAGCATGATGAACATCTAAAAATCATTCTACAAGTACTTAGAGATCACCAGCTTTACGCTAAGTTCAGTAAGTGTGATTTCTATCAAGATAAAATTCAGTATTTGGGTCATATAATTTCTAAAGATGGTATTTTTGTTGATCCTGATAAAATTAAAGCAATTAATGAATGGCCTGTCCCAAAAAATGTAACTTATGTATGGTCATTCATGGGAATAACGGGGTATTATAGAAAATTTATTGAAGGATTCTCTAGAATTGCTAATCCCATCACCTCTTTGCTGAAGAAAGGGAAGCAATTCATATGGGATCAAAAGTGTCAAGACAGTTTTAATAAGTTGAAAGAATAGTTAACTACTGCACCCATTTTAAAAATTGCAGATCCTAATAAGGATTTCGTCGTATGCACTGATGCATGCAATGAAGGACTTGGAGGGGTCTTATGTCAAGAAGGTCATGCAATTGCTTTTGTGTCAAGGAAGTTAAAAATACATGAAAATAATTACACTACGTATGATCTTGAGTTGGCAGCTGTGATACATGCTTTAGAGATGTGGCGCCATCACTTGATCGGTAGAAAATTCATTTTAATGATGGATAATAAAAGGTTAAAGTATTTACTGGATCAAACAAATATGAATGCAAGGAAAGTTAGATGGTTAGCTTTCCTTAGTGAGTACGATTTTGGGATCCATCACATTAATGGAAAGGAAAATAAGGATGATGATGCGTTGAGCAGAAATGCTAGATTAAGTTTTGTAGCAACAATCATTACTTTTAAAATTGATCTAGAAAATCAGATCGAAGAAGGAATTAAGCAAGATGAAAATTACCAAAAATTGCATGATAAAGTGGCTGAAAACTCATCTAAAAATGTTATAATAGATTACAATATTAATGAAAAAGGCTTCTTAACTTACAAAAACAAAATTTATGTGCCTAATTTTTTAAAGGTTAAGTTGTTGATTTTAGATGAAGTTCACAAGAGTCCTTATTCAGGACATCCTGGTTATCAGAGAATGATAACTATGTTAAGAAAAGAGTATTTTTTGCCTAACATGAAGAGTGAAGTTGCTAAATATATAGCTAGATGCTTTAACTGTCAGACTAGAAAAGCTAAACATCAACATCCAGCTGGGCTATTGCAGCCCTTACCAATTCCAGAATGGAAGTGAGAAATCATAAGCATTGACTTTATTACAGGTTTGCCTAAAAATCAAAAGCAGAATCACTCAATTATGGTTGTTGTTGATAAACTCAGCAAAGCTGCTCATTTTATTCCTGTTAAAACTACTTTCAAGGCTTCTAACATTGCAGATATTTTCATGAAGCAAATTTTTTGCTTGCATGGAATTCCAAAGGTAATTATTTTAGATCGAGACTCTAAGTTTACTGGTAGCTTTTGGACATCACTGTTTAAAGGATCAAATACTAAGTTAAATTTCAACACTTCTTTCCACCCACAAACTGATGGTCAAACAGAAAGAGTAAATCAGATTTTGGAAAATATGTTAAGATTATATGTTAAAGATCAGCCATCTAAATGGGAGGATTACTTACACTTAGCAGAATTTGCCTACAATAATAATTATCAAGCATCTGCTAAGTTAAATCCATTTGAAATTTTGTATGAAAGAAAGTGTTGTACTCCAATTTCGTGGGACAATCTTGTAGATAGATTAATGTTAGGACCAGATCTATTGAAAGAAATGGAGCTAACTGTGAAATAGGTTCAAGGTAACTTAAAAGTTGCCCAAGATAGACAGAAAAGCTATGCTGATTTGAAACGAACAGAAAGATAATTTCACGTAGGGGACCATGTATTCATAAAGGTAAAGCCCAAAAAAAGTTCTTTGAAGCTTGGGAGTTGTGCTAAATTAGCACTGAGGTATTGTGGACCATTTGAAATCCTATCAAGGATAGGAGCTGTTGCATATCAATTGGCATTGCCATACAATTTAAAAATCCACAATGTTTTTCATGTTTCTGTTTTAAAGAAGTATGTGCATGATGCTACTCATGTGTTGAATTGGAATGACATACAGGTGGAACCAGAAGGAGATTTTCAGGTGGAACGGGACTATATTCTAGACCAGAGGGAAATTATGCTTCGGAATCGCACCATAGGGCAGGTAAAGGTGCAACGGAAGCACCTTAGCCCTGATGAAGCTACTTGGTAATTGGAAAATAATATGTGGGCAGCATATCCAGTTCTATTCCATGAGGAACTTGTTGATGAATAAGCAACATCGAGGACGATCTTGAGCTTAAGAGGGGGTGTTTGTAACATACCCTTTAAGCTGGAAAACATTTTATGTTTAGAAACATTATGATAACTTTTATTATAAAGTTTGTATTGGACAGGTGTCCAAGGATGACTATAATTTGCACAATATATTATTATTTAAAAAATAAAATAGGAGACAAACACCTAAGAGGACTGTTGAAAGAGTGGTTACTGATCCACTAGGTGGAATGGAATCTGTGGTAGAAGGCAATGGACAAGTGGCAGCATCATGATGCAACTAACTAGCTGTTGGTATGGGACAACTCCCTTGAAATGTGGTCATAGTGCCCTGAACGATGGGACTGGAGCTTGAGGCTCATTTATTCTAAAATGACCACTAAAAGACCTAGGCAGTCTATATAATAGCCATCAAATATTGAATTGAGGTTCAATCACTTTACCTGACGAGGAAATTTACCTTCGGGTTTTCCTGTGTTTGCACCCAAGAGATTTGATGAGGGGATATGCTTTTGTTGATCATGTTGTGAGTCTGCCAAAATCTTATTGAGTTCAGGATTTTGATGCTGAGTGGAGAAGGCATTTTGTTTTCAGGAGGTTGATACCGAGTGGAGAAGGTATTTTTGAGTGCCTTGCTTCTACATAGATTCCACCCACTTACTGGATCAGTAAGCAGGCTCGGGGGTTCATTAGAAGTCAGTAGTTGAGCTGCTTCTTCTAAAGCAGGTTGGGAGGAACAAGCCTCCTTGGGTGTTTGTCGGCCCTATCATCTTTTACAGGTTCTATTGTCTTATCTACTTTTATTTTTAAAGTTCTATCATCTATTTAAACTTTGACTGTGAAGTTCTTTAGCTTAGTTTTCTTGAATAAACTATTAATTCAGTATCATTGAATAATTCAATAAAGTGATTTCTATATTTTTCCCCATGCAAAAGGAACAACATAGTACTCCAGTACAGAAATAGATTAAAAATAGATAATTCTGATAGGCAAGTAGCCAAGTGAATGGAAAGTTTTAATTTATTATCATTTCTCAGAGTTTCTACTTCCTATTAAATTCTTGTATCTGTATTTCAGTATTCTAATTATTAATTATTTTTATTTATCTATATTCATAGTTATATACAATAATTCTGTTTATAAATCTCCTTAATTTTCAACCATTTATATTCTGCTCTAATAGTATAGGATTTATTTATCCACACTCAACAGTTAGGATGTTCTAATCTACACTAGGATAAATAAATGATTTATTTTCAAAATATAACATAAATTATGACATTCTTCTATAGACATCAAGTATTTCCTTTTATTTCATACATTTATTTATATTATATTCATAGAGTGAAAATCCAGGTATTAGTTATTACTGTCAAAACCATAAATAGAATTATCAAACACTAGTTATAGTAGACATTTCAATTTCAACATCATTACTATAGATCGAATAGATAATTTTAAAACATCATCTCCCAGGTTTAAAAGAATATAAACTGGAGGAGTAATATCAAATAGAACACACAATTTTATTTATATCTAAACATATCAATAGTCATCATCACTCCATACATTTTAAACTTACCAAAAACCTAAACCTTGACAGATTCCTAGTTGCACTACTTAAACATTAACACAATCGAAATGGAGGCAGTGGCCGAAGCCCATTACATATTTACAAACAATTTAGTGAACAACAGGTTTACGCCGAGAACTTATCTCAGACCTTGGTTAAAGCTTTTTACTTTCAAAAAGTAAGGGCTAAACCCTAGCATAGGAAATACTCCCCTATTCGTTCAAAGTGCAACAACAGTTTTATAAACCAAAAATGAAGCACATACAGGCTGTAAGCCTCAAACAACAATTTCATTTATCCAATGTCCTATAAAACAAACAGTTATATTATCATTGCATTAAAACATCCATTCGTGGAACAGTAACCAAGTTAAACACAAGGGTCGATTAAACATTGATTATTCCCATATCATTGACAAGTTACAACTCGTGTTTATAGACCAAACACAAATCAACAAAATACATGATTACAGTAATATAAATCTTAAACATTCCATTTGAATTTCTTTCGAAGGAGTTCAAAAATGTAACCTACATTTTAAAAAGTAAACGAGACTTCACACAGGTTATGAGCCTACATCATCTAGCTGGTAGTAACCGTCGCATCATGTTATGGATTTAAAACATTTACGTTCTATCTAACCATTTACAAATAAAATGATAGCCACAGTTTTGAACATCAAATATTAATTCATTAAATTCTGAGGGCAAACCTTGTCTCAACGCTAATACATTCAAAACTAGAACCAACAGTTGCCATATGGGTTGAGGGATATCCTCCCCTACTTTCAACAATATTCATAAAACCCAAACCATTAAACCCTAATAGTTTTTCAAAACACAATACACAGAACTGCCAAACAAGACGGCCATCATCTTCTCTATAGAGTTTCTAAGGAAACCACCGAAGGCTTACCGGTTGGTTTAGTTGCATCCAACCAACGATACCAAACAAGAGAACACCAACGAATCGTTGTCCTGTGAACAATACATTAAAGTTGTGGTTAAAACATTTATCGTATCAAGAACAAGACTCAGCATAAACTAACAAATAAATACTGTGTGGAATACCGAAGATAAAAGCTACATGAATATTTTTCCAAGTACATTACCTTATTAAGGGTTGGGAAGTAATAGTAACCATCACCAGATGGATGCAACAACTACTAAAAGCTACTCATTTTACCCAGTGCCGAGACACAAATAAACCTCACATAGTGCATCAATTTTTCAAACAAGCTAGACATTGTCGAGACCTAGAACAACCATGATGAAGGGTTGATATTTCTCTTTCGAATTCAAAGTTCACTATAAACAAACCCACAACAGGTCTGATGTTTAGAAACACACCGAAAACAAACACTCGCTATAAACCTTGATAGATATCTACTACAACAAAGACTGGGAGTTCGTCTCTTTAATCCTCACGGGTCACAAGTTCAAAACCCTGGCCTCACAACTCTTTTTGCTCAACAGAAAGACCTACAAACCCTCGGCCTGTCAACCGGTTGCAGAGCCTTGACCACCATTGCAAATTTCACAATAAACATGAAAGTAAAACCAAAGTAGGGTTTAACTCCAAACATTCATTGCACTGCCAAGATCAATGGTGGAGATCACCGGGAGAATTACGAAGTATCAAAGTACCATCTACCCTTTTAAATGCAATATCATTATATAGCCACCAAGGAGCTAGTTCATCCATGGTTGAACTTTTATTGTTACACATTATCGCAAGAGGGATCACTACCATCGATTTGGCACGTGAACAGGCCAGCTATCCATCCACGATGGAATCCCATTATCCCATAGTAGTTGTAAACATTAAATGCATTGGCAACATTATGGCTACCAACCTGTGACATTACATTCACATCACATTAATTATAACAATGACTTTGCATATGATATAGTTGAAAGACTTCACCGGGTTACAACACATTTTGTACATAGTTGTATAGAATAATTTCGTAGTTCTCAAAGCAACGTAGGATTACATAGTTGCATTTACTCCTCATAGCATATAGTTGTTCAGAATCCACGTATCATAAGGTATTACAAGGTTTGCATATATTCTATAGGTGTGTATGCAATTCCATATAGTTACACATATATAATGTGGGTTGCACATAACTCATATCAAATGTATAATAGTTAAAAAGGTTCAAAGTGTATAGTATAAAATAGGATATCAAAATGTATATATACCATATAGTTGCATAGAAATCTTATTGTGCATATAATGTCGCACAATCACATAGGTGACACATAGGGTGTCATGATACACACAAATCACATTTACTTAAATATGATAGTTGTTAAAATGGCGATAAACATCATTTGTAAGGGTTTGATAATAATCCTTTAAACACCTTAAAATATACCATAGAGTTATACTTGGTGAACAGATTCTAGAATTACACTTACATACATTCCAATGTGTATGTAAAGGAAATATCTCAGACCAACAGTATCATAGCAGGTTATAGGCCCTAAACAAGTTAACAAACAATTGTACATGGAATTTCCACAAATTACCATGGAGTTAGAAGGTAGACGTTTAAATACAGAAAAAATGACGGAAAACAAATAAATCTGGGTCTAACACTGCGATACTAACATTATAGATCTTCTTGGGTAAACTGTTGATTATTTCTCGCAACTTTAATCTCTTACCTGTCAATCTGTCACAAGTACGAATACACATGCTTTAGCATGAATGCTAAGTAATCCTCGGGGCGTCTGAAGGACCCCTTCATCAATCAAACACAAGTACATTAGTCAAACAGTTGTTCTAACATTTATAAATAGCAGTAGCAGAGATATGTAACAACACAATTAAATATGGATAACATTATGACTTAAGTAGAAATATGTTTCATTGTAAATCCTTACTTAATCAATTAGCATGGCATTAAAGACAGCAAGATAACATTTCATACATTGTTCCATTTCCGCATCTATTTAATAGCATTTATTGTCACATAGATAGAATGAAGGAATTGGTCCAAACCCTTTCAAGAGCAAGCAAAATGATGCAATCGCCCTCCTTGATGATCTCATTGATCATGAACCACTATCAAACACATCTCATATTAAAGTTGTCCACAAAGAAAAAGAACTTGCAGATTCTACACTCATGCTCCAAATTTCTTCTCTTTTTGTGCCAGCTCACACTCTAGATATTGCAGAAGGTCCTAAATCCTCTCTTGCACTAGAGTTTGTTGGTTTGCATCATGATCACATGAATATTTCGGAGGTAAAATCAGCTATTGGAGGTAATGCATTCGCTCTCCTCAAGAAATCACCTCTTATTTACTACTATATGATCATTATTCTATGCTTTAAGAAGGTTATTGAAGAATATGGCCATTTCCATTTGCTTGGGATATTTGCTCATGTACATCATGGTTTTGATCTCACCCCTGCTAGTTCAAAGGAGAACTCAAGAAACCAAGGCCATTCGCTTCAGATAATTTGTCATGCATTTATTGGTTTTGATCTCACCTCTTCTGGTTCAAAGGAGATCTCAAGAAACCATGATTCAAGTCTTGGATCTAATTTGGATTCTAAGCAATTACTACTTGGGATAATTTCTCATGCATATGATGGTTTTGATCTCACCCCTGCTGGCTCAAAGGAGATCTCAAGAAACCATTTATCAAGTCTTGGAGCTGCTTTGGATTTCAAGCAATAATTATTATTTGATGGTTCTTTTTGGCACAATCTCATCCATGATGGTTTGAAGGAGAAGACAAAAGACTATCTACATATTCATGGTTTTGATCCTACCTCAACTGATTCAAATCACAGGTTCAAGGATCATCCTCATACTTTTGGATTTGTTCTCATCACATTCGATCTAAAGAGCAAGTACAAGCACATGCTTTCTGAGCATGATCCACTTCTTCCCAAGAAGAATATACCTCCAGACATATGACCAAGCATCACACTTGCTAGAGTTTGGAGCATTTATTTTTGTGTGTGCCTTACAGTCTATTTTGAGGGGGGCTATTTTTCCCATGAGGTTTTCCCCATTTCCTCGTTTTATTGACTGTTATTATTCATTGTATTGGGTGACCTTCGGTGTTAGTTACCAGGGCCCAGGATGGATTAAGGGGGGGTGTTAGGATATTCCTATACTCCATCCTAGTCCTACTAGCATTTTCAGTCATGCATGCACTTTTAGGGTTTGCATGCATTATTTAGGGTTTTCATCCATCCCAGTCATCAGTCCAGTATCTAGCCCTCAGTTATCCATCCCTCAGGATCTTCTCTCAGATCAGTTTTATCCCTCCTAGGGCTTAGTGTGCCCCTTCATGCAATTGCATGCATCTCATATGCCCTCTCTCATCTACCACTTAGTTGCACTTCAGTTAATTGAGTTATCATCAGTTCTTTCCTTTATTTCAGGCTAGACTTACTCTCAACTGACTGTATCACCCCGATGCATCTCCAGTGAGACTAGACTGCCCATTCTGACTCTAGTTAGCTCCTCATGCACCCTCCACTGAGCCTCCTTCATTGAGTTACACTCAGTTACACCTACCACGCTCAGTTAGACTAAGTTTGACTGATGGTTGACAATTACTTGAGCATTGATGACTCCAATGATGATGAGATAGACTACTAGTTATGCTCCAATGATACTCCAGTGATCCTTTGATCACTCCATGAAGGCTAATTCCAATTTCCACCTTAGGCATTCATCATTTATGATATAATCTTGCAAATAAATAAAAACAAAATCACAAAAAAAATGTTAATACACATGTTCAAGATGTGTTGGAAACCCCATACTTTGGTCACTAGCCGTAATTCCAAAGTATGTGACCACACAATGGTTTGATGATGGCCATGAAACCCATAACAATATGGCTTGATTTACTCCACTACACAAAGATTTGGCTCCATTGGTAGTAAATGGATCCCCCATAGTTGCAGAGTATACAGTTTCTTCTTCTAGGGTTTTGAAGCGCTCAGATTTGGAAATAGCTGGAGCGTGGCTTATTCCGCATGTCTATCATGCAAACAATTAGCATTAGGGGGGATCGCCTGTTTGAAGTGCTCGTATTTGGAAACAGCTGGAGTGTAGCGTATTCCTTATAGTGCCTATGTTGATTGTGTTTTGTCATTAAAATGATGATCACCCTATATCAATAGGAGAAGTCCCATTGAAGTAAGCAATTCATATCTTTTGATTACTTTACGCATGCAATGTCGTTAGTCACTTCTGGACTGAATGCAAAGGCATAACCACTAATGAATTTCACCATTACTGTAGGTGCTCTTATCATATAGGGAGGCAAAAAATGACAAGGCATAGGTGCTCCCATTATATAAGGGGGGGGTTTGACAAGGCACATTGATTAGAGGTTATTTTATCAAAGGGTGCAAAAATATATTTCTTTTGTCCATTTCTGAGAGAACGATATGAGGGGAGAAGGCAAAGAAATACCATCTTATTGTTCATATCTCAAGTTGTTGATTTCCTGGAATGGGTGTTTTTTTTTGGGTGTTAGGAACCTCATCTTTTCCAATAAATATGCGTAAATCTTGATTAAGTCATTCGAGAAATAGTAGATCATAGTTATCCAGTCATGTCTACCCAAAATAAAAATAAAAAAAATCATATATGTGTTGTTAACTTTGTCATGTTTTTGCAATCTCAAACTATGGCCATCCTCAAAGAAAGATTTAACTCATTTTGCTCAAGAATGAAAAGTCTAAATTTTCTTTAGGGTTTTCTTATGTTCTTGTCCATTCCACTGCATAGATTGCTCAATTTCATATATCTTTCTGGAAAAGAGGGCGTGATGCATAGGGCATGAAGAGGGTGTGAAGCAGCCAGATGCACATCATGAGAGTCGAGAGAAATTCCAACAACAAATGAAAATGCTGAATTAGCAATTTACATACATGTACTAATCATTTCCTGGCTTAATATTACCCTAGTTGGCTTCCAGCTTCCTTTTGAATGGTAAACCAAAATTTCTTTTGAATGCTAAACATTGGTAACATAGTTTAAATCTCATCCTAAACCAAATTTCCATAAACATCAAGAGTTCGAGCTGTCAAATTTGGCCAAAACTGGAGGAAATCGTCTTATTCTTCTTGAGCCATGCTAAGGATGAGAATTCGTGTGCTTTATGAAGGCTTAGTATTGATTTTAGTAGTTATAAATCATAAAAATACTACCCCTTGATTTTCAGATACTAGGGTTGTTTAGTTCCATACACATCTCTCTATCAGTTCGGGTAGGGATTTATTAGGGAGTGTAGCGACGCCAATTCTGGGGTCCTACTTAAAACTATTTTATTTTAAGAAGATAAAAAAAATCGTCATATTGTAATTCATTTCATTCATTAAGAAAAACATAGATAATTTCTATTGGATTCACATCATAATCACCTGCATAATTCCATTTCCATATTTCAGCATAAATACGACATTCATCATAAAATATCACATTTGTTAATCAATCGACAATATTTCATATTAAACTCACAATTATCCATTATCATCATTAAATGAATACTTCATTAGAAACATATTCATCTATCACATATATCGCTAATCAGTCAAAATTTTATTCTAAATCAACACATAACCAGTCATTTATATTGGTTTCTTTAACTCGGCCACTTAAAAAAATAAATGTTATCAATATCAATAGTAATAGAAAGGTTGAGGGGCATTACATACACCCCTCCTTATTAAAAATTCGTCCTGAAGTTAACTTTTATCGTACATTCACAGACACTCTTACTTCTTCTTCATGATCAATTTTCATGCCATTCTCTTCTATCTTCACCATAAAAACTAGTGTTTCTACCATCACTAGTATTCTATTTCATCCAACATGGTTCCAACACACTCTCGGGAACTTAATCATAATTTAACGAAAATCTATATTGCATTGAATACCCAAATGTAGCACCCTTTTTGCTCAGTAGTGTAAGGTCAATTTTTTTTTTAAAGAAGATAATATAAACCATTTGCAATGCATAATCAATAATAGAATTAAATAAATTCGAGATTTGAGCTAACAAGTAAACACAAAACACAGAACTTGTTACCATAGGTCGAATCCGTTGATGAAGGAGAGGTCATCGTACTAAATCCAATCCAACTTTTCTAAGTGCCAACTAGGTCTTCAATTGACATCCACAAGTAAAGGCTCATTTAACCATAGGCGAAGCAATTATTAGCTTCACCACCCAACCATAGGATTATGCAATCAGTCGCATAGCAACCCCCAAGCCTTCAGGGTCGTAGAGGATACACACCAACAATGATTTAGGAGTGATCTACCCCTCACCAAAATCCTTAGCCAAACACACAATAAACAGCACAATCAGAACTCATTCGCCATTCTGGAAGTCATCCCATGTTAGGGATCCCTCTCCTTTTCCTTCCTTACCTCTTGCTTCAATAGAAAAATCATTTGTGACACATGTCTCCTGACATGTAAAAATACTCTTTTATGCAAAATTATTTAATGCAAATATTCGCCCAACCATGTGTCATTCTCTCATGAGACTACACATACTTCCCACATTTTACTCGTAGATGTTTCCTAATGTTAGGATTCCAATCTCTATTTTAGTGGGTGTAGGTGGATTTTACTAGTTAATGACTCCTAGTCTATCATTTTCTCCTTATTTAATTATTCCCAATTAATATATTACAAATAATCATTCCATGCACAAATAATCTAATGCAATAGTATTCGTCAAATATGTAATTAGATATCTTGCACAAATAATCTAATGCAACACTATATGCCAAATATATAATTATAAATGGTCATTTCATGCACAAATACTCTAATGAAATACTATATGCCAAATACATAGGTGTTCATTTATCAATTTCCTTTATTCATCTAGGTACCACATCATCGGGTCCTTCTCACAACACCTTCTCATTTTACTGTCTAGGTACCACATCGTCACGTCCTTTCGATAGTAATTTCTCATTTTAAATTTGTGCTAGGATTCTGTGTAGTGATTTTAGGAACCATTACCATAAATCATATGTCTACACTCTATGTGAGACTAATGGCGTTGCGGATTAAGTTCGTTCTTAACGCACATTTTGCAATTCATTTATATCTAAAATGATAATAACATTTCCTAACAATGAAATAAATAATCACATTTATTTTTCATTAGCATAAAGAAAATAATCACTCTTACATTTTATTTTTAATGTAATGAATTACATTGTTTACCATACCTTCCAATTATCAATAAATTACATAATAACATTACCTAATAAGGAAATAAATAGTCACATTTATTTTTCATTAGGATAAAGAAAATGAGCACTCTTCCATTTTATTTTTAATGTAATGAATTACATTGTTTACCATACCTTTCAATGATCAATAATGTACATTTTAGTTCTTAGTACCTTAATCGTAGGTTTGTTTAGCACTATAAGTATATGATTTAATTTAACTAGTCATGAATTATTACACATTAATATTTTAATCCTAAATTCATCTACAAATGTGCATGAGACAAACTTACTTCTATGGGAATTAATGAGAAAAAGTGGCATTCCTCATTAAGGTATGTAAGAGATCCTTCCTCATAAGGACAATAGTTTATTGGGGTCGGGCTATATGGTCGGGTGGCTGGGGCGGTCGGCTGAACTTACTTCTATGGGAATTAATGAGAAAAAGTGACACTCCTCATTAAGGTATGTAAGACATCCTTCCTCATAAGGAGAATAGTTTATTGGGGTCGGGCTATATGGTCGGGTGGCTGGGGCGGTCGGCTGTGGCCGTCCCCACCCAGGATTGACCCCTGGATCTCTCCTCTTCGGTGCCTTCACTTCGCATCGATCGCCAACTATTCTCATATACTGAAAGAAGGACAATAGTTTATAATTATTATATTATATTTTCCAAATTTTAAAATCCTTTGATGTGCATGCCATAAAAGATCATTTTACGTCCATATTAGTTAGGAATTCGTAAATTCCAATGAGATACAAGATTACCCACTTATCATTTGATTACACTTCCTAGTTTTCTAATTTCATTGAATTATACTTTTTACCTACGCGATTCTTAATGCATAATGATTTCATAAAAACCATATACACAAGATTTGTAATTCCTTTTGGGTGTCAAATTATTTATGATCCCTTTTGCTAATACGAGAATGTGATTAATGAGTGTGGATTTATATAAATAAGCATTTTAACATATAAATCTTCAGAAGGTATACTAACCTTCTACAGACCTCATCCAAGTTGTCCCTAAGCCAATTAATTTGAATCTTAGTTAAGTCTTATTATCAAAGTATACCACTACCATCGTCAAAGGTATCTTTAATTTAATTAATTGTTAGATATGCCTACTAAGACTGCAAGTACGAAGCATATTTTTATAATTACATACCGCATAGATCGGGCGATATCCTTATGTGGATTTCTAGTCATAAAAAATTCTAGATTTATAACCATATTAGTAAATTATGGAAACATAAGGAATAGCAGGTTTAACACAGAATTCAAGACAGGATTGCCAATCCCTTGGTAAAACGATGCAAAAGTAAGTCTAAGAGGAAGCACCAACAATCAGTCAGGATCTTTAGAATAATTGTTGATGGTAGTGTCAGTCGACAGCGAGGCATAGATTATGGACAATAAAACAAAAAATTCCTACCTTAACAGAATAGAAATGATGTTACTGGAATTCATTCATATCTTAATTTTCTGCGTGAAATCTTTGATCTAGATGCAGTTAAGGAATCTAGTAATTAAACATGGTTTTAAGTATCTAATCGCATTCCAACTGCAATTTGTATTTCAGAAACTGGTTTCTCTAACTCCTTCTAAATAGGTAATCAACAATAGTCATCACAAGACAAGGTTTGATTCCGAGGATACGCTAGATGTGTGATTGTTAGTCCTTCTCTTTCAAGATTTTGTTATTTATTCAGTAGTTATGGCGTACAATTGAGGTCCAATCAATGAAGTGTAGGTGGAGTTTACTAGTTAATGACTCCTATTCTATCATTTGCTACATATTTAATTATTCCCAATTATTTAATTACAAATAATCATCTCATGCACAAATAATCTAAGGCAATACTATTCATCAAATATGTAATTACATTTCATGCACAAATAATCTAATGCAATACTATATGTCAAATAGATAATTATAAATGGTCATTTCATGTTCATTTATCAATTTCTTTTATTCGTCTAGGTACCATATCCTCGAGTCCTTCTGATAACAATTTCTCATTTTACTTTCTAGGTACCACATCGTCGGGTCCTTCCAGTAGTAATTTCTCATTTTACTCTTGTGTTGGGATTTCATGTAGTGATTTTAGGAACCATTACCATAAATCATGCAGCTACACTCTATGTCAGACTAATGGTGTTGCGGAGTAAGTCCATTCTTACTACGCGCCCCTCAACCTCGTATGTGACCAAACCGTTATGTCTCACCCATAGGACTTCACGCTCACACAAGTAAAGTTGAACGGGCTTCCAACTCGCGTGTCGATGCTATCGGGAGACGACACCGTCATCGTACCCCCTTATGTGTTTTTTTATGTCCTCTATGTCCCCCTTTATGTCCTATCGCGAGTAAGTTGCTAAACTGTGTTACCTATCACTGTACACATACTCAGAGCACACATCAAAAGTACTGCTAAAAAAAATTGTCATATCATAATTCATTTCATTCATTCGGCATGTTATCACTCCAGGAAACTCTCCTAGGTTGTATCTCGGAGATGCCTAGTAACTTAACATAATCTAAATGTTTCATTCAATGGATCAAGTCAGATGACTAAATCAAACCTCACTCACTCAAAACATGCATGAACAAACTCAGATGGATAGGGCGTTCAACCACTTCTGTTCAGAGAGTTTATAAAAATTGAATGTATCGAGAAAACCTTTTATGTCAGCAGAAACATACACATAAAGCATATTTGAATGGCCAATTACAATAGGTAAGGAATACTTGCGATTCTCACTTATAAATATAATGATAAGATGAAAGTTATCAGGCATAAGACAAGTATGAACAACATGAACATAATATTCAAGTGCAAGTACAGAAAAATAGAAGGAGAAAGTCTGAACATCAATGGCAAAAGAAGCTTATAATACTGATATGTAATGAGAAGTCTGAGATTACAAGAATGAGAAGTCTCCAAAGTCGAACCCTTTTACAATGATTATTCAATGAACTTAAATAATCTTTCCAAATCAATTTCAATATCCTCAAAAAATGGATCTAATAACCTATTTTCCTATCTCAAATCCGAATTTGTGAGGTGGCTAGAAAATGCAGAGATTTCTGGAAATATGATGCTTATATATTGACCTATATCTCTCAAATCTTAAGATATTTTGGAAACTGAGAAAAGGTTTTTGTATATTGGTTTTTTATGAGAAACAACCTCTCTCAGTTCTTTGTAATTCATTTTCATTTTCATGACATATGTATTCCCAAAGCATGTGTAAAACAGGGCAATTTTGAGATCCAAAAATTAGGCTCAGAGATGGATTCGATTCTACCAATATCTGTCACCTTCAGAAAAAATGAGAGACTTTGTTGTTCTTTGACATGGTAGGCACAAAAACCTCCGACCGTTTCTCAAAATGATCCTCCAGTTGCTCAGAATCATCATTTCAAAATGATGACTCAGCACAGTAAAAACGCCATATTTCTGAAAATGTAGCCTCATCTTGCGCGGGACTTTTGACTACCTTCCCGACCTCCAAATTCAGATATACAAGTACCATTGGAAAGCTGAGGATGTCTAACTATCAATCAACTATTTGAGTGTGTAAACCGACCTCTCCATAGCTGAGAGAATTGATTTTTCCCAAGACCTGCTGACCGTTTCCAAGTTTCTGTGCTTTTGGTGGCTAAAATAGCCCCAAATTTTCACGTTTTAGCTACTGAAAGCTCTGCATTCAGTGGCTAAGGAATAGTTGGAATGTCTGCCTAAGCCATTGAAATCCGAGTTTTGAATTTTTTGAAATGAGAACCCAATCTAGTGTTTTTGAAACTTTATTACATGCATAAAGCTCTCAACAATGAGCCTTAAGAAATTTAGAAATGAATTTTTAAATGACATCTTATCATCTAAAATTGATCAACTTGACAAATTTATTTGGGGAGATAGCATCTAGCTCCTACTCGGGGATGGAATCCTCCATTCGAGGCTCCAAGAACCTAGTACTTCCAGTCGCCTTATATGTTTGGCTATGGATTCATTTGGCCTGTTAAACCAATCTCTAAAAACTCTCAAGATCTGTGCAACTGATCTCTATACACTTGTAACCTGGTATGCTTATTCAACAAACCAACAACTGAAAGAAACTGCTTTCTCATAAAAAGAGCTTATTATCCTACTCTAACTGGGTCTGCATTCAGGTTAGGTAAAGGCTGATTTCCATAACAACCATCGAAGCAACATTAAAGGTGAAGTAATCTTATCTTTGTCACTAATCAACAATTGATGTTTGAAATGTAACAATAGCGATAAGAATTCTTTCAAGAAATCATACTCACACGGAACTGCTGATAAGTTTAAGAAATGTGAAATCTTCAAGTTTTCTGAAATGTATAACTCCATGAATGCTGCCACTGGATCCTTAAAAGGAAAATTAGAAACATATTGGTCTTCCGGAAACAAATGCACATCTATGGTAGCCTCTTGCTCAGCCATGACAGTTTCTCTGCTAGAAGACTAAACACCTTCATGTTCCCTTAATCTTAGATCTTGATTATCAATCATCACAAATTTCGCTTCGGAAAAGTGTTGAGAAGATGATGATAAAATAATGTTAAAATCATATGAATAAGGATCAGTTAAAAGCATGTAATTGCCTATGCAATCTTCAGTTATCATAGGCTCATCCTGGTTAGCAAACTGATCATAGCATTCTGACTCATACCTATTTCTGGAGCACTCTACACATACTGAAGAATTTGATTCTGAATCTAAAATATATTTAGCTGCTTGCTGTTGTTTTGAAAATGCCTCATAGTCATTACCTTTCTGCTAAAAAATGACTGCTTCTCTACAGGAAGATTGATGCCCTTCTTGTGTTTTTGAGAGCAACTTGTGATCATAAAAAAAAGTAGTCTTTTCCTGTTCATACTGCTATTCCATAAATGTTTCAAACTCATCATTTTCTTGTTCAAAAACTGAAATGTACTCATAGTTCCCTTGTTCATATGTATGTATATCTTCAAAGCAATCCTGATCATGGATCTTCCTGGAAGCACGGATATTCTCCTGTACTCCTTCTGCATCTTCAAAGAGTTGTTTAAGGATAATGATCTCCTTTCTCTGAGTAGAAGGACTAGATTTGAATGCTGATCCATAACATAGTATACCATGGTAGTAGTATCTATAGTCTGGACATCCAAAGGCATGTCATTGTTAGGATATTCCTATACTCCATCCTAGTCCTACTAGCATTTTCATCCTTTGCGTTTTCAGTCATGTATGCACTTTTAGGGTTTGCATGCATTATTTAGGGTTTGCATGCATTTGCATGCATTATTTAGGTCTTGCATGCATTTGCATGCATCCCAGTCATCAGTCCAGCATCTATCCCTCAGTTAGCCAGCCCACGGGAGCTTCTCTCATATCAGTTTTAGCCCTTCTAGTGCTTAGTGTGACCCTTCACGCAATTGCATGCATCTCATGTGCGCTCTCTCACCTACCCCTCAGTTGTACTTTAGTTAATTGAGTTATCATCAATTCTTTCCTTGATTTAAGGCTAGACTGACTCTCAACTAACTGTATCACTACGGCGGATCTCCAATGAGACTAGACTTCCCATTCTGACTCCAGTTAACTCCTCATGTGCCGTCCACTGAGCCTCCTTCATTCAGTTACACCTACCACACTCAGTTAGACTTAGTTTGACTGATGGTTGACAGTTAGTTGAACATTGATGACTCCATTGCTGATGAGATAAACTACTAGTTGTGCTCTAATGATACTATAGTGATCCTTTGATCACTCCATGAAGGCTAATTCAAATTGCCACCTTAGGCATTTGAATCCTCATGCATTGTACTATTTATGTGTCCATATTGTGATTAATTAATTAGTCTGTGTGAAGTATTTTTGCTTCTATCCGAATTCTACTGTATTATTATTTTGTTGCTCATTATACTGCATTGACCACTCTTCTTCTATTTTCCTGCTTAAGCATAATTACTCTTGTGAGTTATACATCATCTCTTAGATCTGCTGTGAGGATTTTCACATGGTATCAGAGCATGTTGAGAGTATTGTTTATCTCCATTCTTGAGAGTTTTTTGCAGGTTATTACCAAGATTTCGAGTGTAGTAGTTGTGAGAGTTTATGCATCTTTGCAGCAGTAGTAGTTGCAGATATTCTCTATTGTTTTTCCCGGTCTTCTACAACTTCCATTTATTCATCACAAATTACTCCTCTTTCTCCATTCAACTATGATGAATGGAAACCACAAATGATAACATATTTGAAGAGCCATGATCTCTTTGATTTTCATTTTGAAAGACAGTTTGAATCCTCTGAAGAGGAGATTGATTGGTTAAATAAAGGTGACAGAGCCTTTGGAGCAATGATGCTTTCATTGCCTGAACACATGATATACCAATACCTTGATGTTGTTGAAACTCCAAAAGAGCTATGGGCCCATTTGAATGAAAGATTCGACAGACAGAATGAAGGAATTGGTCCAAACCCTTTCGAGAGCAAGCAAAGTGATGCATTCGCCCTCCTTGATGATCTTTTCATTGATCATGAACCAGTATCAAACACATCTCATATTGAAGTTGTTCACAAAGAAGAAGAACTTGCAGATTCTACACTCATGCTCCAAATTTCTTCTCTTTCTGTGCCAACTCACACTCTAGATATTGCAGAAGGTCCTAAATCCTCTCTTGCACCAGAGTTTGTTGGTTTGCATCATGATCACATGAATATTTAAAAGGTAAAATCAGCTATTGGAGGTAATGCATTTGCTCTCCTCAAGAAATCACCTCTTATTTACTACTATATGATCACTATTCTATGCTTTCAGAAGGTTATTGAACAATATGGCCATTTCCATTCACTTGGGATAGTTTCTCATGCACATCATGGTTTTGATCTCACCCCTGCTGGTTCAAAGGAGATCTCAAGAAACCATGGCCATTCGCTTGGGATAATTTCTCATGCATTTAATGGTTTTGATCTCACCTCTTATGGTTCAAAGGAGATCTCAAGAAACCATGATTCAAGTCTTGGATCTAATTTGGATTCCAAGCAATTACTACTTGGGATAATTTCTCATGCATATCATGGTCTTGATCTCACCCCTGCTGGCTTAAAGGAGATCTCAAGAAACCAATTATCAAGTCTTGGAGTTGATTTGGATTTCAAGCAATCATTATTATTTGATGGTTCTTTTTGGCATAATCTCACCCATGATGGTTTGAAGGAGAAGACAAAAGACTATCTACATATTCATGGTTTTGATCCTACCTCAACTGATTCAAATCACAGGTTCAAGGATCATACTCATACTTTTGGATTTGTTCTCATCACATTCGATCTAAAGAGCAAGTAGAAGCACATGCTTTCTAAGCATGATGCAGTTCTTCCCAAGAAGAAGATACCTCCAGACATATGACTAAGCATCACACCTGCTTGAGTTTGGAGAATTTATTTTTGTGTGTGCCTTACAATCTATTTTGAGGGGGTGTATTTTTCCCATGATGTTTTCACCATTTCCTCAGTTTATTGACTGTTATTATTCATTGTATTGGGTGACCTTTGGTCTTGGTTACCAGGGCCCAGGATGGATTAAGGGGGGGTGTTATGATATTCCTATACTCCATCCTATTCCTACTAGCATTTTCATCCTTTGCATTTTAAGTCATGCATTCACTTTTAGGGTTTGCATGCATTATTTAGGGTTTTCATCCATCTCAGTCATCAGTCCAATATCTAGCACTCAATTATCCATCCCTCAGGATCTTCTCTCAGATTAGTTTTAGCCCTCCTAGGGCTTAGTGCGCCCCTTCATGCAATTGCATGCATCTCATGCACCCTCTCTCACCTACCAATCAGTTGCACTTCATTTAATTGAGTTATCATCAGTTCTTTCCTTGATTTAAGGCTAGACTTACTCTCAACTGACTGTATCACTATGATGAATCTCCAGTGAGACTACACTGCCCATTCTGACTCCAGTTAGCTCCTCATGCTCCCTCCACTGAGCCTCCTTCAATCAGTTAAACTCAGTTACACCTACGACGCTTAGTTAGATTCAGTTCGACTGATGGTTGACAGTTACTTGAGCATTGATGACTCCACTAGTGATGAGATAGACTCCTAGTTGTGCTCCAATGATAGTCCAGTGATCCTTTGATCACTCCATGAAGGCTAATTCGAATTGCCACCTTAGGCATTCATCATTTATGATATAATATTGCAAATAAATAAAAACAAAATGACTAAAAAAAATGTTAAGACACATGTTCAAGATGTGTTGGAAACCCCCATACTTTGGTCACTAGCCATGATTCCAAAGTATGTGACCACATGATGGTATGATGATGGTCATGAAACCCATAACAATATGGCTTGATTTACTCCACTACAGAAAGATTTGGCTCCATTGGCAGTAAATGGATCCCCCATAGTTGCAGAGTATACAGTTTCTTCTTCTAGGGTTTTGAAGCGCTCGGATTTGGAAATAGCTAGAGCGTGGCTTATTCCGCATGTCTATCATGCAAAAAATTAGCATTAGGGGGGGTCGCCTGTTTGAAGCGCTCGTATTTGGAAATAGCTGGAGCGTAGCTTATTCCTTATAGCGTCTATGTTGATTGTGTTTTTTCATTAAAATGATGATCACCCCATATCAATAGGAGAAGTCCCATTGAAGTAAGTAATTCATATCTTTTCATTACTTTAGGCATGCAATGTCGTTAGTCACTTCTGGACTGAATGCAAAGGCATAACCACTAATGAATTTCACCCTTACTGTAGGTGTTCCTATCATATAAGGGGGCCAAAAATGACAAGGCATAGGTGCTCCTATTATATAAGGGGGGGGTATGACAAGGCACATTGATTAGAAGTTATTTTATCAAAGGGTGCAAAAATATATTTCCTTTCCCATTTCTGAGAGAACGATACGAGGGGAGAAGGAGAAGAAATACCATCTTATTGTTCATATCTCAAGCTGTTGATTTCCTGGAATGGGTGTTTTTTGTTGGGTGCTAGGAACCTCATCTTTTCTAATAAATATGCATAAATCTTGATTAAGTCCTTTGAGAAATAGTAGATCATAGTTATCCAGTCATGTCTACCCAAAATCGGAAAAAAATAAATAAATAAAATAAAAAAATATCATATATGTGTTGTTAACTTTGTCATGTTTCTGCAATCTCAAACTATGGCCATCCTCAAAGAAAGATTTAACTCATTTTGCTCAATAATGAAAAGTGTAAATTTTCTTTAGGGTTTTCTTATATTCTTGTCCATTCCACTGCATAGATTGCTCAATTTCATATCTCTTTCTGGAAAAGAGAGCGTGATGCATTGGGAGTGATGCATAGGGCATGAAGAGGGTGTGAAGCAGCCAGATGCACATCATGAGAGTCGAGAGAAATTCCAGTACCAAATGCAAATGCTAAATTAGCAATTTACATACATGTAATAATCATTTCCCGGCTTAATATTACCCTAGTTGGCTTCGAGCTTCCTTTTGAATGGTAAACCAAAATTTCTTTTGAATGCTAAACATTGGTAACATAGTTCAAATCTCATCCTAAACCAAATTTACATAAACATCAAGAGTTTGAGCTGTCGAATTTGGCCAAAACTGGAGGAAATCGTCTTATGCTTCTTGAGCCATGCTAAGAATGAGAATTCGTGTTCTTTATAACGGCTTAGTATTGATTTTAGTAGTTATAAATCCTAAAAATATTACCCCCTTATTTTCAAACTAGGGTTGTTTAGTTCCATACGCATCTCTCTAACAATTCGGGTAGGGATTTAGTAGGGATTATAGTGACGCCAATTCTGGGGTCCTACTTAAAACTATTTTTTCTTAAGAAGATAAAAAAAAATCATCATATTGTAATTCATTTCATTCATTAAGCAAAGCAAAGATAATTGTCTATTGGATTCACATCATAATCACCCACATAATTCCATTTCCATAGTTCAGCATAAATACGACATTCATCATAAAATTTCACATGCGTTAATCAATCAGCAATATTTCATACTGAAATCACAATTATCCATAATCATCATTAAATCAATCATTCATTAGAAACATATTCACCTAGATCACATATATCGCTAATCAGTCAACATTTTATTCTAAATCAACATATAACCAGTCATTTATATTGGTTTCTTTAACACGACCACTTAAAAAAAAACTGTTATCAATAACAATAGTCATACAAAGGTTGAGGGGCATTACGTACACCCCTCCTTATTAAAAATTTGTCCCGAAGTTAACTTTTATCGTACATTCACAAACACTCTTACTTCTTCTTCATGATAAATTTTCATGCCATTCTCTTCTATCTTCACCATAAAAACTAGTGTTTCTACCATCACTAGTATTCTATTTCATCCAACATGGTTCCAACACACTCTCAAGAACTCAATCATAATTTAACTACAAGCTATATTGCATCGATTACCCAAATGTAGCACCTTTTTTGCTTAGCGGTGTAAGGTCAATTTTCTTTTTAAAGAAGATAATATAAACCGTTTGCAATGCATAATCAATAATAGAATTAAATAAATTCGAGATTTCAGCTAACAAGTAAACACAAAACATAGAACTTGTTACCGTAGGTCAAATCCATTGATGAAGGAGAGGTCGTCGTTCTAAATCCGATCCAACTTTTCCAAGTGCCAACTAGGTCTTCAGTTGACATCCACAAGTAAAGGCTCATTTAACCATAGGCGAAGCAATTATTAGCTTTGCCACCCAACCATAGGATTATGCAATCAATTGCATAGCCACCCCCGAGCCTTCAGGGTCGTAGAGGATACACACCAACAATGATTCAAGAGTGATCTACCCCTCACCAAAATCCTTAGCCAAACTCACAATAAAAAGCACAATCAGAACTCATTCACCATTCTGGAAGTCATCCCATGTTAGGGATCCCTCTCCTTTTCCTTCCTTACCTCTTGCTTCAATAGAAAAATCATTTGTGACACATGTCACCTGAAATGTAAAAACTCTTTTATGCAAAATTATTTAATACAAATATTCACCCAACATGTGTCATTCTCTCATGAGACTACACATACTTCCCACATTTTACTCGTAGATGTTTCCTGATGTTAGGATTCCAATCTCTATTTTAGTGGGTGTAGGTGGAGTTTACTAGTTAATGACTCCTAGTCTATCATTTGCTCCTTATTTAATTATTCCCAATTAATTAATTACAAATAATCATTCCATGCACAAATAATCTAATGCAATAGTATTCATTAAATATGTAATTACATTTCTTGCACAAATAATCTAACGCAATACTATATGCCAAATATATAATTATAAATGGTCATTTCATGCACAAATACTCTAATGCAATACTATATGCCAAATACATAGCTGTTCATTTATCAATTTCCTTTATTCGTCTAGGTACCACATCGTCGGGTCCTTCTCACAACACTATCTAGGTACCACATCGTCACGTCCTTTCGACAGTAATTTCTCATTTTAAAATTGTGTTAGGATTCTATGTAGTGATTTTAGGAACCGTTGCCATAAATCGTCTGTCTACACTCTATGTGAGACTAATGGCATTGCGGATTAAGTTCGTTCTTAAAACACTCTTTGCAATTCATTTATATCTAAAATGATAATAACATTTCCTAATAATGAAATAATTAATTATGTTTATTTTTCATTAGGATAAAGAAAATGAGCACTCTTCCATTTTATTTTTAATGTAATGAATTACATTGTTTACCATACCTTCCAATTATCAATAAATTACATAATAACATTACCTATTAAGGAAATAAATAATCACATTTATTTTTCATTAGGATAAAGAAAATGAGCACTCTTCCATTTTATTTTTAATGTAATGAATTACATTGTTTACCATACCTTTCAATGATCAATAATGTACATTTTAAAGCGCATTTTAGTTCTTAGTACCTTAATCATAGGTCCGTTTAGTACTATAAGTATATAATTTAATTTAACTAATCAAGAATTATTACACTTTAATATTATAATCCTAAATTCATCTACAAATGTGCATGAGACAAACTTACTTCTATGGGAATTAATCAGAAAAAGTGATACTCCTCATTAAGGTATGTAAGACATCTTGCCTCATAAGGACAATAGTTTATTGGGGTCGGGCTATATGGTCAGGTGGCAGGGGTGGTCGGCTGTGGTCGTCCCCACCCAAGATCAACCCCCAGATCTCTCCTCTTCGGTGCCTTCACTTCGCATTGATCGCCGGCTATTCTCATACACTGAAAAAAGGACAATAATTTACAATTATTATATTATATTTTCCAAATTATAAAATCCTTCGATATGCATGCCATAAAAGATTATTTTACATCCATATTAGTTAGGAATTCATAAATTCCAATGAGATACAAGATTACCCACTTATCATTTGATTACACTTCCTAGTTTTCTAATTTCATTGAATTATACCTTTTACCTACGCGATTCTTAATGCATAATGATTTCATGAAAACCATACACACAAGATTTGTAATTCCTTTTGGGTGTCAAATTATTTATGATCCCTTTTGCTAATATAAGAATGTGATTAATGAGTGTGGATTTATATAAATAAACATTTTAACATATAAATCTTCTGAAGGTATACTAACCTTCTACAGACCTCATCCAAGTTGACCCTAAGCCAATTAATTTGAATCTTACTTAAGTCTTCTTATCAAAGTATACCACTACCATCGTCAAAGGTATCTTTAATTTAATTGATTATAAGATATGCCTACTAAGACTGCAAGTACTAAGCATATTTTTATAATTACATACCGCATAGATCAGGTAATATCCTTACGTGGATTTCTAGTCATAAAAAATTCTAGATTTATAACCATATTAGTAAATTATGGAAACATAAGCAATAGCAGGTTTAACACAGAATTCAAGACAGGATTGGCGATCCCTTGGTAAAACGATGCAAAAGTAAGTCTAAGAGGAAGCACCAACAATTAGTCAGGATCTTTAGAATAATTGTTGATGGTAGTGTCAGTCGAGAACATTGCATAGATTAGCGACAATAAAACCAAAAATTCATACCTTAACGAAACATAAATGATGTTACTGGAATTCATTCATATCTTAATTTTCTGCGTGAAATCTGTGATCTAGCTGCAGTTAAGGAATCTAGTAATTAAACATCATTTTAAGTATCGAATCACATTCCAACTGCAATCTGTATTTCAGAAACTGGTTTCTCTAACTCCTTCTAAATAGGTAATCAACAATAGTCATCATAAGACAAGGTTTGATTCCGAGGATATGCTAGATGTGTGATTGTTAGTCCTTCTCTTTCAATATTTTGTTATTTATTTAGTAGTTATGGTGTACAATTAAGTGAGGTCCAATCAATCAAGTGTAGGTGGAGTTTACTAGTTAATGACTCCTAGTCTATCATTCACACCATATTTATTTATTCCCAATTATTTAATTACAAATAATCATCTCATGCACAAATAATCTAAAGCAATACTATTCGTCAAATATGTAATTACATTTCATGCACAAATAATCTAATGCAATACTATATGCCAAATACATAATTATAAATGGTCATTTCATGCAAAAATACTGTAACACAATACTATATGCCAAAAATATAGGTGTTCATTTATCAATTTCTTTTATTTGTCTAGGTACGATATCATCGGGTCCTTCTGACAACAATTTCTCATTTTACTTTCTAGGTACCACGTCATCGGGTCCTTTCGGTAGTAATTTCTCATTTTACTCTTGTGTTGGGATTTCATGTAGTGATTTTAGGAACCGTTACCATAAATCATCTGGCTACACTCTATGTGAAACTAATGGCGTTGCAGAGTAAGTCTATTCTTACTACACGCGCCTCAACCTCCTATGTGACCAAACCGTTATGGCCCACCCATAGGACTTAATGCTCACTCGAGTAAAGTTGAACGGGCTTTCAACTCGTGCGTGGATGCTATCGGGAGATGACATCGTCATCATACCCCACTATGTGTTTTTTTTATGTCCTCTATGTCCCCCTTTTTGTCCTATCATGAGTAAGTTGGTAAACCGTCTTACCTATCACTATACACATACTCAGAGCACACATCAAAAGTACTACTAAAAGAAATTGTCATATCATAATTCATTTCATTCTTTCAGCATGTTATCACTCTAGGAAACTCTCCTAGGTTGTATCTCGGAGATGCCTGGTAACTTAACATAATCTAAATGTTTCATTCAATGGATCAAGTCAGATGACTAAATCAAACCTCACTCACTCAAAAAATGCATTAACACGCTCAGATGGATAGGGCTTTCAACCACTTATGTTCAGAGAGTTTATAAAAATTGAATGTATGGAGAAAACCTATTATATCAGTAGAAACATACACACAAACCATATATGAATCGCCAATTACAATAGGTAAGGAATACTTGCGATTCTAACTTATTAATACAATGATAAGATGACAATTATCAGGCATAAGACAAGTATGAACAACACGAACATAATATTCAAGTGCATGTAAAGAAAAATAGAAGGAGAAAGTCTGAACATCAATGGCAAAAGAAGCTTATAATACTGATATGTAATGAGAAGTCTGATATAACAAGAATGAGAAGTCTCCAAAGTTGAACCCTTTTACAATGATTCTTCAATGAACTTAAATAATCTTTCCAAATCGGTTTCAAGATCCTCAAAAGATGGATCTGATCACCTATTTTCCTATCTCAAATCCGAATATGTGAGGTGGCTAGAAAATGCAGAGATTTCTGGAAATATGCTGCTCATATATTGACCTATATCTGTCAAATAAAAATAGATTTTGGAAAAATGAGAAAGGTTTTTTTATATTGGTTTGTTATGAGAAACAACCTCTCTCAGTTCTTTGAAATTCATTTTCATTTTCCCGACATCTGTATTCCCAAAACATGTGTAATACAGGGAAATTCTGAGATCCGAAAATTAGGCTCAGAAATGGATTTGATTCTACCAATATCTGACACCTATAGAAAAATGAGAGACTTTGTTGTTTGTTAACATGGTAGGCACAAAAAACTACGATGATTTCTCAAAATTAACCTCCAGTTGCTCAGAATCATCATTTCAAAATTATGACTCAGCACATTAAAAATGCCATATTTCTGAAAACGTAGCCTCATCTTGTAGGGGACTTTTGACTGCCTTCCCGAGGTCCAAATGTAGATCTACAAGTACCATTGGAAAGCATAGGATGTCTAGTTGTCAATAAACTATTTGAGCATGTAAACCGGCCTCTCCATGGCTGAGAAAATTGATTTTTCCCAAGACTTGTTGACCGTTTCCAAGTTTCTGTGCTTTTTGTGGCTAAAATAGCCCAGAATTTTTGCGTTTTAGCTACTAAAAGCTCTGCTTTTGGTGGCTAAGGAATAGTTGGAATGTACGCCTAAGCCACTGAAATATGATTTTTGAATTTTTTGAAATGAAAACCCAATCTATTGTTTTTCAAACTTTATTACATGCATAAAGCTCTCAACAACGAGCCTTAAGAAATTTTGAAATGAATTTTTAAATGACATCCTATCATCTAAAATTGATCAACTCGACAAATTTATTTGGGGAGATAGCATCTGGCTCCTACTCCGGGATGGAATCCTCCCTGCAAGGCTCCAAGAACCTAGTAGTTCCAGTCACCTTATATGTTGGGTTATGGAGTCATTTGGCCTGTGAAACCAATCTTTGAAAACTCTCAAGACCTGTGCAACCGATCTCTATACACCTGTAACCTGCTCTGCTTATTCAACAAACCAACAACTGAAAGAAACTTCTTGCTCATAAAAAGAGCTTATTCTCCTACTCTAACTAGGTCTGCATTCGGGTTAGGTAAAGCTTGATTTCCATAACAGCCATCGAAGCAACTTTAAAGGTGAAATAATCTTATCTTTGTCACTAATCAACAACTGATGTTTGAAATGTAACAATAGCGATAAGAATTCTTTCAAGAAATCATACTCACCCGAAACTGCTGATAGGTTTAAGAAATCTGAAATATTCAAGTTTTCTGAAATGTATAACTCCATGAATGCTGCCACTGGATCCTTAAAAGGAAAATAAAAAACGTATTGGTCTTCGGGAAACAACTACACATCTAGGGCAGCCTCTTGCTCAGGCATGACAGTTCCTCTGCTAGAAGACTGAACACCTTCATGTTCCCTTGATCTCAGAGCTTGATTATCAATCATCACAACTTTCGCTTCGAAAAAGTGCTCAGAAGATGATGATAAAATAGTGTTGAAATCATATGAATAAGGATCAGTTAAAAGCATGTAATTGCCTATGCAATCTTTAGTTATCATACGCTCATCCTGGTTAGCAAATTGATCATAGCATTCTGACTCATACCTGTTTCTGGAGCACTCTACACATGCTGAAGAATTTGATTCTGAATCTGAAATATATTTAGCTGCTTGCTGCTATTCTGAAAATGCCTCATAGTCATTACCTTTCTACTAAAAAATGACTTCTCTGCTGGAAGATTGATGCCCTTCTTGTGTTTTTGAGAGCAACTTGTGATCATAAAAAATAATAGTCTTTTCCTCTTGATACTGTTGTTCCATATCTGTTTCAAACTCATCATTTTCTTGTTCAAAAACTGAAATGCACTGACAGTTCCCTTGTTCATATGTATGTATATTTTCAAAGCAATCTCGATCACAGATCTTCCTGGAAGCACGGATATTCTCCTGTACTCCTTCTGCATCTTCAAAAAGTTGTTTTAAGGATAATGATCTCCTTTCTCTGAGTAGAAGGACTTGTTCAGATATCCACAACATCTTTTTCAGGATCTTGCATGCAATTAGGATTTGCATGCAAATTCTAGGGTTTGCATGCACTTTGCATGCATCCCAGTCACCAGGTTGATGCCTCCAGCACCTTAGCCACCTTATTCTATCTCCCGGGAGCTTCTTACATCAGAGTTTCAGCCCTCCTAGTCTTGAAGGAGCCCACTTCTCACCTACTACCAGAGAAGGGCGCACTTCTTCACCTACCACTGCAGTTCCACTTCAGTTACACTTAGTTAGCTCCGATTCTCCCTGATTTGAGGCTAGTTTCACTCCCGACTGACTATTTCACTCTGTTGGACCTCCAGATTGACTAGATGACTTGTTCTGACTTCAGTTAGCCTCCCATGTGCCCTCCACTAAGCCCACTTCCCTATATCAGTGCTACACACTTCAGTTACACATGTTACACTCAGTTAGACTCAGATTGACTCCTGGATGACTGGTTCTTATGCATTGATGACCACCACTGATTGATGATGAGGACTCTTAGTTGGAGTCAAGCTACTCCATTCAGTGATTCGAATGACCTCCTTAGGCAATTCGAATTGCTCAGTCATTGTTACTATATTCTATTGTAATCATTCACCCTTACTGGGATATTGAGCACTGCTGCATGTTTTGCACAGTTTTACACCATATTTTCTATGTTCATCTGTTGTGATTGATTTACTTGTTCATTAGATCTACTGTGATTAATTTTACATGGTATCAGAGGCATTGCAGGGACAAGATCTCTTTTCTACAGGTTTTTCTACAAGAATATTTGACTGAATTTGCTCAAAAATTACAAAAGTTTTGGCATGAAAGATCTCAAGGGCAGTCGCTCCTGTGCATGCAAAGCTTGAAAATACTTCCAATACCACTCCAGAAGCTTGAGTTTCCACATAAATCCTGGATCTGATACATTGGACCCATTCAACATTGTTTGATCTCCAATCCCAGGTGTGATGCAACTCTAAAAGGGTGGATTGTTTGACCTCATTGTTCTTGGTTTATTGTGATTTGCAGGTTATTGTCTCCATCAATTGCATTCGCTACTCTGCCCTTGCAAGCTTCTCTACATTAGTGTGCACTCGCTCCTAGCAATGGAATACTCTTCTTCAAAGCCTATCCTCACCCCATTCAATTATTTTGATTGGAAAGATGATATGGAGATCATATTATGTTCAAAAGGTTACTACCAAGTCACTCTTGGTCTTGAATTGGAGCCAAACACCTTGTCAGATGTAGCCAAACACTACAACAAGCTTGATGAAGCGTATGGTCTTCTTTGTCTCTCCATCTCCAAAGATCTTCACTTCCATCTCAGTGGATTGAAGACTCCAAAAGCCATTTGGGAGCAACTTGAAACACTATTTGTCAAGTAGGACGAGCTTAGGGCTTTTCAATTAGAGAATGAATTGATTGCCCTTAGTCCTGAGAATTTCGAGACCATTAATGAATTCTTCACAAAATTCAAGAACTTGAACATGTAGTTGAAGAATAGTGGAGTTATCAAAGACGATAAGGAATTGATCCTCTCCATTCTCACCAAGCTTGGTAAAGATTATTCGGTATGTGTCTCTACTTTCAATTCCTTCATTGAGTCCGTCACAAAAGAGCATGACAAGTTGATTCAAATGGGGTCCATAAGCTCCAAAGATTCAGCCCTATATGTTCAAGGACCCAAGATCTCGAATGGTAAAGGAAAGCAAAAGAAGGAGAAGCCCAAATTCGAATCTCACAAGCAAAGAGAGAAAGGAAAGAAGACGGATGCACCATCCAGTTCAAAGTTCAAGCAAAAGGGCAAAGAAGATAACCAAAAATATAAATGTACTTATTGCAACCGTGGCTTTCATCCCAAAAGTTCATGTATGAACAAGACTATAGATCAAATGGCCCTCCTTTTGGAAAAGAACAACATAACTCTTCTTGACGATGCAAGGAAGAAGGATAGGAATGATGATCATGAAAGAGGACAAGCACTCATGGAAACTATTTCAAAGCCCACTACTCTCTTGATAGATTCAGGTGTATCGAATCATATGGCTACAAATATTGATTCTTTTTCTTCATTCGATCCAAACAGCTCCATCCCCATCCATTTGGGAGATGACTCAAAAATTTCTTCAAAGGGCAAAGGTACGATTCATGTAGATCATAGAAGCTTTCAGAATGTTCTCTATGTGCCTTCCTTGGCTTCAAGTCTTCTTTCTGTGTATCAAATGACACACACTGATGAACCGAAGCAATTTACGTTCATCCCTAATATAGTTGAAATTTCTGATATCAAAAGTGGAAGACTTGTTGCAGTCGGAAAGGAAAACCAAACTGCAAAATGCTATGAGTTTTCACACTTTATTCCGCTTGCAAAGCCCACTGCTCTTCGCACACATGGTAACGAGGTTAGTAGGCTTTGGCATTAAATATTTGGACATCTTAATTATAAGTATTTGCTACTGCTATCAAACAATTCCATGGTTGATGGTCTTCCACAACTTCGTTCCTTGAAGGGAATATGCACTAGTTGCATTATTGGGAAGCATCCCGAGCATAGATTCAACGGCGGCAAAGCTAGCAGAGCTTCTACAGTTTTGGATTTGATACATTCTGATATCAGTGGTCCACTACCCCATACGTCATTAAATGGTTCAAGGTATGTTTTGACATTTATTGATGATTTTTCTCGCTTTACATGGGTATTCTTTCCCAAAAACAAGTCAGAAGTGCTTGGAAAATTCAAGGATTTTAAGGCTTCTGTTGAGACCACCACTGAGAGCAAGATCAAAGCTCTTAGATCTGATAATGGTGGAGAATATATCAAGGCCGAGTTGCTGCAACTTTGTGCCCAAATAGGAATTCATATCCAACATACAATTCCCTACACTCCCTAGTAGAACGGTGTAGCGGAAAGGAAAAATCGGTCACTAAAAGAGATGGCTACATGCATGATTGAATCAAAAGGTTTGGCTGCAAATATTTGGGCTGAAGCAATCAATGTTGCTGCATACATACAGAACCATGTTCCACATTCATCCGTGAAAGGTATGACTCCTTTCGAAGCATTCTTTGGTCACAAATCGGATGTGTCAAATTTGAGAGTTTTTGGCTCTACTGCATGGGCTAGAATTCCTTCCAAGAAGAGACGAGCTTTGGATCCACAAAGTATTGAGTGCATACTGATAGGATATGGGGAAGAATCAAAATCATATAAACTCATCGATATCAGATCTAAAAAGATATTCATAGAGCGTAGTGTGCATTTCGAAGAACCGCTTCAAGAATTGCAACTAGTCGAGGAAGAAACTGTCGTTTCACCGCCTTCACCAGAAGAAGATCCGTGCAGCGATAATGAAGGCATGAGTTCTGATATTTCTGATATTTTAGCAGAACATGATGATCATGACATATCAGGTTCAAAATCCGACCATTATGATCCTTCTCAGTTACCAAAGTGGGCCCAAAACACTCTTCAATCTTCTGGTTCGAACCTTGGAAATCCTGCTGATCCAAGACGAACAAGAGCAGACTTTCAAAGAGCAGGTATGGCTCTTTCTATTTCTGATCCATTACTTCTTGAGATTTGTTATTTAACAGCTGGTTCAGATATCACATCATACTATTCTTCCCACCGAGATCCGAGATGGCAAAGTTCCATGGATGAAGAGTACAGTTCTCTTCAAAAGAACAATACATGGGAGCTAGTTTCTCTTCCACCTGGAAGAAAATTAGTGAAGTGTAAATGGGTCTACCGCATGAGAGTTTCTGCTGATGGATTTATTAGAAAATACAAAGCAAGGTTGGTGGCAAAAGGTTTCTCCCAAGTCCAAGGAGTGGATTGCATTGAGACCTTTGCACTGGTTGCAAAGATGGATTCCATCTGCCTTGTTTTGGCTATTTCCGCATCCAAGCACTGGGAAGTGCACTACATGGATGTGAAGAGTGCATTTCTACATGGAGATATTGCAGAAGAGGTATATATGCAGCATCTAGAGGGCTACACATCAGATCCATCATTAGTTTACAGATTGAAGAAATCTTTGTATGGGTTAAAATAGGCCCCAAGAGCTTGGTACGCAAAGATGGACTCCTTCCTTCTTTCTCAGAATTTCCAAAGATGTAAATATGATCCGAATGTGTATCTTCAATGAGTTAAAGGTAATTTGTTTGTTATTGTACTTTATGTTGATGATCTTATCATTACTGGTAGCACTCTTACTTCAATAAACAAGCTAAAAACTGCCTTAAATCTAGCTTTTGACATGAGCGATTTGGGCTTGCTGAGTCACTTTTTGGGCTTGGAGATAGCTCAAAATTTTGATGGGATCACTGTATCTCCGCAAAAATATGCTTCCGACAGGTTATTGAATTTTAATATGGCTGAATGTAAGGCAGCCCCATTCCCATTCCTCTCAGGAATCAGTCTTGAGGAGGGAGATTCTACACCGCTTGCAGATTGTAGTATGTATCGATAATTGATTGGTTCACTACTTTATTTGACACACTCAAGGCCTGATATTTCATATGCCATGAGTTCCATGTCAAGGTATATGCAGCAGACCCATGAGATTCATTTGCGAGCAGCCAAACAGATCTTGCAGTATGTGCAAGGTACGAAACATTTTGGCATACATTATGCTGCAGATTCTGAGCTTGATTTCATTGGTTTTACTGATTCAGATTGTGCAGGTGATAGCATTGATCGGAATTCCACTTCCGGTTATGTTTTCATGATTGGTCATGGTGCTATTTTCTGGTCCAACAAAAAGCAGGCAGCCATTGCACTTTCTTCAGCAGAGGCGGAGTATCGAGGGGCAATCAATGCCTGCATTTAGGCAGTTTGGTTGTAGGGTATTCTTTCCAAGTTTGGTTTTGGTGGCACTACTTTGACTATCCTATTTTGTGACAATCAAAGTGCTATCAAGATCTCCACAGATCCAGTTTAGCGGTAGAGGACCAAACACATTGAGATTCATATGCATTACATTCGACAGTTGGTGCATGATCGCACCATCATTCTGCAATATTGCCCTACTGATGAGCAAATTGCAGACATCTTCACCAAGAGCTTCACTGAGAAGAAGTTCTCTTACCTCCGTTCACTGTTGGGGGTGAGTTCCATCATGGTGGAGACAGATTGATCCATTATTATGATTTAGCTTGAGGGGGGGCTTTCCTCCCACTGGGTTTTCCCTCTTTCCTCACTTAGTTTATTTTCAGGATTTTTTGGATTATTGTATTGGGGTGAACTTTGGTGTTAGTTACCAGGGCCCCACATTAATTTTTTTGCACATCATAGTCTAGCTTGAGAGGGGGTGTTCGGATATCCACATAATCTTTTTCAGGATCTTGCATGCAATTAGGGTTTGCATGCAAATTCTAGGGTTTGCATGCACTTTGCATGCATCCCGGTCACCAGGTTGATGCCTCTAGCACCTTAGCCACCTTATTCTATCACCCGGGAGCTTCTTACATCAGAGTTTTAGCCCTCCTAGTCTAGAAGGCATCCACTTCTCACCTACTGCCAGAGAAGGGCGCACTTCTTCACCTACCACTGCAGTTCCACTGCAGTTCCACTTCAGTTCCACTTAGTTAGCTCTGATTCTCCCTGATTTGAGGCTAGTTTCACTCCCAACTGACTGTTTCACTCCGTTGGACCTCCAGATTGACTAGATGACTTGTTCTGACATCAGTTAGCCTCCCATGCACCCTTCACTGATCCCACTTTCCTATATCAGTGCTACACACTTCAGTTACAAATGTTACACTCAGTTAGACTCAGATTGACACCTGGATGACTGGTTCTTGTGCATTGATGACCACCACTGATTGATGATGAGGACTCCTAGTTGGAGTCAAGCTACTCCATTCAGTGATTCGAATGACCTCCTTAGGCAATTCGAATTGCTTATTCATTGTTACTATATTCTATTGTAATCATTCACCCTTACTGGGATATTGAGCACTGCTGCATGTTTTGCACAGTTTTACACCATATTTTCTATGTTCATCTGTTGTGATTGGTTTACTTGTTCGTTAGATCTGCTGTGACTAATTTTATAGGACTAGATCTGAACGCTGAGCCATAACATAGTATACCATGGTAGCAGTCTCTATAGACCGGACTTCCAAAGGCATGTCATTGTTAGGATATTCCTATACTCCATCCTCGTCCTACTATAATTTTCATCCTTTGCATTTTTAGTCATGCATGTACTTTTAGGGTTTTCATGCATTATTTAGGGTTTGCATGCATTTGCATGCATCCCAGTCATTAGTCCAGCATCTAGCCCTCAGTTAGCCAGCCCACGGGAGCTTCTCTCAGATCAGTTTTAGCCCTCCTAGTGCTTAGTGTGCTCCTTCATGCAATTGCATGAATCTCATGTGCCCTCTCTCACCTACCACTTAGTTGCACTTCAATTAATTGAGTTATCATTAGTTCTTTCCTTGATTTAAGGATAAACTGACTCTCAACTATCTGTATCACTCCGATGGATCTCCAATGAGACTAGACTACCCATTTTGACTCCATTTAACTCCTCATGCACCCTCCATTGAGCCTCCTTCATTCAGTTACACTCAGTTACACCTACCACACTCAGTTAGACTTAGTTTGACTGATGGTTGATAGTTGCTTGAGCATTGATGACTCCACTACTGATGAGATAGACTACTTGTTGTGCTCCAATGATACTCCAGTTATCCTTTGATCACTCCATGAAGGCTAATTCGAATTGCCACCTTAAGCATTTTAATCCTCATGCATTGTAATATTTATTTTTTCCATATTGTGATTAATTAATTAGTGTGTGTGGTATTTTCGCTTCTATCTGAGTTCTACTGTATTATTATTCTGTTGCTCATTATACTGCATTGACCACTCTTCTTCTATTTTCCTACTTAATCATAATTACTCTTGTGAGTTATACATCATCTCTTAGATCTGCTGTGAGGATTTTCACATGGTATCATAGCATGTTGAGAGTATTGTTTATCTCCATTCTTGAGATTTTTTTGCAGGTTATTACTAAGATTTCGAGTGCAGTAGTTGCACCAGTTTCTACATCTTTGCAGCAGTAGCAGTTGCATATATTCTCTATTGTTTTTCTAGGTCTTCTACAGCTTCCATGTATTCATCAGGAATTACTCCTATTTCTCCATTGAACTATGATGAATGGAAACCACAAATGATAGCATATTTGAAGAGCCATGATCTCTTTGATTTTCATTTTGAAAGAGAGTTTGAATCCTCTGAAGAGGAGATTGATTGGTTAAATAAATGCGATAGAGCCTTTGGAGCAATGATGCTTTCATTGCCTGAACACATGATATACCAATACCTTGATGTTGTTGAAACTCCAAAAGAGCTATGGGCCCATTTGGATGAAAGATTCGACAGACAGAATGAAGGAATTGGTCCAAACCCTTTTGAGAGCAAGCAAAGTGATGCATTCGCCCTCCTTGATGATCTCATTGATCATGAACCAGTATCAAACACATCTCATATTGAAGTTGTGCACAAAGAAGAAGAACATGCAGATTCTACACTCATGCTCCAAATTTCTTCTCTTTCTGTGCCAGCTCGCACTCTAGATATTGCAGAAGGTCCTAAATACTCTCTTGCACCAGAGTTTGTTGGTTTGCATCATGATCACATGAATATTTAAGAGGTAAAATCAGCTATTGGAGGTAATGCATTCGCTCTCCTCAAGAAATCACTTCTTATTTACTACTATATGATCATTATTCCATGCTTTCGGAAGGTTATTGAAGAATATGGCCATTTCCATTCGCTTGGGATAATTTCTCATGCACAACATGTTTTTTATCTCACCCCTGCTGGTTCAAAGGAGATCTCAAGAAACCATGGCCATTCGCTTGGGATAATTTCTCATGCATTTACTAGTTTTGATCTCACCTCTTATGGTTCAAAGGAGATCTCAAGAAACTAGGATTCATGTCTTGGATTCTAAACAATTACTACTTGGGATAATTTTTCATGCATATGATGGTTTTGATCTCACCCCTGCTAGCTCAAAGGAGATCTCAAGAAACCATTTATCAAGTATTGGAGCTGATTTGGATTTCAAGCAATCATTATTATTTGATGGTTCTTTTTTGCATAATATCACCCATGATGGTTTGAAGGAGAAGACAAAAGACTATTTGCATATTCATGGTTTTGATCCTACCTCAACTGATTCAAATCATAGGTTCAAGGATCATCCTCATACTTTTGGATTTGTTCTCATCACATTTGATCTGAAGAGAAAGTACAAGCACATGCTTTCTGAGCATGATCCACTTCTTCCCAAGAAGGAGATACCTCTAGACATATGACCAAGCATCACACTTGCTTGAGTTTGGAGCATTTATTTTTGTGTGTGCCTTACAGTCTATTTTGAGGGGGGGTATTTTTCCCATGAGGTTTTCCCCATTTCCTCAGTTTATTGACTGTTATTATTCATTGTATTGGGTGACCTTTGGTCTTAGTTACTAGGGCCTAGGATCGAGTAAGGGGGGGTGTTAGGATATTCCTATACTCCATCCTAGTCCTACTAGCATTTTCAGTCATGCATGCACTTTTAGGGTTTGTATGCATTATTTAGGGTTTTCATGCATCCTAGTCATCAGTCCAGTATCTAGACCTTAGTTATCCATCCCTCAGGATATTCTCTCAGATCAGTTTTATCCCTCCTAGGGCTTAGTGTGCCCCTTCATGCAATTGCATGCATCTCATGCACCCTCTCTCACCTACCACTCAGTTGCACTTCAGTTAATTAAGTTATCATCAATTCCTTCCTTGATTTAAGGCTAAACTTACTCTCAACTGGCTGAATCACTCCGATGGATCTCCAATGAGACTAGCTTGCCCATTCTGACTCCACTTAGCTCCTCATGCACCCTCCACTGAGCCTCCTTCATTCAGTTACACTCAGTTACATCTACCACGCTTAGTTAGACTCAGTTTGACTGATGGTTGACAATTACTTGAGCATTGATGACTCCACTGATGATGAGATAGACTACTAGTTGTGCTCCAATGATACTCCAGTGATCCTTTGATCACTTCATGAAGGCTAATTCGAATTGCCACCTTAGGCATTCGAATCCTCATGCATTGTACTATTTATTTGTCCATATTGTGATTAATTAATTTCTGTGTGTGAAGTATTTTTGCTTCTATCTGAGTTCTACTGTATTATTATTCTGTTGCTCATTATACTGCATTGACCACTCTTCTTCTATTTTCCTGCTTAGTCATAATTACTCTTGTGAGTTATACATCATCTCTTAGATCTGTTGTGAGGATTTTCACAGTCATGATAAACACGATAAAACCTTATGTTGAAAACAACCAAAACTTCTTCCTCTCCTCTCTTCAAAGTGCAAAAACCACTGAGATATTGATCAAAAGACCTATTCTCACCCCAATACTTTAGAAAAGCATTGGACAGCTTGATCCAAGAGCCAATAGAATCAGCTCTCAGATTCCTAAACCATACTGCAGGATCTCTGAACAAAGTTTTGGAGAATGACCTTATAACAACATCATCATGTATAATCTCAGAATGATCAAGGAAGTTCTCAAAATCCCCTAAGTGTCTCTCGGCTATGACAAGATCTTCTTCAAACCGAGGAAGATACTCAAAACAATCAAGAGGATAAGGATGAAGAAGATAGAGCAGCCTTAAAGGCTTGAACATATTCATTATGATTTTAGTTTGAAAAGCAATGGGCTGATTATGAGGAATAACAAGTCGATGGCAAGGCTCAGAAGTTGAGGCAAAAGATGTTGAAGTCTAAGTAGGTTTTAAATAAATTTCAACCTCCACAAATTCACAAGAATGATCCGATTCAAGAGGAATTGGAATGCAGAACTCATCTTTAGGAACAGGTTGTGATGAGTGTATAGGATCAAGATTAACAACATAAGGCTGCAAGATTTCTTCTTCTTCTAATGACGGATATATAAAAGAAGGATGATAATCATTCGAATATACAAAACAGAAGATGATCCTCTTAACATGTGAAGGAAAAAGCATGAATGAGCTGATAAAGAATAACAATAGTTCATGAAGGAAGCTCATAAACTGATACCTGGTTTTACATTTCTGCCCCTTCATCTTTATGTCAATCGGATTTTCCCCAATGGAGTCTTTAAACGTGGAGTCACTAGATAGATGCTTACAACCAATACAATGCCCAGCCTTTGTCTATCATGAAAAGTTGAAACTAAATCATCTCCCAAGGAAACTTGCTTCGAACTCCTCTCCCCAGCAACAACGCCATTTTGTTATCACTCCAGGAAACTCTCCTAGGTTGTATCTCGGAGATGCCTGGTATCTTAACATAATCTCAATGTTTCATTCAATGGATCAAGTCAGATGACTAAATCAAATCTCACTCACTCAAAACATGCATTAACACACTCTGATGGACAAGGATTTCAACCACTGATGTTCAGAGAGTTTATAAAAATTGAATGTATGGAGAAAACCTATTCTATCAGTAGAAACATACACACAAAGCATATATGAATGGCCAATTACAATAGGTAAGGAATACTTGCGATTCTAACTTATCAGTACAGTGATAAGATGACAGTTATCATGCATAAGACAAGTATGAATGACATGAACATAATATTCATGTGCAAGTACAGAAAAATAGAAGGAGAAAGTCTGAACATCAACGGCAGATGAAGCTTATAATACTGATATGTAATGAGAAGTCTGAGATTACAAGAATGAGAAGTCTCCAAAGTCGAAACCTTTTACAATGATTCTTTAATGAGCTTAAATAAAATTTACAAATCAGTTTCAAGATCCTCAGAAGATGGATCTGATAACCTCTTTTCCTATCTCAAATCTGAATTTGTGAGGTGGCTGGAAAATGCAGAGATTTATGGAATCATGCTGCTCATATATTGACCTATATCTCTCAAATAAAAACCAATTTTGGAAAATTGAGAAAAAATTTTGTATATTGTTTTGTTATGAGAAAAAACCTCTCTCAGTTCTTTGAGATTCGTTTTCATTTTCCCGACATATGTATTCCCAAAACATGTGTAAAACAGGGAAATTCTGAGATCCAAAAATTAGGGCTCATAGATGGATTCGATTCTCCCAATATGTGACACCTGTAGAAAACCTAAGAGTGTTTATTATTCTTTGACATCTTAGGCACAAAAAAATCCGACCGTTTCTCAAAATGATCCTCCAGTTGCTCAGAATCATCATTTCAAAATGATGACTCAACATAGTAAAAATGCCATATTTCTGAAAATGTAGCCTCATCTTGTGGGGGACTTTTGACTGCCTTCCTAAGCTCCAAATGAAGATCTAAAAGTACCATTGGAAATATTAGGATGTCTAGTTGTCAATCGACTATTTGAGCATGTAAAACGACCTCTCCACGGCTGAGAAAATTGATTTTTCCCAAGACCTGCTGACCATTTCCAAGTTTTTGCACTTTTGGTGGATAAAATAGCCTTGAATTTTCACGTTTTAGCTACTAAAAGCTCTGCTTTTAGTGGCTAATGAATAGTTGGAATGTCCACCTAAGCCATCGAAATCTGAGTTTTGAATTTCTTGAAATGAAAACCCAATCTAATGTTTTTCAAACTTTATTACATGCATAAAGCCTCAACAATGAGCCTTAAGAAATTTAGAAATGAATTTTTAAATGACATCCTATCATCTAATATTGATCAACTCGACAAATTTATTTGGGTAGATAACACAACAAAACATAGATAATCGTCCATTGGATTCACATCATAATCCCCCACATAATTCCATTTCCATATTTCAACATAAATACGACATTCATCATAAAATTTCACATGTGCTAATCAATAAGAAATAATTCATATTAAAATCACAATTATCCATAATCATCATTAAATCAATCATTGTAACGCCTCCCTCAGTACATTGATTGATTAGACTATTGAGGGCACCTACATTGAAGTGACTCGGTTAAAATAAACTTGTTATCCTTCAATTTTATTGATGAGTGACCAATAAATGATGAATATGCTCGACTGAATGATAAATTATGATGATGTTATACATGAATGCAATGAATGATGCTTTTGATTCCATAAATGTGAATGTACAATAATGATTTTGATAGAATGAAATGATCTAGGGAACTATAGTCAAAAGATCGTGGTAACAACTCCCCGATCGCTACACAGTACTCCCCATGCGAAGAAAATGGCGTTGTTGGAAGAACCCATAGAATAGGTACCCAGACAACGACAGGAAAGGAAATGTTCACATTTTTGTATTTAAATAATTATGCATAGGTTAAAAGTTGCATTTAGAAATTTAGAAAATCAAATAAAAGAGAATATTTAATTTGTGAAATATTAGAAAAATGGGTAACTAGGGTAGATGTACACCCATTATTCCAGGATAGATATGCATGGGATTAAACTGCTAATAATATTCAAAATAATAAATTATGGAGAAAAACTATAGTAACACTCATCTAGAGATTAAATCCACCGACACCCACTGATCTAGTAATTGCAATTCTAGACTAAGGAGACAACATGAGATACTAAATGAATTAGATGCACTAATATGTGAGAGAGTGACACTTGTTGCATGAGAGTGAATAATAATGAATTAATAAATAAAAAGTGAATTTTGCATGCAAAGACACATGTCATACAAGACTTATGATATATAAGAAAGGGAGGAGAAGAAGAAAGCATCTCTTTCTCCCTAGTGCTGGATGGGCTTTGTAATTGAAGTTTACATTGAGTGTGAATCATTGGAGTTTGGTTGATATTTGTGTTGGGGATTGGGAGGTCCCATCGGTCAACGAAGGCTTGTATGTTCTTATGACCTCCATTTGATCGGGGGATCAGGAGGAAGGAGAGTACTCTTGGTACGGGAGGGTGGTCAACCGAGAGGTCAGTCGGTAAGATTAATAAGGACTATTGGATCATGCATTAACCACCACAAGCGCCATCAGGAACACTTGTCTGAATCATGTATTTAATTAGTTGAGTTTATTGAAATGACATTTTATAGAAATGATAATATTTCTACAACCATTCGGGTGGATGAACTTCGAAGGGAGATGAAAAATAAATATAGTAATAATGATATATGACCTACCCGACTAGATATATATTCCGAAATTTATTATCATTATAGTTCATGCATAGAGCGTGAACCTATTAGGATATAACTCTGTATTCACGGGACTTATCCATGTCAAATTTTGACTATGATTATTTCGGCTTTCATACAAGGTTTCTCTATTGAATAATGGATCATGCGTATCACAGGTTTTCCTTTTAAAATGTTTACATTATCTGTTCCATCCATGCATAGTTACGAATCTCCCAGATTACCGTTATGAAACCTCCATATTTATATAACCAACTTTTATTATGATCACCCAAGGTCTCTGCACAGATCAAAGATCTGTCAAAGTTCACCTCTTGGGTATCGAGTGATACATACTATAGTTTTAAACATGTTAACATATCATTCAGGTTGATTCCTTAGCTCGGATATACCAAGGGGGTTGCCTTGAGTTACCATTCATCCAGATCGAAGATCTGTCCTAAGACTATAGTCCCTGCCTATAGAACTTCCCATCCTTTGTTCGAATTTATCATCGCCAATGCAGATCTCTGGACAATCCCGTGCGGATTTGGTTAATTCCCAAAGAAGACCGTGTAGTTAATCGCAGGACTTTGAAACTCACCAATTACCTGCATTTTTACCTCTATGTAGGAATTATACATAACTTGTAGGAAATGTGGTTGTATTTCTGTGTGAAATCCAAAAAACCAACCGAGACTTTTGTTTTTGTTCCACTCCAGTAGTTAATACCACCTTTTTCCTTTCATGATTTGGTACACTTGTTGTAACCATACCTCCTGGAGTTCAGTAAATTCTAACCATCATGATTCATTTTCCTTCTAAATAGCACTAGTTAAACCCCTATGGATCGGAGTGCATATTTATCTCTAGTTGTGTTGGCACGACCTGCCAGTATCTAAACTCGTGCTTCTCCTTCAACATCTTAATCTTAAACTTAAACTTGGAGACTATAGTTTTAATTAGGGCAGTCTGTCATGAGCAATATGGCGAAGGAGTTCACCACTAAAATCCCAAGCTACTACTTGAGTTTCTAAAGAAACCTTATGCATTTGGTTTGACCATGGTATAGTTGAGTTGGATTTTTGTGTAAACTATTGAATTCTTTTGTTATCCCGTCAATTCTGTACACTGAGTAATCACCTACTCGTACGCCAATAGATCAAGGAGATCTTAGTCGAAATATCACCCATACAACAAAATGCCAATACAGAATCCTTCCTGAAGTTAAGGCGTCATGAAAATAAAAACAATTATTATGAGACCCCTCATTATGATCATGTAGATAACTTGGTTACTATAAATATTTACTAGAATAAGATTCCATATCGTGTGGGTAATGGCAGGGCCATGGAATGATTTATCTTGTGATATAAGTCGCTTAGAAATTACAATGCAATTCGGTTGAGCAATGTAATCTAAGTGTTGACTGTATAATGAATTAAATAAAACCGAAACCAACTATAGTCTAAGGTTGTACTTAATAAAATGAAAATTTTAAAACATATGGAAATCATCATGACCCTTCCTTGCGAACATGTTTAATTTGGTTATTAATGTAAAGGATCAATTTACTGTTGATTGTTTTTATATTTTGCATGCCTGCATGCATTCTACATGCATCTAGTCATCATGCATGCATCTACATGCAAATTCATGCATTCAGCCATCAATATGGCAGTCTCCCAGCACCTAGTCCTCCGTTTTTCAGCCCCTGGAGCCTATTTCTGCTCAGTTCTATCCCTCCTAGCCATAAATGCGCCCTTGTTTTCATCACTGGAGTACAAGTGTGCCCTCTTCTACCTATTGAGGAGATTCTTCAGTTTGTTCCATGATTAGTGGATATGTTCCTTGTTTTGAGGATTGATTACTAGTTTAACTGACTGAACCACTTAGATAGATCTCCAGAGAGACTAGATCAACTATATTGACTATTGATAGCTCCTCATGCACCCACATTGGAGTCTCCTTCCCTACATTTGTGCCACATGCACCAATTAGACTTAGTTAGACTCATTTGGCTGATGTTTGACCACTTGTGACCACTATTAATGATTGGATGATGTCTCCAATGTCATCCAAGCCACACATTGAGGAGAATTCAAATGACCTTAGGAGGCATTCGAATTCATTTGAGAGTATTCAATTATTATTCACTATTTAGAGTGCCAACTCACAACTGATGTATGATACAATAGTTTTTGTCATTTGTTGTGTATGAGTGATTATTGAATCTCCATTTCTTCTTCTTCTTTTTGCACTTCTTAATTGAGTTGTAGTGAGGTATTCTAAATTTGAGTGATCCTACTTCTAAAATGTCACATGGTATCAGAGCTGACAACAACTATTCAAATTGCAGCAGTTGCATCAATTCTTTGAGCAGTTGTCTTTCATTGAGTACCAGAAGCCTCTGGGTTTCCACAGCAAATCCTGGTGCTATTTCCTTGAATTCACTGAAGCAATTCAGTGAGGTATAGCCTAGTGTGAAGGACCCAATCACATGTGCTCAGTTTTCTAAGGCAGTGTTCAATATGAATTGCTGCAGATCGCCATTTCATAATTCTCATTTGTGTTGCAAGACTATCCCCTATTCAACTTCAAATTCTTCAGTATCATGGATATCAAGCTGAATTCATTCAACTACATGGAATGGAAGTAAAATATGGACATCTTATTGAAGTCTAAGAGCCTTTCTAGAGTAGTGAATGGATCTACAGTTGATCCCACTGGTGCAGTAGAGAAATCCAAGTACTTAGACAAGCTTGATGAAGTAGTAGGACTGCTGCTACTTACCATTTCTGAAGACCTACACTTTTATGTTATTGATCTGAAGACTCCAAAGGAGATTTGGGACAAGCTCGAATCTCTTCTTGGTCAGAAGGATGACTTGAAGGGTCATAAATTATAAAATGAGCTCATCTCCTTGAACCCAAGAAGTTCTGAAACTATCACTGAGTTTCTCAATAAATTCAAGAGCTTGATTTCACAATTGAAGATGTATGGGTTTGAGAAAGAAGAGGAACAACTCATCCTTGTCATTCTATCGAAGCTAGGCCCTGATTATTCAGTGTTTGTTTCGACCTTCCAGTCAGCAAAGTTATCCATTCCAAGATGGAAATTCCCTTCACTTGAAGACTTCATCCAACCTCTCACACTTGAGGAGGAGAAGCTAGTGCACATGGGAGTGATAAAAACCAAATTGGATTCATCTCTTGCAACAACTGAGATGAGAAGAGCGAATGGTAAAGGAAAAAAAATATCGGTTAGGAAGTCGAATGACGAAAATAAAAAGGAGGCTCCAAACCAGTTAGATGGTGTTTCGAATCCTAAGAAGGACAAGACATCTCAAAAGGGAGAATCCAAGTGTACATACTATAGCCGAGGATATCACCCTGAGAGTTCATGTATAAAGAAGACCATAGATCTCATGGCTTCACTTCTTGAAAAAAATAATCTTCCAATACCTACATGTGCTAGAAAGAAAGAGATTGAACCATCTACTTCTGAGAACAAAGAGAGATGCCATGCCCTCATGGCAGGTGCATCAACTCAATCCTCCTTCATCATATATTTTGGAGCATCAAGACACATGTATTCCTCCAAGGATCTCTTCACTAGTTTCGAAGCTACTGTTGGACCATCCATTGTGTTGGGGAATGATCCTGAGGTCTCCTATGAGGGGATTGGAAGAATCAAACTTGATCATGGGTACTTCTTAGATGTGCTCTATGTCCCTACTCTCACTACTAATATACTTTCAGTATATCAAATGACCCATACTGGAAATCCCAAGAGGGTGATCTTCTCTCCAAATGAGGCTGGAATACAAGACATGGTATTAGGTTCTACCATTACAAAAGGTGTTTCAAACCATAATTCAAAACTCTATGAGTTTTTACACTTTATACCTCTCTCAAAGCAGTATTCTCTTCACACTCATGCAAATGAAAAGAGTAGGATATGTCATCTCAGCTACAAACATTTGCAGAACATGCAAACTCAAAAGTTACTTGAATATCTATACAATCTCATATTTTCCCAAGGCACCTGTAAAGGTTGCTTGAATGGAAAAAATACAACAAGGAAGGTTGAGGAAATGAAGAATCAAAGAGTACAGAGAAAGCTAGATCCAAATCCACAAGAACCTGGAGATATAGCAACTATTGGTTCAACTCCTATTGCAAAGTGGGACACCACCACTGTTGCATACACCAGTGATCTTGTTGAAGATCCACCATCATCATGTCATAGTTTATTTAGTAAAAATATCACCCATGTTGGTTCAAAGGAGATATCGAAGAACTACATGCACATTCATGAAGCTGATCCTACCTCAGTTGGTTTGGATCAAATGTTTCGGAATGATATTCCCATTTTTGGATTTGTTCCCACCATGGTTGGTCAAAAGAGCAAGCTCAGGAAGTCTCTAGATTCACTTGCTCCCATCGAAGGATAAGTCACGCACATGTTTTTAGAGAATGATCCACCTACGGATTCAGAGTTTGGAAGTGATGATGAGAAAGAGAGAAAAGCTTCATCACATGAGATTTCAGATTCAGAGTTTGGAAGTGATGATGAGCAAGAGAGAAAAGCTTCATGACATGAGATTTCAGATTCAGAGTTTGGATGTGATGATGAGTAGGAGAGCGAAGATTCATCACATGACAGTTCAGATTCAGAGCTTGGCAGTGAAGATGATAAAGAGCGAATGCTAGATCCAGATCCACAAGAACACAAAGATCTAACACCTATTAGTTAAGATGAGCGAATGGAAGATCCAAATCCATAAGAACTTGATAATCTTGCACTTGATGATCCTCCTCTTCCTAGATGGGAAGCCACTACTCTTATATCTTCCAGAGATCTTGTTGGAGATCCACTTGATCCGAGGAGAACCAGATCTAATTTTCAGAATGGAAGCTTTCATCCTTCTCACATTATAGATCGATTTCTTGTCAATAGATCTTTCTTCAGTGGATAAGTGCACTTACCATTTGGGGTGACTGATGTACCTGGTTGATCATCCTACCACAGTCTATCTTGAGGGGGGTATTTCTTCCCACTGGGTTTTCCCTCTTTCCTCCCTTTATTTATTTAGATTGTTGTATGGGGTGACCTTTGGTTTCAGTTACCAGGGACCTACCATTTCAGTTGTTCCTAATAGTTTGGCTTGCAGGGGGTGTTGGAATATTCTCACCATAATTTTTATATTTTGCATGCTTGCATGCATCCAATCATCATGCATGCAGCTGCATGCAAATGCATACATCCAGTCATCAGTATGGCAGTCTCCCAGTACCTAGTCCTCAGTGTTTCATCCCCAGGAGCCTATTTCTACTCAATTCTATCCCTCCTAGCCATAGATGTGCCCTTGTTTTCATCACTTGAGTACAAGTGAGCCCTCTTCCACCTATTTAGGAGATTCTTTAGTTAGTTCCATGATTAGTGGATCTGTTCCTTGTTTTGAGGACTGATTACTAGTTTAACTGACTGAACCACTTATATAGACCTCCAGAGAGACTAGATCAGCTATATTGACTACTGACAACTCCTCATGCGCCCACATTGGAGTCCCTTCCCTACATTTGTGACACATGCACCAGTTAAACTCATTTGACTGATGTTTGACCACTTGTGACCACTATTACTGATTGGATGATGTCTCCGATGTCATCCAAGCCACACATTGAGGAGAATTCGAATGACCTTAGGAGGCATTCAAATTCTTTTGATTGTATTCAGTTATTATTGACTATTCAGAGTGCCAGCTCACAACTAATGTATGATACAACAATTTTTGTCATTTCTTGTGTATGAGTGATTATTGAATGTCCATTTCTTCTTCTTCTTTCTGCACTTCTTGATTGAGTTTTAGTGAGGTCTTCTACATCTGAGTGATCCTACTTCTAAAATATCACATTTACCTTATTTTATAACCAAAATGTGTAAATATGACATATGCAGTCAATATATGGAATTCAAATACCTTTGGATTTTATACTTAAATCTATTATAACTCTATACAATGGAGTGGGTTAATGTAATGAACCAAATTGTCTTATTTTATAACTTAGAATGTGTAAACATGATATATCCATTCAATATCTGGAATTTGAATATGTTTGGATTTTATGCTTGAATTGGTTATGACTCTATACCTTGAAATGAAGAAATGTTTGGATCAATTTGTCTTATTCAATAATCTAGAATAGGTAATCATGATGTATACATTTAATAGATGGAATCAAATACTTTTGGATTTTATGCTTTGATTATTAACTATGTGATGAGTCATATAGGGAAATACTCCTTAGCGGGTTGATACATTTATGTATATATATATATATATATATATATATATATATATATATATATATATATATATTATGAAGAAACAATGGGTTTATAAATACTAATATGTGCAAATACTGTGTCCATAGACCTAAGTCCAACATTGATCTCATTCCATATTTTACGAATGATTGATGATAGTTGAGAATATAATAAATATATTTTCCTTCTTACAAGCAGAACTAGGAGTATTGTTACTTCTTTTAGAAATGTATGAGACTAAATAAACTGATAGAAGTTATATATGTAGAAAAAAAAAGGGCTCCAAATTTGGTATTAGAGAACGTCGAACCTAGTTAGGACCAAAGCCCCTTCCGCGAGGACTAAACATAAATTGTTTATGAAATTTTGAAATTGAATTAAGATCAATGAACTAATTAAAAACTTATTTATGTGGCTTGACATAAATTATCATGGATCAAAGAGGTCGTAGAGGCAGGGTCGGGAGAGGACGATGGTGAGTGGCCCATTCATCAACCCCATCAACTCCTTTTGCCACGCCACCAAGATCTTAAGAGACAATTAACCTACGTGTCGGTGAGGTTATGACTATGATGAGGAAATTATAGAGGATGTTAGAAGCCCTGATGAACGGGTTAGACTGTGAAGAGGATCATAATCAATGCCCGCAAATGGACCTCAAAATCCACCACCAACTAGTATGCACCGAGAACTAGAAAAAATATTATTTCAATATTTTTGGGGTTCCACTAAGGGAAGAAAAGTAGAGGCTTAGTTGGAGAATATGATGATGTGTTCACCTTGAGGGATTACACCTCGAATATGAAGGTACATATGGATATCCATCAACTGAAGGGGGAAGCACTATTATGGTGGAAGACTCTACGACCGTAATTGGGGATAGATATCAACAAAGTGTCTTGGGAGTTGTTCAAGGAATAGTTCTGCAAGCACTACCTATCAGAAGAATTCATTAACATACTGTGCAAGAATACGAAATCAAGTTTATGGAACTTTTGAGGTGCGCACCCCATATTGCAGTAGAGAAGCTAAAATTAAACAAGTATGTCTACGGGATGAACCAAAACATTTGTGACAAGGTCTGCATCCTTATGTTGTAGACCTTGCATGATGCAGTAGAAACATCCCTAATCATTGAAGAAGAAATCATGAGCAGGGGCTCATTGTTATAGCTTGAAATGACACCTCTCCGTCCGTGATGACACTTGCTTCCCTTGGTCGCATGACGACACTTCTTGAGATCAAGTTCAGTCACACAACAGGACATTTGTGGATGGACGAGTCATTTGGGACACTAAAAATGGTTGAAATTACCTCATTATTGACCCAATTGATGTATATGACCCTTAGGAACATTTTTCCAGACCAAACCATCTCCTGAAAATGAGCAGAAAAACCTGTTTTTGACCATTTTTTAACATGAGCGCTGGTACACAGGCATGATAGTAGCGTGTGTACCCTACTCTCGTGTACAATAGTAGTGCTCAAACCCTTCTGAGCATGACCCCACTATTGAAATAGTAGTGCTCAACTCCATATGTACACTACTTTGTCTACTGTACAGTAGCGTACACCCCTGTTTTGGTCAAAATCTTGAAATTTTGGGAAGTTAAATTGGTTGGGGAACCTCCTACTCAGTTATAGCTTCTTTTCCTATCCTTCCCTGACTATATAAGGAGGGTAGAAGGGCTATGTGAGGGGAACAAGTCTACAACATTGTTATGCTGGAGGAATGGAGACCCTCATCCCCCTCTCTTGTGCTTAGTTTATGGTAAACCCTAGTACAGTTGGTTAGAGGCTAGGATCCTTGGAGAACATAAGTAGGAGACCTTGAATCTAGGTTTCATGAAGTGCCAAGCTTGAAGGAAGGTATAACTTTATGTACTTGCTTTCATTCATCAATAAAGATCAGACGTTCTTTCCTTTCCAAATATGACCTATTCTCGTATGTCTCTGATTTGATTACTGTTTAATTATAGTTTCATGTCTTGTTATGTCATGGATATCAGTCTTATATATGTAGTCAAATGTGTTTGAGAAAGGTATCAAGTTGTTTTGCAGGTCTGGGCATTGCGAGATTGGATAAGCATTGAAGAGTGAGGGAAGCAAAGCTAGGATCAACCTTCTGAATGAGGTGCCTACATCTCTAAACCCTAATCTCTTCATTTATTTGTTGTACTTGCAGAATTCTTGTAAGCCTATCTTTATCATCGTAAGTTGGTAGTTTCTCCCTTGAACTATAGGTGCATTTTTCCCACATCAGAATGGCAACCCCACTGGGGAAAGCCTAACTGCTTAGGGGTATCCAAGGTCATTTCTTCAGTTTTTTGTGAAGCTCTTTGTTCAATTTCTTGATTAGAATCAGTTAGTAGGATCTGTTTGACCCTGGTGGGCTTTTACAGACGCTTCCCAGCCCTTGCAAACCCTTGTGGACCTAGGTGTGGGGGGTTTTAACCCCATTTTTCCAACTTTTTCCACCTATATGCTACTGTTTGTACAACACAATAGTGCCCATCCTGCTATGGGCGCTAGTATTCCTCATACACAATAGCACTCAAAATCTGGGTTTGAAGTTTTTGAGTTTTTGGGTTGTGGACCCAAATCTAGGGGTTGTGGCTGCATTTTTTGGGGTCCCTAATGACCTTAGGTCTGAGTTATACCACTGTAAGTGGTCTCCCATCCTTGTATTGATCCTACATTCATGATTTGAACCTCTTTTGATCAATTTGGGCTTGTTTGGAAAGTTTTGGGGTTTGTTGACCCAAGTTGGGGGGTTGTGGACCTGTTTGGTGTTTTGTACCCTAATATGAGTCTAACTAAACTTGCTTGCCCCATTTCCATTGGATTTGAAGCCTCTTTAGTATTCTTGATCCTGTTTGTATCTATTTGAGAGAAATTTCTCTTTTAGGTTGGTTTCTTATCCTCCCTTATGCTTTTAGTTTTTCTTTTGTAGTGAAAGCTCAAGTGTTTTGGCCGTTGTTCAGGACCTTGTTTGCATTGTTTATGTGCAAACCTGACTTTACCAAACCATACTTCTTCGTAGGTCATTTGCTTCGTTTGGGTCTAAAAGTAGTTTTTGTACTCTTTTCCCAATGGTTGGCATGCTTACATCAATAAGAATTTGAAAGTCATATTTGGTAGCTTTTACTATTTCATAAAGAGAACCTGAAAGTTTCTTTGCTTTGCTTTGATAGTAGGTTAGTTTCAGTTTTGTTTCTTACCTTTGGAAAGCATAAACAATTTTGATTCATTTTTTGAATAGAGTACCTTCCAAGTGGCTTAAAATATTTTAGAGTGCTTTGCATCAAAAAGAACAAGTTTTCTTTTGCATACCTAGTTGCTTGAGTAGCTGCATTCTTAGGTTTTGAGTTTAATTTTGTACATTTAGAATTTATTTTTACCTTTTTTGCGTTCGAAAGATTAAAAATTGCATTTGCACATGCATTCTAGATCAAAATTTTAAGACTTGCATTGAAAAGAAAAAGATTTGTTTGGTGGTAAATATTTCATTTTCAGTACTCTATCTCTATTATAACCGCTCTCACACACCCACTACCTTTTTGAGTAAGCAAGTCACCTTTAAAATGAACTCTAATAAAATGTACTAGCAACATTTTCTTTTCTAGGTTACACTACACCAACTAGTCTTGGTTAGGATCTTGGGTTTAAAACACCTTAAACCACCCAAGATCACACATTACGCAAAAATCGTAGTTCGACTATCACAGGTAGACCCACTTCATTCAAAGCTTGCCTGGGATCTATGCAGTAGGTCTTATGAGATCAGATTGTTGGGAATACTCCTCCTACTTTCTGTTTCGAGCATAGACCAGGATTGGATCGTGTTTGGGGACTCTTTTGAGTTTCGGGCTCAGTTACCCTGCCCACGCCTTCTGATTTGACCAGCGACTGTTCCCCCAAGAGTTTTCGGTGTTGTGGTATCCTTAGTATCTGACCATAGGTTCATACACAGGTGACAACGGATGGTATATTTGCTCTACCTAGGACAGATGTGGGAGGAAATCCCTTGCAGGTCTTTGGGAGGGCGGTTGGGTGATTCCAGCGCTTGCACCCTTAGTCATTGTATTGTGGACCCTGCGTAACTGTTCTTCATCATTCGTTGATTTGTTCTGGGCCCTCATCATCCTAGACTCTTCTCCGGAAGGCATTTGTTTGCCTGGTTTGATTTACCTAGGACCTTTTTTAGTGGTGTTCTCTTTGTGCTACTTGTTTTGATTTTCCTTAGAGAACTTCTTGTTCAGTTGAGTAGGAAACTATGTCTAGCATTCCGGCTAGTGCCAATCAAGGTACCCCTGTTCTGGGGGATCCTTGTGTTGTTCCATTCGTTGGAAACATTTGTACTCCCTTAATGGCTACTCTGAATCTTCCTCGATTCACTATTGGGATGCTGGTTTGGTATTTTTCCATTCTAAATGCCTTGCATGCTCCTGACGCTTCTTTTGTGAGCACCTCAAATAAAGAGAATCAGAACCCTGTGCCTCCTTTGCCAGTAACATCTTCTCCTCCTCTTTCTACCTCATGTGGCGAAAGTAGCAATACTAGTAGCCAGTAGTCTAAAAGGAATAGACGGAGGAAGAATAGGAAGAAGATGCCAAAACAAGGGGGCAGCAACCCAGCCTCTATAAGTCATGCTGAGGGCAAGCACCCTGCCTCTGCAAGTCATGTAAGGGGAACCTACCCAGCCTCTGAAGGTCATGCTGGAAGAAAACTTTTAGTCACTAAAAATCATACTGAAAGTTTGTCTTCAACCACTGTCAGTCATGTTGAGGACACGTCATTGATCACTGCTAGTCATATTAATGACAAGTCACCAGTTCCTATGAGTCATACTGGAGACACCAGATCAACCATTGCAAGTCATGCTAAGGGAGTTGACATTGTCGACAAACCAAACAAACAGAAGCTTAGGCTCCCTTATAAGTTTTTCGAGGGAGATCACCTTACTTACTTGTGCCCTGTACTTCCAGAAGTGCAAAAAGTGTGGTCCTTAGTTCAAAAGTCTGATGCTTTTGAGCAACCAGCCTCTATGAGTCATGCTGGGGGCAAGCTGTCAGCCAGTGCTAGTCATGCTAAGAGTACTGACATTGTAAAGAAGTCTAAACCTATAGGATAGAAACCAAAGTTCCCTTGTAAACTTTGTAAGGGAGATCACCTTACTCATCGATGCCCTGCCATTCCAGAGGCATAAAGAGTGTGATCCATGTCTGGAGGAACCTCTATTCTTGAGTTGTCTATAGATTCCCTACAGTCAGATCAAACTTTGGTTGATAAAGTGGTTGAACCAATGTAATCTTTGGTCGACCCCACTCTTCCTTCGGAGAGTGAAGTGATCGAGTTGATGCAATCTTTGACCGATCCCATCAGTCCTTGGGAGATTGATGCACCTACTGCTGAAGTCTTCTGCATTACCAGTTTGGATATTCCTGAAAAAGGGGGCACTTCATCTGTGACATGTGAACCCCTACCAAGCCCTAGGATTGTTTCCTTTGATTGGAAGAGTCTAGCCGAGCCTCGTCTTCCTTCTTTGACACCATTCCAAATAAAGGTTGATATCGGGAACCATACCGTTGATCGATGCATTGTTGATGAAGGTGCTTCTGTTAGTATCTTATCCGTTTATGCTTGGAGAGATTTGGGTTTCCCTAATGTTATTCCAGCTGCTAATTGGCCATTCAGCTTTGATAGAAGACCTAGTGAACCGATCGGATTCCTCTGTCAGGCACCTGTTACTTTGGGTGGAAAAACAGTCTTAGTTGATTTTATGGTTTTACAAGACCCTGTGGACTTTGATATGATCCTCGGGTGTGATTAAGTTTATGCTATGCATGATGTGGTGTCTACACTCTTTCGTGTGATGCATTTCCCTCATAACGAAAGCATCGTCATAACGAAAGCATCGTTGATCCTCCTTATTACCCAACTGTAGACCAGTCAGATCCCTCGTCATTAGGAACTACTATGTCACATGGGACTTATGTGGCATAGTGTTCCTTGAGTTCAACTGCCTACTGAGAAGAAGTCTCTAAGTTCATGCTTAGAGACTCGGGACTTGGTCCCAGCTTTTGACCAAGTGACACCTCCATCTGAATGTTTAGATATGTGTTCTATCTGGGATGATATACTTCCTTCCGATGAAGTTTTCCTAGAGTCCATAGTATAGTCTGCCATTCATTTGGATGTTGATCCAGTCGTAGTTATGTCCAGCCCCAGTTTGACCTTAAAGTCTGATCTTCCTACTGTTGAGTTTTTGGACTCTCCTATAGATCTGCAAATCGGTGTTCCTGCTGAGTTTGATTCTGCTTCTAGAATTTTCAACTCCCATGATGATGAATTTCTTTCTGCAGATTCCATCATGTCCTTCAACTTTTATCTTCATCCTGAATTTGATCTTGTTGATTGTAAGTCCTCAGGCTTGGGTACCATAGAGTCTTCATTTGAAAACTCTGCCTTGTTTATGCCTGTTGTTGATGATAGTGAAGTTGAAAGTATTTCTACCATAGTGACTTGTATCGGGTCTTTCTTTACATATGTTTTAGATATGATATTGATAATGATGTTTCTTGGAAACAGGAATCTTAGCTGGATGTATACTTGCTTAGTGGTCATTTTTGACATCTTGTACGACCATCTCAGGTATATTCGGAACCTTGCATATAGGTTTAGGCTTCCCCACTGTTATGTTGCATTTGAACCTTTTGCCATCCGAATTTGCCATAGGGTAGAACCTGTTGGATATTGGTGTGTTAGCCATCTCTTTATGCATTGTGCACCAGTCCGACAGCAGAGCCTACCTAACATGGGTCACCCTATTCAGCACCCTTATGCCATTTTGGTACCCATGTTGAGTTTTTCTCATAGGCTTGGGAGCCTTTTTAGATTTACCATGACTTTGAGAAGAAGCCTCATATCTTTCTTCCTCATATATTTCTGGCCATCCCTGATAAGGCTCCCATCTTTGTGTTCAAATTGCATATGCATCGGTTATGATCCCGCTTGTGCTAATGAGCCTGAAGCCGGCTTCCATGCTTTTAGCTTGTTATATAAGCCTCCATCTCTGATCTCATTTCCACTAAGCCCTATATCATTTTTCCTTTGCAATTTGACACCTTTTACCTGGAGGAGACACACCCTGAGTGTCCTTATCTTGCTCATGTTCCTTGCATTAAGCATAGCTTTGTTCGATGTGCTTGGAGCTAGTTTCGCATGTCCTTGACACTCGTCTCCTCCCATTTCGAGCATTCTTCCTTTACTTTGAGCTCATTAAAAATAGTAAGTAGGTTGCGAGCATTCTTCTTTTACTTCTAGATCGTTAAAAACAGTAAGTAGGTTTCGAGCATTCTTCTTTTACTTCGAGCTCGTTAAAAATAGTAAGTAGGTTGCGAGCATTCTTCTTTTAATTCGAGCTCATTAAAAACAGTAAGTAGGTTTCGAGCATTCTTCTTTTACTTCGAGCTCGTTAAAAATAGTAAGTAGGTTACGAGCATTTCTTCCACCTTTCCTTCGAGCTCGTTAAAAATAGTAAGGAGGCTATGAGCATTTCTTTCATCTTCACTTCGAGCTCATTAAAAACAGTAAGGAAGTTGTGATCATCTTTTGTATCTCCTTTGAGCTCTTTAAAAACAGTAAGGAGGTCATGAGTTTACTTTTCCGGACTCGTTAAACCTTTACGGAAAAGATCCCTATGGAGTTCTTTTAAGCCCTTTTCAGACGCCTTAAATAGGAAAATTTTTCCGAGCATAGTTGTCTTTTCGGGCTCGTTAAAATAAATGAATCGACATCCACTTAGGTATAGAATTACCCCTTTTCCGGGCCTTGGTGGATAATTTACGGAAAAGGTATACTCTAGGTATACTCTTGTATGCACTAGAATAGTTCTTCTTCTATCATTTTACACTTTTTTGGGGAAGGAGACTAACTTTACGAAAAAGGACCTTTGGAGTCGTCTTTAGGGTTTTCAGACTCTCGAAATGTGGAAACACCAAGCGAGCATTCACCTACTCGGGCTCGATATAAAATCCATGGATAGGTGTATAGAGGACTGTTTAAGTTTTTCAACTCCATAAGCAAGAAAACACCGCTGAGCACAGACCAATCCGGGCTCGATATAAAATCCACAGATAGGTGTATAGAGGACTTTTTAAGTTTTTCAACTCTATAAGCAAGAAAACACCGCTGAGCACAGACCAATCCGGGCTCGATATAAAATCCACGGATAGGTGTATGGAGTTTTCTTCTAGATTTTTTAGACTCCTTAAATATGAAAATATCGTCGAGCATGCTTTAGTTCTTGGTCAAGCTCGTTAAAAAATGAAAAAGGAAAGGGAAGGGAAGAATGTTAAAATATCTTTCAATATGATGGCAGCAAGTCAACTATCTCCTTGAACAAAGCACCTGTTTTGAGTCTATCAAACAAGTTGGGTTCTAGTGTTGGCCTTAGGGTAAACTTGATCTCAGAGTTCTTACTCCTCCATTTGGTTAGTTTTTCAATCATATGAAGAATCTATTAATGTCTCCTACATTGCAGATTTGCATCGTGGTCTCTTTGTGTTCAAAGCTACCTAAGTCACTCTTGTGTCAAAGCTGCCTAAGTCACTCTTGTGTCGTGCTCACTGTTCAAGGATATAACCTATGTCGGCCATTCTGCAGTTTCCTTGACCTCATGTATCGGCCATTCCTTGGTGTCAGTATGTTTCATCATGTGTTTAGTCCTACTCCAATTCAGCTCATACCTTTTGAGTGTCCCTTGTGTTGGATGATGGAGGATGCATTAAGGCCTCCCTTCCAATGGACTTCTTCCCATCGACTTCAACTCATTGTGCTCTGGGAATGAAGTTTAGAGTTTCGGTTAGTACCTTGGGGATTGCAGTCATTAGTGGTAGTTTCCCTTGCTATTGGATAGATGGGAATACATCAATGTCTCCTATCCAATGGATTCTTCAAGTGTTCGACGGCAAGACCACTTATTCGCACTTGCTTGAATGTACTAGGTACCTTGGGTTCCATTTTCATTATTGGTGGACACCCTCACGTTTGTTAATGGTATACATCAATGACCGGTAATCAAACGATACCTCACATGTTCGACATCAACTCATTTATTCGCATGGATAGGTTTGTACCTTGGGTTGTTTTTGGATGAAGACCTTCGGATCCTCGATAGCATCACCTCATTTATGTTATCGCCCAAGTTGCGCAAGATTGAGCCACACTCCTTTTGGCTCTTGATGAGACATAGATCCAGCTTGTTCTCTATGGCTATGTTCTCCAGTTTTGACATAGATCCACCTTGTATTTATGTGGCTATGTTTACACTTTTGTTCCTCATGGATCCACGCTTGTATTCTAGTGGCCATGATATATGCATCAGTATTTGGATCATTATTGTATCCTCTTGGAGGTCATGTTCCATCATTTGAACATGGACAGTTACCCCAAGGATGAGTTTGTCTAACATTGCCTTTGCTTTTAGGTACATCATTTGAGCCTATGATTCTTGGTTTCTCCGTTCCTCCATGATTCAACTCTTTGTTATTTATAATGTATTTCGGCCATCGTTTCCCGCACTCCCTCCGACCTCATACATTATGGGGCATCTGTTATAGCTTGAAATGACACCTCTCCATCCGTGATGACACTTCCTTCCCTTGGTCGCATGATGACACTTCTTGAGATCAAGTTCAGTAAAACAACAGGACATTTGTGGATGGAGGAGTCATTTGGAACACTAAAAATGGTTTCAATTACCTCATTCTTGACCCATTTGATGAATATGACCCTTAGGAATATTTTTCCAGACCAAACCATCTCTTGAAAATGAGCAAAAAAGCCTGTTTTTGGCCATTTTTTAACATGAGCGCTGGTACACAGGCATGATAGTAGTGTGTGTACCCTACTCTAGTGTACAATAGTAGCGCTCAAACCCTTCTGAGTGCGACTCCACTGTTGAAATAGTAGCGCTCAACTCCATATGTATGCTACTTTGTCTACTGTAGAGTAGCGTACACCCCTGTTTTGGTCAAAATATCAAAATTTTGGGAAGTTAAGTTGGTTGGGGAACCTCCTACTCAGTTATAACTTATTTTCCTATCCTTCACCGACTATATAAGGAGGGTAGAAGGGCCATGTGAGGGGAACAAGTCTACAACATTGTTATGCTGGAGGAATGGAGACCCTCATCCCCCTCTCTTGTGCTTAGTTTCTGATAAACCCTAGTACAGTTGCTTAGAGGCTGGGATCCTTGGAGAACAGAAGCATGAGACCTTGAATCTAGGTTTCATGAAGTGCCAAGCTTGAACAAAGGTATAACTTTATGTACTTGTTTTCATTCATCAACAGAGATCAGACGTTCTTTCCTTTCCAAATATGACCTATTCTTGTATGTCTCTGATTTGATTACTGTTTAATTATAGTTTCATGCCTTGTTATGTCATGGATATCAGTCTTATATATGTAGTCAAATGTGTTTGAGAAAGGTATCAAGTTGTTTTGTAGGTCTAGGCATTGCGACACTAGATAAGCATTGAAGAGCGAGGGAAGCAAAGCTAGGATCAACCTTCTGAATGAGGTGCCTACATCTCTAAACCCTAATCTCTTCATTTATTTGTTGTACTTGCTGAATGCTTGTAACTCTATCTTTATCACCGTAAGTTGGTAGTTTCTCCCCTGAACTATAGGTGCATTTTCTCCACAACACTCATCCAAGCGGGAATAGGGGTGGAGCACCTACAAATCCACCAAGGATGTACTATGGGAAGCGAAATAATATTAGGGGACCTATTCATGAGAAACCCTATAAGTATATAGGAATTTTGTACAAGCCACCTTTCAGAAAGGATAATACAAGATCATTTGGCAAGCCAGCAAAGTTTGGACCTCGTACCAACAACATACAAGTGGGAAGAACAAAGAAAGGACCTGGAGAGGGGTGTTGGAAGTGCAAAGGTTCACAATACCAGAGTGATTTCCCTCAACAACAAGCTGATCAGAGACAGGGATAGAGACAACCTCAAACTACTGCATCAGATCTCGGACGAGCGCACCACATCCATGTAGTGGTTCATAACTGCCAGGCCGAACATCAGTCTATTGTACTAGAGACGATGGGTATAATTAATGGTATGACATTTTCTTTACTCATATATCCTAGTGCCACTAACATATTTATTTCTCATTCTGCATTAGAAAGGAGTAAGAAGATGGCCAGTGCTCAAGACAATTTCAACTTAGTCGAAATGGCATCTGGAAACACGCAGAGTGTATGGTTGAAGCTAGAATAATGTGAGGTGGATTTAGGAGTATGTCGCAATACAACATCTTTTTATGCAACTTCCCTAGGGACCTATGACTTAATCTTGGGCATGGATTGGCTGGAATCCCATGCCACAATAGTAGATTGTTGAAGCAAGGAGTTTAATTTCTATGACGATAACGGTCATAAGAAAACTCTGATGGGGAAAAAGAATAAAGTATCCCTGCAAATGATTTCCGCGTTGCAAATGAAGGAAATCTTGAGGAAGGGATGTTAGTTATATGCTATGATCGCAATGAATAAAGATGAGGAAAAAGCTAACATAGTCAATCACCCTTTGTTTGTGGAATACATGGATGTGTTCCCATAAGCTTTACTCGGACTGCCATCATAGGGAGAGCTAGACTTCACCATTGAACTAAATCCAGGAACTAAACCTATTGCAAGAGACCCGTATAGAATTTATGTACCAGAATTGAAGGAACTACAGATACAACTACAAGAGCTCTTGCACCTGGGATTGATTAGACCAAGCGTTTCACAGTGGGGAGCACCACTACTTTTGGTCAAGAAGAAGGATTGGTCATGGTGACTTTGCATTGACTACCGCCAGTTGAAAAAGGCTACTATTAGAAATCAATACCCTCTAACTAGGATCGATGACCTGTTCGATCAAATGAAAGGAGAAAAAATATTCTCAAATATTGATTTGTGATCGGGATACCATCAGTTGCGAATCAAGGAGGAGGATATCCCAAAGACCGCATTTAAAACACGATTTGGACACTACGAGTTTGTAGTTTTACCTTCTGGGTTAACCAATGTTCCTAGTGTGTTTATGAACTTGATGAACAGCGTGTTCCACTAGTAACTAGACAAGTTCGTCCAGGTATTACTCGATGACATTCTAATCTACTCAAATACACCATAGGAACATGAAGAGCATGTGAAGTTGGTATTGCAACTCCTCCCAGAGAATCAACTATATGGGAAGTTGTCAAAGTGTTCCTTCTTTTAGAAGCAAATCGACTACTTGGGACATATTATTTTTGGTGATGGCATAGTCGTGGACCCTGCAAAGATAGAGGCTATTTGGGAATGGCCGGTGCCTATGAATGTGCATGAAGTGAGAAGTTTCATGGGACTTGCAGGGTATTACAAGATATTCGTAGAAGGGTTCTCGAGGATTACGGGAGCCATCATAGAGTTGTAGAAAAAGGAATGACCTTTCTTTTGGATAGAAAAATGTGCCAAAGCATTTGATAAATTGAAGGAATTACTGACAACGGCACCGATCTTAAAAGTGTCGGATATGGAACAAGATTTCCTAGTATGCACTGATGCATCAAAGGAAGGGATCAGATGTGTATTAATGATGGAAGGTAGAGTGATTGCTTACGCTTCCCAAAGACTTAGACCACATGAGGAAAAATATTCTCCACGTGACATGGAATTGACAGTTGTAATGCATGCATTACGCTTATGGCGACATTACCTAGTCAGAAGGAAGCTCGAACTTAAAACGGATCATCATGGGTTACGGTACAGCTTTACCCAGAGTGATCTGACTTCCAGATAGAGGAGATGGTCCTAGAAGTTGAGTGATTATGATTTCAACATTTCCTATGTGAAAGGGACCTTGAATAAATTAGTAGATACACTTATTCGTAGACCTTGCATCTTTTCAGTGATTCCGATGAAGACCAATCTGTGATAAAATATACTTGGGATACAATAGGGAGACACTTGGTACAATGAAGTGAAGGCTGAACTAGAGGGAGAACTTATGAAAACACCCAAGTATGAGGGTTCGACTTTAGAAAAGGACGGGTTTTTGAGGTACAACAACCGTATTTTCATGCCAACAAATGATGAACTTAGGAACTTGATCTTGGAGGAAGCTCACCGAGCAATGCATAGAGCACATCCTGGAGTGAAAAAGATGTACACGGATTTATATCCATTATTTTTCTGGCATGGAATGAAGAAAGACATAGTGAAATTTGTCTCTAGATGCATGGAGTGTCAGTTAGTAAAAGCGGAGCACCGGCATCCCTCAGGATTGCTTCAACCACACACCATTCCTGAGTTGAAATGGGAAGTTATTGCGATGGAATTTATTGTGGGATTACCACTGACCCAAAAAAGGCATGACACTATTTTTGTAGTGGTTGACACACTCAGAAAGAGTGCGCATTTTGTACCCATAAAAAATAATTATCAGGCCCCAGATATTGCTAGAGTTTTCATTGATGAAATTGTAAGACTACATAGGGTACTAAGGAAGATAATATCCAATCAAGGATTAGTATTCACAAGAAGATTTTGGACAAGCTTCAAGGAAGCTATGGGGACACAAATCAACTTTAGCAATGCATACCAACATGAGATGGACGGACAGACTAGGAGGGAAGACCAGATATTGGAGGACATGCTGAGGATGTATGTTATGGATCAACAAACTCATTGGGAGGAGTTTCTACCTCTAGTAGAGTTTGCCTATAATAATAGCTATTAGAGTTCCGTACAGATGACACCATTCGATTTTTTATACAAGCGGCCATGCAAGACACCATTAAGTTGGGATAGACTAGAGGATAGGACCTTGCTAGGACCTGAAGTGATTCAGAAGATGGAAGACCAGATGACAGATATCTGTGCTCGACTGAAAGAATCAAAGAATAGGAAGAAGAGTTATGCCGATGCACATAGACTCGAAGGAGAATATAAGATTGGGGACCAAGTATTTTTGTGAGTAAAAATGAAAAAGGGCACCATTAAGTTTGAGAAAGGGACAAAACTATCTCGTAGATTTGTGGGACCCTTCGAAGTATTAGAACGGATAGGACCAGTTTCCTACCATCTCGTGCTACCATCATGTCTACATAGGATGCACGATGTTTTCCATGTATCAGTACTTAGGAATTATGTTTTTGACTCTTCACATATTCACTAGTACAAAATGAGAGATAAGTGACTAGGCGACTAAAAAATTTAGTCACCACTATTTTTTCAAGGGATAAACGACTAAAATTGAGCAATTTTAACTAAGCCAACTAAAAACAACTAAGATAAACGACTAATTTAGTCACAGGATAAAATATATGATTAGATAACAAGTGACTAAAATAAAAATGACTAACATAAATGATTGATTTAGTCAGGGGAATATAAATATGACTAGATAACAATGATTAATGTGAATTAGTCATTTATGTTAGTCATATTTAGTTGTGTCACACTGACATTAATGGAAAATTACAATTTTGATAACGAATTTGCACAAAAGTTTAACAATGCATATGGATTTAGAGATCTTATTATGGGGGTCATGGTCCATGTGTGTGGTCCCAAACCACCATATTGGCCCTCCATAAGGGATATTCGGAATGGAAGTGGGATGTGGTACTGCACATTTTGAAGTTTAGAACACTAGATATGCAGGTTTCTAACATGACCACAAGATTATGTAATTCTGCCTACGAATTCCTAACGAGGATTATGTTCAATAGGATTAAGAAGATCCTCCCAAATGTCATCTTAGAACCAAGGAGGTTTTTGGAGAAAAAGAAAATCACTGAAAATATTATTGTTATACAAAAATAAGTACATTCCAGGCAATAAATAGTGAAAGAGGTATGATTGTAAATTAGATCTAGCTAATGCTTTTTCTAGAGTTTGCAACTCCTTTTCACATGATGTTATCTCTAGTTTTGGAAATTTTCTTGAGCATGTTATATGCTATATTATAAATTAAAAGGTTAATTAAATGGATTTTTTCTTTTAAATTAGTGGATTCTTGATCAATTTAGAGATATTGTTGGAATGAGAAATTTAAGATGATGCTTATTTTTTTAGATGTTAGGAGTTTTTCGATGCTTCTAGGTCTACATGTTGCATCAATCATTAATAAGAAAAATAAATCAATTTGTACCTATTTATTTGGAGGGGCTTGAGGCTAAGTTTGCATGAGCATTTCCTAGGTTTGATGGAAAATTTTGATTTCAAATATTAGTTTAATACACCTAGGGGAAAAACTTAGCTGGAGAAAGTGCATTTCTTTAACTAGTTATCTTGATTCGTGAGACAAAAGTGAGAATATTTGTTGAATATACATAGCGAAATGGAATTTTAGTTTGAAGATGATCAATAGTGGAGAGGGATGTTGAGGAGATTTGGCCTTTAAACATTTAAAATGATTAATAAATTTAAATACTTATTTAATAAATCAATATGTTGATGTATATGTAACTTCAGAATGTATTTCACATATATGTATATTGTATTCCTATAGATATGTTATTATTCCTCTATACGGAAGTGTTGTCATTTATATTGTAAGTGTCGTAACTTATACTTGATGGGTTATTAGACCACCTTGTTTGGGGTCGGCCCTGTATAAGTCATGTGGGTCAAAGGGTTATTAGACCACCCTATTGGGGGTTGGCCCAGTCAGCATTATGTTATGTGGTTAAGTTCGAGCCTACATGAGTTAGGTAAAAAGGCAAGTCAAGTCAAGTATAAATAGAGTGCGGGAGGCACTCTATTTGTTCACTCACTTCTCACTCATGCACTCAAGGAGGAGTGGCGCACTTATGGAGGAGGAGGATCTACTGCTAGGTTGTGTCTATATCTTATGGTTGGTTGTATCATTGCTCTATCTATCTCTGAGGAAGTTATTGGAGTTTTTCACCTTTATATTTTTCCCCAAGTAAATCTTTGTGTCTCTTGTGTGCTTGCATTACTGTCTCCATGATTGATATGCTGTAGATATGCTGTACATGTTGTTCTCTCAGTTAAGATACTAGATCAGATTGAAGTAAATTTTGAAAATTTAACATGGTATCAGAGCTAGTCTGAAAGAAGGCATGATATGGCATGTATGACACTTGTTGCACTTACGATGCTAGGGCTTGATATAGCAAAAACCAGTCATCGTAGAAATTTTGCTATAAATCCGTTTTGGCGAAGTTTTCAGATCTGATATTGTTACAGGACGAAGCTAAGATCTCCATGTACCTTGTGTCCAAAGGACAACCTCTAATTCGTTGTACTTTGTGATTTATGATCTCTACAATATAGGGTTTCTGCCTCTTCCAGATCTGAGTCAAAATCAGGTGACCTTGGGAAAAAGGTCATAACCTCGGCTAGGAAGCTCCAAATGAAATTTTGTAAAATGCGACAGGAGGTACACAGACTGTATTATCTTAGGAAACTTTTTCACAGGCCGAAGTTGAATCAGTGAAACGTGGCATGCCGTACAAGTTCACTCTCTTGTATTATCCCATAAACAGGTCACGTTGCGACACTTGGAATAACTCTCTCTCAGAGAGTCCAATTGAGGTCAGACCTATTAGGATGGAAAGATAACAGGGTGAGATATCTCAAAAAAAAAATTTAGAGGCCGAAGTTCAAACAGTGACACGTGGCATGCCGTACAAGTTCGCACTCCTGTATTATCCCAAAACAAGTCACGTTGTGACATTTGGCATAACTCTCTCTCAGAGAATCCAATTGAGGTCAGCCCTGTCAGGATGGAAATATAACAGGTCAAGCCATCTCAAGAAACATTTTTAGACCCTGTGGATCAAAAGGTTCGGAGTTACACCATAAGCAAACAGGTACATATTTCTGTCAAAACAGAATTATTTTTGAGTACCTTCATTCATGGCTTCTGGAATTTAGGGCTTTGGAAAAAGTTGGAATTTTTGTAATCGGAGACCACGGATGAATGCTACTCATCAAAATAAAAATTTAGAGACCAAAATCAGAATTTTTTGTTGGGCAGAAGGCCGGGCTTGATCAGACCCTAGTTTGGGACTTTGATCAGAAAAGTGGAAAATTAGGGCTTCTGTAAAAATGAGAATTTTTGAAATCTATGACCATGGCTAGAAGCTCCTCAGAAAAATAGAAGCTTAGAGATTTGGATCAAACCTTTTGATTGGGAAGAAGAGTGGGCTTCATCAAACCCTAGTTCAGGGTCACATCCAGTGAATCCAGAAGTTTCAAAGGCAAAATTGAGGAGTGAAACTTCACAGTTTTCAAATTCTAAATATACCAGTTTGATTAGCTCATCAAGGCGCATATTTCTATCCCTTCGGAAGTTTGAAATTCAAAGTTTGAATTTTTGGGGTTTCTCTGACAAACCCATATCCAGCTCTAGGTCCAGTTCTTGCAAATCAAGTGGATTGGGTTAATCCTAGAAGAAGATGGATTGGTCACCTGCATAAGTGAAGAAGTTCCTGTTTCAAAGGGAGATGAGGTTAAGGCCTTACATAAGACTATTACAAGCGATCTCGACAGGTATGACTCATCAAGGTATGTTTCGATATTTGTTCATAATTAATTTTATGATATGTTTGTCTTCATGTTATTACGGTTAGTACAATCTTGTTTTTAGATTTGTCGTATCACCTTAAAAAAATTATGAATGTATGATAGAAGATATTCATTGGTTAGGGTGTTGACATTTATGATTGTACTAATGCATTATGGTGTTGTATGAGGTTTATGTTGTCTACTAACATGAAAGGTACACCAAGAAAGACAAATCATGTTCTGGTCCAAGAACATATGATCATGATAACATGAGGACAAAGATTCATCCATTGTCATGGATCTCATAGAAGATCCATTTTCAAGGTATGTATAACTTGGTTTTGTAATGGTTAACCTATGAGTTATACAGGTTACTAGCACAAGTCATTGAAGAAGAACAAGAAGACATCATGTGAGTATGTTAGACTTAACTAGCTAGCATGCTAATCCAGGTATGTTTTTCCTATATCAAGCTACAATCCTACTTTGTGTTAGGATCTTATACTGTTGTTGATAATGATTATTCATGAAGTCATAGGTTTGAATAATCTGGTTGTATGCATATTATGTTTCTTACCATAATTGATGATATGACTAACCAGAAGAATCATGAAGGTATAGGTTTGAATAATCACAGGTTTTATGCATATTATATCTCTTATCTTGATTGATGATTCAACTAAAGAGTCATAGGTTTGAGTAGTTACAGGTTTAGACATGTTATGTTTCTTATGATTTGACTAACCATAAGAATCCCACATAAACCTTGAATGCTATGCTTATTATTCTGTTTGAAATGATCATGACTATACATGCTTGAAATTATTGTGTTTTAATAGTATACTAATGAATGTATGATTTTATATGAGATCACAAGGATAACACAATCATGATACTAATAAGCATGCATAGCGACCAAGGATGAATATGAGTTCAAGAACAGGTAATTCAGGAAGCAAAGATCAAGAGGGAGCACACTCCAGTTGCTCCTGCAAGAAAGCAAAGGAGCACACTTCAGTAGTTTCTGCAAGGATGCAGATATTTAGAGGGAGTTGACCATCTTTCTACATTCCACAACAGAAAGGTGTAGAAGAAGCTACTTCAGATTAGGACTCTAGCATCTCCTGCAAGGAAGCGAAGACTCAGAGGGAGTCCACCCAACGAACAAACAAAGATAAGTATTTTATCATGCATAGTTGTTTGTTTAAATAAAATTGTTCAATGATGTATATGCTCATGTTCCTAGATTTAGGATATGTATTGTGCATATTAGAATAGTTGCATTGATGAACAATATACTACTAATATACATGGGTAAGTGGCCTATGGCACTGTACAACATTCCATTGCTACTTATCTAGAATGAAACCTCTTTGCTGACATGTTGGGAGTTGTGCACACTCTTAACAATGTTCTGGTAGAGATTGGAAGGCATCTAGAAAGTTACGGGATATGGATAAATGTTGTATTGAAGCATTGGCTAAGATAATTGCATGACTGTATAACATATTTCTTTATGTGTAAGAATTTGTTCTGAAAACTATGAGATGTTTTCTAATCATGCAATTTAACTTGTTGTGTAGGAAAGATCATATGCCATCTCCTACAAAAGAAGAACTACAACATTTGTTCCAACAACAAAGATATCTATTGAAGATATTGAAGATATTGAAGTTCCCAGGATTTGGGATGAAGAAATGAAATGCCATGATCCGTCAATCATGAAGAATGATGTTTGGGGTGTAATCCCAAGACGTGAAGGGAAGTTTGTTATAACTTCCAAATGGAACTATCAGATCAAGCTTGTTGCAGATGGCAGCATTGAGAAATATAAAAATGATAAATTAGAAGATACACCAGATGGATTCAAGACGGCTTTCTTGAATGGTGTAGGTGAAGAAGAAGTGTATGTGGGCAGCCACTTGGTTCTGAGACACATGACAAGAAATTATATATGTGGAGAACTTGGTATGGTGAAGATAGATTGATTGCTAACACGCAGCGGAAGCTTACTACCGAGTTCGAGATGAAGAACTTGGGGGTGATGCACTATTTGTTTTTAGCATGGAGGTGTGGCAGAGTGTAGAAGGAATCTTCCTTGGACAAGGGAAGTATGCAGTAGAGATCCTGAAGAGGTTTGGGATGATGGATTGCAAGGCCATGGCCACACCTATGGCATCGAATCTGAAGCTTCGATGTAATGCTTCATCTGAGCCGGTTGATGTCTCTATGTATTGTCAGATGATTGGGTCCTTGATGTACCTGACGAACAGGAGACCAGATATTTGCTTTGCTGTGAACACATTGATTCATTTCCTGATAGATCCGAGGCATGTTCACTTGGTTGCTGCAAAGCATGTTCTAAGGTACCTGAAGGGTACAGTGGATTATGGGCTCAAGTATGAAGCGAATCAAAAGTTTAACCTGCAGGGTTATGTTGATTCAGATTGGGATGGCAGTGCTGCAGATAGGAAGAGCACATCTGGGTGTTGCTTCAGTATGGGATCAGGTGTGATCTCTTGGTTTAGCAGGAAGCAATCCTATGTAGCACTGAGTACAGCTGAGGCAGAGTATGTTGCAGCCTGTTTAGCTAGTCGTGAGGCAGTATGGCTACGGAAGCTACTGTCTGAGTTATTTGATCTCCCGTTGGAGGCTACTGGTATCCTCTGTGATAACCAGAGTTGTGTGAAGCTATCCGAGAACCCAGTGTTTTATGACAGGTCGAAACACATAGAGATCAAATATCACTATATCAGGGATATGGTGCAGAGAGGAGCTGTGAAGCTTCTGTATGTTGCGACGGATGAGCAGATTGTAGATGTGCTGACGAAGCCACTAGCCAAAGTGAAGTTCGAGTACTTCAAAGAGAGGCTTGGTGTTCTTCAGATCGAGGACACTTTGAGGAAGAAGTGATGGACACATTTGCTGAAGCCATTCCAAGCATGTTGGAAGGAGGATCCTTCACATAGTTGTGGATGTAAGCTCTGGATAATGGGCATCAGGATGATGTTCTGGTTTCTGCTTGGATATGATCAGTTGGATCATTTTTATGTATATATGTACACATCATGTTGGATGCTGGATATGATCAGTTGGATCATTTATGTATGTATGCATCATGTTGGATGCTGGATATGATCAGTTGGATCATTTATGTATGTATGAATCATGTTGGATGCTGGATATGATCAGTTGGATCATGTGTATGTATTTTGTATATGCATCATGTTGGATGCTTGGACCATGTATCTGTATATGTATCAGGTGGATACATTGTATGATCAGGTGGATCATTTATGGTGATATGTATCATGTATCAGGTGGATACATTGTATGATCAAGAGGATCATGTATGATGATATGTATCAGGTAGATACTTGGTAGGCATCAGGTGGATGCATTGATGAGCAGGTGGATCATGCAGCAGGATGTTGCAGTGATGATCAGGATAATCATGGATGATGAGCTTCAGGATGTTGCTCCAGATGACATGCAGCAGGACATTGCAGTGATGATGATTAGGATGATTATGAGTACATCAGGATGATGTATGGTGAGTATCAGTTTGATACTCTCTGTCCATGGATCAGGTTGTGCAGATGAGCATGTCTGGGAGATCCTATAGGTCGGAGTTGTGTACCCGTAACAGCCCGGGATGCTCTTTCGAGACATTGCTCTGGGAGGACATGTAATTTGTGCCCTGGGAGATTTCAGGTCGGAGTTGTGTACCCGTAACATCCTGAGATGCTCTTGCGAGGTTTTGTCCTATGGCATGTAATTTGCGCCCTGGGAGATTTCAGGTCGGAGTTGTGTACCCGTAACATCCTGAGATGCTCTTTTGAGGTTTTGCCATGACCACATGTAATTTGTGCCCTGGGAGATTTCAGGTCGGAGTTGTGTACCCGTAACATCCTGAGATGCTCTTGCTAGGTTTTGTGGTGGACCACATGTAATTTGTGCCCTGGGAGATTTCAGGTCGGAGTTGTGTACCCGTAACATCCTTAGATGCTCTTTCGAGGTTTTGTGGTGGGGTCACATGTAATAGCGCCCTGGGAGATCCTACAGGTCGGAGTTTTGTACTCGTAACATCCTAGGATGCTCTTTCGAGGTTTTGTAACGCACGTAATAAGTCCTAAGGATTCCACAGTATGGCCAGTGATGACGAAGACCTGCAGGTGGTGGGCCTACATCCAGTATGAAAAAGGACTGGCTCTGTAGAACTTCCTATGATGAGTAGATTCAGAGATTGATTGAGATAGCAGCAGCAGTGACGATGATGATGACTCGATAACGATTATCCAGTGACGATGATCCAAAGAAGATGACTTGTGCTAGAAGAACTGTGCTGAGAAATACCTTCCTAGTTAAGAGGGAGTGTTGATGTATATGTAACTTCGGAATGTATTTCACATATATGTATATTGTATTCCTATAGAGATGTTATTATTCCTCTATACGGAAGTGTCTTCATTTATATTGTAAGTGTCGTAACTTATACTTGATGGGTTATTAGACCAACTTATTTGGGGTCGGCCCTGTATAAGTCATGTGGGTCAAAGGGTTATTAGACCACCCTATTGGGGGTCGGCCATGTGGGTCAAAGGCTTATTAGACCACCCTATTGGGGGTCGGACCAGTCAGCATTATGTTATGTGGTTAAGTTCGAGCCTACATGAGTTAGGTAAAAAGGCAAGTCAAGTCAAGTATAAATAGAGTGCGGGAGGCACTCTATTTGTTCACTCACTTCTCACTCATGCACTCAAGGAGGAGTGGCGCACTTATGGAGGAGGAGGATCTGCTGCTAGGTTGTGTCTATCTCTTATGGTTGGTTGTATCATTGCTCTATCTATCTCTAAGGAAGTTATTGGGGTTTTTCACCTTTACGGTTTTCCCCAAGTAAATCTTTGTGTCTCTTGTGTGCTTGCATTACTGTCGCCATGATTGATATGCTGTAGATATGCTGTACATGTTGTTCTCCCAGTTAAGATCCTAGATCAGATTAAAGTAAATTCTGAAAATTTAACACAATATGCATGCTTGCTATTTTCGAATGCAATTATATTTAGATAAGATAATGAATATCAAAATATAACATTTTTTACAAAGATATGATCATATCTTTTACACTAAAAGTTTATGCACTGCTTGTACAAATATTAGCACTGCTTATTACATTTACACAAATTGCTATGTACCTTTTTTTTATATTTAAAGTCATGTTCAAGATAGGCATAGGTTGATTCCTCTCTCCATCAAAGGACACGTGCCATGGAATATTAGTAGAAAAGACAAAAAATATGCAATTAGTTTTGACATTGTTAGAGGACATTCATGTAACAAATTTGATGAATTTTCCAAGACCCCTTTCAACATGACCTTTACAGATGCTTTTCATATTCCTCAATGTTTTGAATTGTTGTTCAAAGTTTGGTTAAGGACTCATCTAACTTCCCAAGGTTGCACAATCTAGTTTGATTTGGTTCAGGACCCATATAACTTCCCACAGTTGCGTAATCTAACTTGATTTGTAATCTTAGTTTGAACACCTTTGATTTAAATACATATAGGTCTCCTTTCTATATCTCACCCCAAAGTCACAGTTATGTCCTAGAGAATTGTATGGTTGATACATGTGCTTGACATAATTCCATGTCATTGGGAACTAAAAAAATCTAAGCCTAAATCTATTTGGTCCATATTTAGCCCTATTCACCATAGACTATATATTTTTTGTGATCCTAAGAAATAATTTATCCAAGAATGGTTACAATCATATCTCAGATCGAAACCTAGACTTTGGCATGAATGAAGAAAAGATCTAAATTTCCAAAGCAATGAAAGTAATGGTGAAACAAAACATGGCTACTAGAATACCTAAGTGTGTTCCCCTTAATGGAGTATGTGAGGGATGGATTCTTGCAAATAATCATCAAGTGGCCTTTGAAATAGGGACAACTTTGAGAGCAAGGAATTAGCTAGAACTTGTCTATAGCGACTTGTGTTCCCTAAACAAACCATGACTAGCTAGTGCAACGTATTTCTTGACCTTCATACATGACTTTTCTAAGTATACATATATTTCTTGACAAATAAGAGTTGTGTCTTTGAGAAGTTAAATAAATTTAGGGCATTAATTCAAAGACAATGTGGTCAAGTTGTGACATGTTTAAGATCTGACAATGGAGTTGAATATGTAGGAAATGATTTTAAAAAGTAATTGTCAAATAATGGTATCTCTTGGCAATGATTTGTACCTTGCACACCTAAGAATAATGACAACCCTGAAAGGAAGAATTACACTTTCATAGAAATGGAATGTTGTTTCCTTTAGGCCAAAGGTTTTTTAACTAAGTTTTGGGTGGAAGTTGTTTATTACTCAAACTATTTGAATTTGCTTCTCACTAAAATGTATGGGATGTGACTCCCATCATTAAATGGAGTGGAAGAAAAACCTTTGTCGAACATATTAGAATCTTCAGATGCATAGAATATGATCACATTCCAAATGATAGAGGAAATAAATTGGATGAAAAGAGTCTTATGTGTGTCATGATGGGCGAGGGAGTGGCGTGTGAGAGATAGAGACAACAGGCGGAAAAAGAATGTGGTCAAAGACTCACTCCAGTAATATGTAGAGGATTTTTTGGAATTTTTAGCTTATCCATTTGAAGGGGTTTCTATTTGGAAATCACCAAATATTAGGTGAATGTTAGTTTTTTTTTAGGACCCTCTTCCGAGGGATATGTCTAGGGCCGTAGGTTGTCCACATGTGAATTCAGGGGGGCTATCGGCCCTATAGGTGGTGTGATTTACTCAGATAGTAATGCATGTAGCTTGTCTCCTACACAAATATTGAGTTTATAGAAGTAGGATGGCTATGGTTACATGCCTCAGGAATGGGGTTTTCTACCCCTAGGATCGATGGACTCACTTGGATCTAGGAATTTCCCCCCTCTCTCAGCTAGTGGAGCTAGTGTTTCCTCTCCATGTGTTGCCTCTCAGGGTTTTGGTCATTTTCAAAGTTTTTATGTTGAGGAGTATCCCCCATGTATCTATTCTGGTATAAGTCCCTTTCAATTTAAATGAGATCCCCCTTCCTCCATGGCCGAATTCCTCTCTTCCTTTTTCTCTTGAGAGGGGAAGCCCTCTTGGGCTGTGGATCACATTTTTCAGTTCTTTGACAGGGGTTTAACCGGTTCATTCCCAGAGGCTTATGATTTAAATGGAGAGGTGTATGAAGTGGGATTAGGGGTTTAGGTCACATAAATATTGGTCAAGTCGAGGAGGCCGCTATACTTGATGGGGTTTCATTTGAGAAACGAATCACTCCAAGGATAGTTTAAAGTTGATAGTTAGATCTTAAACTGGAGCAAGTGTGGTTTCAAATATGTAGAAATTATAGACCAGACCTATGAACCACCACCACTTTCGGTGTAAGCCTGAAACACATGGCATGGTTTGAAATTACAATGAAGCCCATCACTTCTGGTTTCATTTTTTCAACATGCGGAAGTAAATAAGGAGTATAGAGGGTGAATCCACAAATGTGGTTCACCATTTTTGGTGGATCGCAAGGCAAAAATTTGTTTTTCGGAACCTCGATCGAGCTATTATACGCTAGATCGAGGGTTTAAAACTACCTCGATCAAGGGCTTTAACATATCTCAATCGAAGATATTTTGAACCCTCGATAGAGGGTCCAACCAAACCCTCAATCAAGGGTTTGGTTAGACCCTGGATTGAGGGTTTGTTTGATCTGTAAAAAATAAAAGTGTCCACGCGGTTGTGCATTGACAGACCCTCGATCGAGGGAATGCTACAGAGAAAAAAAAAAAAAAAAAACAGGGCTTGGCCGGCCCGGCCGGCCCTGTTTTCGTGCTTGACAGAGACAGAGACAGAGAACTGCGATCGAGACCTCGACCGAGCACACGCCCGACCCAAAGTGATGCCACCTCCCCACAGCAAGGCCATGTCATCTCTTCCACCAGGTGGGTGGAAATCTATCATCTGTTTTGTTATTTAAAATATATATATATATTTCGTATTTTATGTATAAACTTGTGTATTTTTATCAAATCTAGGTTTAATTTAGTTTTCTAGAAATGGTTAGGATGTAGGCATTGAAACTAAACCGCCATTGAAACTGAAAATGCCATTGAAACCGAACTTATTGAAAAAAAAAACCATTTGATTTAACTAAAACAAAAACCTATTTCAAACCAAAACAAAAACCCATTTCAAACCATAACAAAAACCAAATTTGAAATAGATTTAGGGTTTTAGATATTTATCACTAATTTGTTTAAATTATTTAATTTAATTTTGTTTTTATATCAACCAGTAGCATTTCACTCCATAAATGCTACCGGTTTTATTTTAAAATGTGATTTTACAAGCAGAAATGCTGCCCATTTTTTTTCAATCCTCCGAGAACGCCAAGAGGATTGAAAAACAAAACCATTTGAACCTAAAATAGAAAACCATTTCAAAACAAAAACCAAAACTATTTTAAATTTGAAATACTTTTAGGATTTTAAATTTATTTTGCATTTATTTGTTTAAAAATGATTTGGTATGTGAATTTGCAAGTAGAAATGCTGCCAATTTTTTTTCAATCCTCCAAGAACGCCAAGAAGATTGAAAAAAAATTCATATATTAGTATTAATATTATAATATAAACAATGAAAAAATGAATATTAATAATATATATAATCATATATTGTTTATTAATTTTTACTTAATTTATTTAAAAAAAAAATATTTAATATTAATAATATAATATAAAAAATTAAAAAATGAATATTAATATTATATAATCATATATTATTAATCATAACCATAACCATAACCAACTTGCCAAATTTTCCTAAATAGGATCCCCTCTCAGGCCATGAAAAGTATGTCCACAATGTGAGCATCAATGAAGATAAATTGGCCTGGAACCATAATGGATAGCTTGGAAAAATTCCCAACATCAGGTGGCCTAACATTATTAGATGATGTCTCTGAATGATATAAGCCACTACAAATGCATTTTGTTGGACTAGACTACATGTGTTTGGATTAGATTTTTCCACCATCTTTGTGGAATACAAACTACAATTCAACAATAAAAACACCTTTTTAAAAATATGGACATTTCTAAAATGTAAAAATTATAAAAATGGCTAGACAAATAAAACCTATGGAAATGTTGTTTGGAAATTGGCAATGGATGACTATAGGTCCTCTTAGAACAAGCTCATGGATATATTAACATAACATTATTAATATTAAAATAGGAAACATTTTATAAATATGATAATATTAATATTGTTTACATTATTAAAAAAATATCAATGATTATTTATAAAAATAAAAATAAAATAAAGACATATTGTGGAGAGAAATTCTCTTGTAGATAAAAAAATATCATTAAAAAAATTAGCATATAGTAAATTAAATTATTGTTATTAAAATAAAATAAGAAATAATTTAAATTTATAATAAACTATAATGGTTTATATTTCAAATAATTACTTTAATTAAAGTTCATTATATTTAATAATGATTGCTTACGAATAGACTATGGTAAAATATTGTGAAGAGTTATTATAATTAATCACAATTAATTATAATTAAATATGGTCTATGTGTTGATTATATGATTTTTATGATTAACTATGATATTTTGACTTTTATTTGACATAAATATTCCATCCATGTCTAGGTTGGATATTTTGTGTCATAATTAAATATGGTCTATGTGTTGATTATATGATTTTTATGATTAACTATTATATTATGACTTTTATTTGATGTAAATATTCCATCCATGTCTAGGATTGATATTTTGTGTCAATCATATATAATATTGAGATCTTTTACCTATTATATATAGATGAAATTAATGAAAAAAATTAATCATAAAACAATAACATTTCTTTAAATGAAATTAGTAAAATAAAAAACTAAACATAAGATAGTAACATTTTTTTTTTAATTCTTTACATAATTATATACATGATATCTTATGTTAAAATTTGAAAATTATGTTGAATTTTAGAAATTAGATACATATCACTACGAGTTCATTACAGTTATATTCTATTTTTCATATATTTTTCATGGTTAATTTTTTTTTAACATGTGAAATCTATCCTCATATCAATTAAAGCTTCAACATAAACTTTAAGCATGGTATCTCTACACTATCTATGCACTTAGCAAAGATACCATGGACTAAGCACTTGTGGCTTTTTATTTTAAGATGTAATAAATACCAAAAAATTCACTCAATGTTAAGAATTTATTTTATGTGATTTATTCTTATTTTTAATTTTTTTAATAATAGCATTGTAAAAAATTGCATTACGAGTGCACCTTATCCTAATTTATCTAGATTTTAATAATAATAATATTATTATAATAATGAAAAATTATATTTATAATATTTTTTAATTTTCATTATAAATAAAAATGATATTAATCTAGTTTTGTTTTTTTAATAAAATATCATATTATTATATCAAAAAGAGTACATGGCTTCATTACATTGGGCTTTGTTAGTGTTTAGACAACACACCAATCAGATGTTCAATAACTTCCCTTCCCCCACCATACATCAACTTGAGAAAAAGAATGAATTTACTACAGACACATGCAAACTGCCATTTGTTCTTCATACACTGATTCCTTAAACTGAAACCTATACTACTATTAGCCAAGGAACAACCAAGACACAGATAAACCCGACCCAAATTACAAAAAGATTGAGGAACCATGGGAGCTATTCAGACGACCTTTGATGAACTCGCACCAATGGAAGGACGCAACCCTCGCAACTTCTTAATATTGCCTTCTTGGAATTGCATTTCAAATTGAAATTTGAAATTTGAAATTGAAATTGAAATTGAAATTTGAATTTGAATTTGAATTTGAATTTGAATTTGAATTGAATTTGAATTTGAAATGTGAAATTTGAAATAGAATTTGAAATTTGAATTGAATTTGAATTTGAAAATGAAATGTGAAATTTGGAATAGAATTTGAATTCGAAATTGAAATGTGAAATTTGGAATAGAATTTCAAATTTGAATTGAATTTGAATTTGAAATTGAAATGTGAAATTTGGAATAGGATTTGAAATTGAACTGAGAAAATTTGAAATTGAAATGTGAAATTTGGAATAGAATTTTAAAGAAAATTAGAATTAGAAATTGAAATGTGATGCAAATAGTGATGAAGAGAGAGATTCAGTGCTTCGTGCTGCACGAAGCATGAGAGGATCTGACATCACCCGACAGAGCGGCCATCGGCAACGCTCTCGTTCACCGAGGAGTGATTCCAAGCTAGGGTCGGCTGCCACTGGTGGCGGCAGCAGGAGAGATAGTGTGTCAGTTCATCTCGACGACATACATTTGGATCCCCAGGAGGAGTATGTGCAACAAGACATGAGTACATCAGGTGCGTATTTTTTGTTAGCACATTTTCAGTGAATTTTTAGTATATAATGCATTGAATTTTAGCTGCAAGTTATAATATATATTTTTAGTAACATTTGTGTTTTGGTTTGGATCGCAGGTGCCCCACCATGGGGATCGTACGATGATGAGGTTGCACAGATCACTCTCGCTGACATTATTTCCCAGCGAGAGTGGGTCAGCTCATGTGTGATCACTCTAAGGGAGGATTCTCACACACGGCGATCTTTGTCGATGATGTTATCATCAATTGATGAGATGTTGACCCTCTATAGGAGGGTAGGACCTCTCAGAGACATTTGGCGACATTCATGCCAGAGGAGGAGAGATGGTGTCATTGGGATTGACAAATGGGAGGATGTCAAAGTCGCCATAAGAGGGCATGACACCAAGGGTGCTTTATTTGACATCCTTCCTGACCGCGCCCCCGGTCAACCGCTTAGACTCAAGGAGTTTAAGTTGGAGGTCGCTGCACCACATATATATGATAGATTCGTGGGAGCGTGTGGCATGTTCCCCCACCATGACCAAGTCCCATTAGACTTTGCAAAACATGTTTATGCAGAGTTTGTTTTGGACATGCACCCAGATTACACTACCACAATGTCCTAGTTCTATGGGGCTAGTAGGGGATGCTCCTACCAACATCCTGGATCTCGGAGAGACCCTGCCTTCATTCCACCCACTCCGAGGTTGATATCGCTTCTAGACAGGTTGGTTATCAGGTTGGGGGATGTAGCACAATCATCCCAGCTTGCTGCAGAGGCTAGAGCTGACCTTGCAGACTCGTTGTTCATTTCCTTGGGAAGTGCTGCTACTGCTGCACATGGAGAGGCATCTAGACCACCCCCTCTACCTACAGAGCCAGAGATAGAGTATGTCTCTAGTGACATGCTCAAGAGTTTCGATCGCAAGACCCTACTACGGTATGTTGAGTTAGCGCAAGATGCATACTTTCAGTTATATTGTAGATGCGTCGCTACACAACAGGTATACTTTTGTACAATTATGTATATATGTTCTTCATGTTACATCATATCAATGTTGCAAATTGAATGGTCAATAATACTTAAGGGAGTTGTATTCTATTGATCCATGCAAGGGACCCCATTCATGGATCAACTCTTTGCTAGCGAGCCATCTATTGGTTCGCTAGTCGGGGTAAGTTATAATTTATGTTCCAATTTAATTTGTGTTTGAATATTATTTCTCAGTTTAAATAATTTATGTTTTATTTCTTAATTTTCGAGATTTATGTTGTAGATCTGAACTTCAAATGAATTTCAAATTGTAAAGGGTCGCGGAAAAGCGGTAGATCCTAATTATGAACATGAGGACTGCGAAGGTCCTAACAAGCCGGGTCTAGAGACACATGTGATTTTTAATTTATGTTTCAATTGATGTTATTTAGTCACATTTAGTAAATGATTTTTGTACTTTATGTTTCAATTTTTACAAATAGCTTTTAAATTATGTTAAATTTAGTTTTAATTTTTAATCAATCTAACTTATTACATGTAATAGCATATTACATAGGCATCGCAGCAGGAGGGTGTCAATGCTGCAATGGATTTCACATATAGTTGGGATGTAGCTCGAGTACATTATCCCGATGAAGGGCTATCTACCTGTATTCCTACCCAGATCCCAGATATCACCATTGACACGACGGATATGGTGCAATTCCTTGACGGTTTAGAGTCTCAGAGACGGGAGCGGGCTATTGCACACAAGGGCAATAAGAGGGACGATCACATGCCTCATAGGGGTAGTGGCCGATGAGTTGATGATCTATACATTTCCATGTTTTGGATATTTTCATATTTTATATATTTTCATGTTTTGGATATGGATTCATATCATTTTTACATGGACTTTTATCATATATGGACTTTGGTTATGGACTTTTGGATATTTTGTATATTTTATCATATTGATGTTTTCATGTGTATTTTGTATATGATTTGAAATCGACTGTTTTTTATATTAGATCCGGACATAGTTATTATAGTTATAACTTTATGTTTTGTCGTTTCAAATGCAAATTTAATGTTTAGTTACAATTTAGTTCAATTTAAAATGCAAATTTCGACTACATTAGAGTTCACATCTTCCAAAATTTAGAATTTAATACATACATTACATTTTAAAATTGAAATTACAATTCGAATTCAATTACAATGTAAAATTTTCAATTTAATGTGTAATTTCAATTCCAATTCAATTGCAATTTAAAAGCTCATTTTCAACTACATTACAATTGCAGAAATGAAATCAACATGTAAAATTAGAATACATTTGAAATTAATAATTGAAATTTTGATTACATTATGTTGTCTACACATTACAATTCAATTACAATTTACACATTCAAATTCAATTACAATTTAAAATTAAAATCTCAAATTTAATGTGTAATTTCAATTGAGAATACAATGTATTGTTCCAATTTACAAGTTCAATTTCAATTACATTACAATTGCATTTGAAATAAAATTTTAAATTATGATACATTGTACAATCTAAAATTTAAATTTTACAATTTTACCTTGTATATAGATGTATTTTAAATTCTCAATTTTGTATTTGAAATAAAAAATTAAAATTAGAATACATTTGAAATTGAAAATTGAAATTGACATTTTGCATTATGTTGTCTACACATTACAATTCAATTATGGTTTCCACATTCCAATTCAATTACATGGAAAATTTAATGCGTAATTTCAATTGAAAATTCAATGTGTTGTTGTATATAAGAAAGTTTTTGTCAATGTAGAAACTATGTTTGTACAACTATTTCATATGATTTATGTACAACTATTTATGATTTATGGTAGATGCATGTACTATGCTTGTATGTTGAATGTTCACATCAACATATACAAAATAATTTTTTATTGAATGCAAGTATTGTTGATGTATATGTAACTTCGGAATGTATTTCATATATATTTATTGTACCCTTATTAAAGATGTGTTATTCCTCTATAAGGAAGTGTTGTCATGTGGATTGACAAGTGTCGCAAGTGTGTGTACTTGCCGATGGGTTATTAGACCACCATGTGTGGGGTCGGCCCTAAAATATATATTATATTGTGGATGTACCTAGCTAGACAAGTCGACCCCATAAGGTCCCTGGGAAAACAGGTTAGTATAAATAGAGATCATGAGATCTCTATTTAGATCATTCAGAAAGTTATATCTCTCTCACTCAGAAAGTGGCGCACTAGTGAGGAGGAGGATCATCTACTTCTAGGAGACTATATCAAGTGTATTTTGGTTGTACTTTGGTTGAGCCATTGCTCTCTCTATCTCTGAGGAAGTTGTGGGGTTTTTCACCTTAGGGATTTCCCCATGGAAACTCTGTGTCTCTTGTCTCTCATGCTTTTGATTCTTGTGATGCTTATGATGCTTATTGTGATTGTTATGCATTGATATACTGTATATGTTATTCTCTCAATGAAGATCCTAGAGTATTGTGAATTAATGCTCAAAATTTAACATGGTATCAGAGCTAACCTGAGAAGAAGACATTTTACAGTGATGGAAACTTGAGATTCTTGTTTATTGGCTTTCTCTCCACAGATTTTGGAAAAGTAGTATAGTAAATTGGCTCTACTCATCAAGGAGAATCTATCTGTCCAATCAGAATTCAATTCTGAGAATTTTCAGATTTGGCCCTAAAAATTAGGGTTTCCACAAAACTAGGAATTTCTGAAATCTGAAGATATATCTGGAAGCTCCTTGCAAAAATCCAAGTTTAAAGATTTGGATCGAGATTTTTGGCTGGGTAGATCTCTGGGAAACTCAAACCCTAATTCATGGCTCTCCCTAGTGAACCCGGGAGGACAAAAGGGAAAATTTGAAGGATAAAGCTTTGCTGATCCCAAATTATAAATACACCAGGTTCATCAGCTCATCAAGGGGCATCTTTCTGTCCTTTCAGAAAATTGAAATTCACATTTTGAAGTTTTAGGGTTTTTTCGACAAACCCTAATCGAGGACGAGATCCAGTTTTCAGCATTTCAAGTGGTAAGACCTAAATCTTTTCTATTTCCATTTGAATTACTCTTTAAGATGTCTCACCACACTAAGCTTGAGGATAAGCTTGAAGGAGCTGATAACCTCTGAGCTCGGAAGTATAGGATTGGGTTAGTCATGGAAGAGAATGAGTTGGACTCATATGTAAAAGAAGACATCCCTATCCCAGAGGATGAAGAGGCTAAGGTATTGCATAAGAAAAACTTGGTCAAGGCAAAGAGAATTATTGCTAATTCTATCAAAGACCATCTCATACCCCACGTGTCTTCTCTAAAGACACCCAAGGAGATGCTTGACTCTTTAACCAAGCTATTTGAAGGGAAGAACATAAATCGGAAGATGACCCTACGGAACCAATTGAAAGGAGTAAAGTTTCAGAATGGAGAAACCATTCAATATTATTTTTCATGGGTCTCCTAGATCAAGGAACAACAAGAAGCAGTGGATGAAATGGTGGAGAATGGTGAAGTGGTGATGACCACTCTAAATGGCCTACCGAGGTCATGGGATTCCTTTATTCAAGAAATTTGTGCAAGGAAGAAGATGATCTCCTTCAACAGATTGTGGGAAGAATGCTCTCAAGAAGAAGCTAGGCTTGCGGCCCGAGAAGAAAAGATGGGAAATAAAGATCAAGCTCTCACAACACATGCCAGGAAAGGCAAGTCCAAGAAGGAATCATTTCATAACAGGAGATTCTCACACCACCATTATCATAAAGATAAGAAAGATCTCAGATGCTTCAATTGCAATGAGAAGGGACACTTTGCTTCAGATTGTCCCAAGAAAAAGAAAGACAAGAACAACAACTTCAATCAGAAGAAGAAGAATACCAAAAGAAGATATCATGCACATGCTGCCGAAGATGATGAACCCCCAAAGAAGAAGGCTAGGGAAGAAAGTGATAGTGATGATGACTCATCAAATGAAGAAGAATATGTTATAATTTATGCTCTCACAGGTACTATCTCCCATGGTTGTAATGATTGGTTGATTGATAGTGGGGCTTCCAAACACATGACTGGGTTTAAGGAATCTTTTGTGAATCTATTTGAACATGAATCACCCCATAAGGTGAAACTTGGGGATGATTATCAATACCCAATCAAAGGAAGTGGTGAAGCCTCCTACAACCTATATTCTGGAAAATCTTTGAAGATGAAAGAAGTCGTTTATGTACCTGGGCTCAAGAAGAACTTACTCTCCATCTCTACATTGGATGCAAAAGGTATGAGGGTTGCATTTGTGGACGGCCAAGTCATAATGTGGCCAAAGGGAAAGAACATAGATAATGCACTAGTGATTGGAGAGCAAGAGGGAGGGTTGTATAAATTGAAGGGACAACCTAAACATGCCATGGTACATGAATCCATGGAGCCAAGGGAAATTTGGCATAGAAGACTTGCTCATATGCACTATAGGGCACTTCCAATTGCAAGCAAGGCTATAGAGGGTCTTCCTGAAATCAAGACCAAACATGAAGGTGTTTGCAAAGGATGTGCAAAAGGTAAGAACATTAAGAAGGATTTCCCAAGTAGTGAAAGCAAGGCAAAAGACATCCTGGAAATCATCCACTCAGATGAATGTGGTCTTATGTCATCCAGTTCTCTGAGTGGGTATGTTTACTATGTCTCATTTATTGATGACTTCTCCAGGAAAACTTGGGTATACTTCTTGAAGAACAAAGATGAGGTGTTTGATAATTTCAAGGAATTCAAAACCTTGATGGAGAGTCAAACTGACAAGAAGACCAAAACATTCAGATCTGACAATGGTGGAGAATTCACCTCAGGTGACTTCAAGAATCTTTGTAGTGATTCAGGGATTAAGAGGGTGTTGATTGCTCCTTATAATCCTTAATAGAATGGAGTTACAGAAAGGAAGAACAGAACAATCATGGAAGTAGCGAGGGCAATGCTGCATGACCAAGATCTACCTATGCATCTATGGGCAGAAGTAGCTAGAACAGCTGTATATGTGCAGAACAGAACACCCCACAAGATATTAGACAACAAAACACCAAAAGAGGTCTTTTCTAGTAAGAAACCTGAAGTCAACCATCTCATAATATTTGGTTGTCTAGTATACACTCATGTCCCAAAGGAAAAGAGGACTAAACTAGATCCTTCAGGAAAGAAGGGTATCTTTGTGGGTTACAGTGAAAGCTCGAAGGCTTACAGAATATACTTTCCAGGGTTCAAGAAGATTGATGTCAGCAGGGATGTAACATTTGATGAAAACTCAACATTCATCAAATCAAGGAAGGAACCTATCAAAGTTTATGAAGAACCTAAGGAAACTAGATTTGAAGACACTACCATGACTGAAGCAGTTCCAGAAGTTGTTCGTGAGTTTGAAGATCCGCAAGAACCTGTAGATCCACCCCATGAGGATAACTCTCACAAGAGGAAACCTGCATGGGCTAGAGAGCTCATTCAAGATGTAGAAAGATTTGGCATTCCAGAAGAAGAACAAAGAGAAAAGAAGAGAACCAGATCACATGCCAGTTATGTTGCTTTACTTTGTGACATTATGAACAAATAGCCTTCCAGTTATGAAGAAGCAGCGGAAAAGAAAGAATGGAAGGATGCCATGGTTGAGGAATACCAATCAATAATGAAGAATGATGCTTGGGATGTTGTCCCAAGACCTAAAGAGAAGTTTGTTGTGACTTCCAAATGGATCTACAAAATCAAGCATGTTGTAGATGGCAGTGTAGAAAAATACAAAGCAAGATTTGTAGCTCATGGCTTCTCTCAAAAAGAGGGAATAGATTATGAAGAAACTTTTGCACCTGTAGCCAGGTATACTTCCATCATAATAGCACTTGCCTTGGCTGCAACGATGAAATGGAAAATACACCATATGGATGTCAAGACTGCTTTCTTGAATGGTGTAGTTGAAGAGGAAGTATATGTGGAGCAGCCACTCGGTTTCGAAATACATGACAGGGAGTCATATGTGTGCAGATTGAAGAAAGCCTTGTATGGCTTGAAACAAGTTCCCAGAACTTGGTATGGTAGAATGGACAATTTCCTATCTAGTTTGGGCTTTACCAAGAGTAAAGCAGATTCCAACCTTTATTAGAAGGTTGAGGAAGGGAATCCTGTGATTCTACTCCTGTATGTGGATGACTTATTTGTAACAGGAGATGACAGATTGATTGCAGATACTAAGATAAAGCTTGCTGCCAAGTTCGATATGAAATATTTGGGAATGATGCATTATTTCCTAGGTATGGAGGTGTGGCAGAGTGCAGGTGGTATCTTCCTTGGTCAAGGGAAGTACATAGTAGATATCCTGAAGAGATTCGGGATGATGGATTGCAAGGCCATGGCCACACCTATGGTATCGAATCTGAAGCTTCTATGTGATGCTTCATCTAAGTCGGTTGATGTTTCTATGTATCATCAGATGATTGGGTCCTTGATGTACCTGATGAACACGAGACTAGATATTTGCTTTGCGGTGAACAAATTGAGTCAGTTCCTGACAGAACCTAGGAGTGTTCATCTAGTTGTTGTAAAGCATGTTCTGAGGTACCTAAAGGGTACAGTGGATTATGGGCTCAAGTATGAGGTGAATCAGAAGTTTAACCTGCAGGGTTATATTGATTCAGATTTGGTTGGCAGTGTTGCAGATAGGAAGAGCACATTTGGATGCTGCTTCAGTATGGGATCAGGTGTGATCTCTTGGTTTAGCAGGAAGCAATCCTGCGTAGCACTGAGTACAGCTGAGGCAGAGTATGTTGCAACCTGTTTAGCTAGTTGTGAGGTAGTATGGCTACGGAAGCTGCTGTCTGAATTATTTGATCTCCTGTTGTATGCTACTGGTATCTTCTGTGATAACCAGAGTTGTGTGAAGCTGTCCGAGAACCCAGTGTTTCATGATAGGTCGAAACACATAGAGTTCAAATATCACTATATCAGGGATATGGTGCAGAGAGGAGCTATGAAGCTCCTGTATGTTGTGACGGACGAGCAGATTGCAGATGTGCTAACGAAGCCACTATCCAGGGTGAAGTTTGAGTACTTCAGAGAGAGGCTTGGTGTTATTCGGATTGATGACACTTCGAGGAAGAAGTGATGGACACATTTGCTGAATCCATTCCAAGCATTTTGGAAGGAGGATCCTTCACATGGCTGTGGATGTAAGCGCTGGATGATGAGAATTAGGATGATGTTCTGGTTTCTTCTTTGTATGATCAGTTGGATCATTTTTATATGTATGTATGTATGCATCATGTTGGATGTTGGATACGATTAGTTGGATCATTTATATGTATATGTATGTATGCATCATGTTGGATGCTAGATATGATCAATTGGATCATTTATATGTATGTACGCATCATGTTGGATGCTGGATATGATCGGTTTGATCATGTGTATGTATTTTGTATAAGCATCATGTTGGATGCTTGGACCATGTATCTATATATGTATCAGGTGGATACATTGTATGATCAGGTAGATCATGTATGTCGATATGTATCATGTATTTGTATTTGTATCAGGTGGATACAATGTATGATCAGGTGGATCATGTATGATGATATGTATCAGGTAGATACTTTGTATGCATCAGGTGGATGCATTATATGATCAGGATGATCATGGATGACGAGCTTCAGGATGTTGCTCCAGATGACATGCAGCAGGATGTTGTAGTGATGATGATCAGGATGATCATATGTACATCAAGATGATGTATGGTGCGTATCAGGTTGATACTCTATGGCTGTGGAACAGGTTGTGCAGATAAGCATGTAATTTGTGCCCTGGGAGATCTGCAGATAGTCTTTCGAGGTTTTTCCTACGTCATGTAATTTGTACCCTGGGATATCTGGCAAATGTTCTTTCAAGGTTTTGCTTGGGAGGACATATAATTTGTGCCCTGGGAGATCTGCAGATAGTCTTTCAAGGTTTTTCCTATGGCATGTAATTTGTGCCCTGGGATATCTGGAAGATGCTCTTTCGAGGTTTTGTCCTATGGCATGTAATTTGTGCCCTGGGAGATCTGATAGGTTGAGCCATGTGCTTGTAATCAGTCCTGGGATGCTCTTTTGAGGTTTTTCCATGACCACATGTAGTTTGTGCCCTAAGAGATCTGATAGGTTGAGCCTTGTGCTTGTAATTAGTCCTGGGAGGCTCTTTCGAGGTTTTGTGGTGACCACATGTAATTTGTACCCTAGGAGATCCGATAGGTTGAGCCTTGTGCTCGTAATCAGTCCTGGGATTCTCTTTCAAGGTTTTGTGGTGGGGTCACATGTAATAAGTCCTGGAGATATGGACAGGATGAAAAAGGCCTCAGATGCTCTTTAGGGTTCTTGCTAGTCAAGATACTCTTTTAAGGTTTTGTGATGCACGTAATAAGTCCTGATATTTCCACAGTATGGCCAGTGATGACGAAGACCTGTAGGTGGTGGGCCTACATCCAATATGAAAAAGGCTTGGCTCTGTATAACTTCCTATGACGAGTAGAGTTAGAGATTGGTTGAGATAGCAGCAGTAGTGATGATGATGACGACGATGCATCAATGACAATGATCCCGAGAAGAAGACTTGTCTAGCAGATCTGTGTCGAGAAATACCTTCCTAGTTAAGAGGGAGTGTTGATGTATATGTAACTTCGGAATGTATTTCATCTATGTATTTCATATATATTTATTGTACCCTTATTAGAGATGTGTTATTCCTCTATAAGGAAGTGTCATCATGTGGATTGACAAGTGTCGCAAGTGTGTGTACTTGTCGATGGGTTATTAGACCACCATGTGTGAGGTCGGTCCTGAAATATATATTATATTGCAGATGTACCTAGCTAGACAAGTCGGCCCCATAAGGTCACTGGGAAAACAGGTTAGTATAAATAGAGATCAGGAGATCTCTATTTAGATCATTTGGAAAGTTATATCTCTCTCACTCAGAAAGTGGCACACTAGTGAGGAGGAGGATCATCTGCTTCTAGGAGACTATCTCAAGTGTATTTTGGTTGTACTTTGGTTGAGCCATTGCTCTCTCTATCTCTGAGGAAGTTGTGGGGTTTTTCACCTTAGGGCTTTCCCCACAGAAACTCTGTGTCTCTTATCTCTCATGCTTTTGATTCTTGTGATGCTTGTGATGCTTATTGTGATTGTTATGCATTGATATACTATATATGTTATTCTCTCAGTGAAGATCCTAGAGTATTGTGAATTAATGCTCAAAATTTAACAAGTATGTAAAGTTAATGATTATTCTTGCAATTCCTTTTGTAAAGTTAATGGTTATTCTTGCAATTCCTTTTGTAAATTACTTCAAGGCTATATATTATGTGACCAAGTACTCTTAAATATTACATGCTTTAGTGCAAAACTTATTATACTCTCGAATATAATATGATTTACTACAAAAACTTTCAATTATTCTGATAATTATCCAAAGTTAATTAATGATTGTTTTTTCCTTCGTACAAATGATTTCATATAATTAAAATATTTTAAAACTTGATTATTATAATAATTATACATAACTTATTGTTAGCATTCTAGCCTCTTAAGTATAATTTGGCTAAGAACAAAAACTTAATTGTAATGATAAGCATTCAAGTTAATTAATAATGTTTGAAAGTAAACATTCAAACTAAGTAATAATATTCTAAAATAAAAATTATTTTATTCAATTGATATTTCTTTAAAATTTTATTATAATGATAACTATTTCAAATTAATTAATAAATTGTTTTCTTAATGTTTTTATAAATAATTTTTTCAAGAGGACTAATGGAACTTGCGTCTCGAGGCAATATGTTGGGATAAAACATAACATCTTTACTAAACATAGGCATATCTAATTAGTATCATCTCTTTTTATTATTCAATACATATTTTTTTGTAAACATGGACATGTCTAACAAGTACCATGTAACATTGATAACTTATTTTTTCACATAAATAACCACCATTTGTGAATAGTGAGGAAGACGAAGAAATTATAGAACTTTATTATATTTTTTGAGTGTCTATAACAAATGAAGTCAAGAATTATGTGAATTATAACAAGTGTCAAGCAAAGGGATTTTCAACCACCAAATCACCATAACTAAATGTCACCCACGAATGTAAAAATTCTAGTAGCAAGGTCAATCTAATTATTAATCAATTGCTTTGGAAGGAAATCAAATTGAAGGAGTGTTTTGGTGCCCTTCATTTCCATTAGTAAGCAAAATTAAAAACTATGGATTGATTGCGGTCACATCACAAAAAATATAGCTAAGGAAGAGTCACATATATACCATACATGGGTATGTATGAGACCTCTGGTTGAAGCTTCAATGATAGATTATGAACACTCAAGGGAAACACAATAGTCCTAAATAGAAAAAATTATAGGTTATCACCATGACCCAATGATGCAAGTGGCATACATGTAACTCATTCATCTGGCCAATGGGTTATAGGAATGCAAGTCTCCATAATACGATCATGGTCAACTTCTATCATCTTCCATCTCTTTGGATCAGCTCTCTTCACCTTGATTTCTGTTAGAGGTATCCGAGCTGCAACCACCAAATGACTGTATTGACATGATATATATCCAGGCATAAAATATCTGTAAATAATGTGAGCACCCTGTTTTTTCACTTTTTGAAAAAAGTGTCCTATTAGAACCATGTCTCCAACCAGGTATGTGAAGTCTCCATCTTGGTAGGGTCGCACCAATCTACTCTTTATTTGCGTCCACCACATCAAATAGTATGCAACATTTTCTTGGTTGTGGAGGGGTGCAATGACAACGAATACATCACCTACAAGATACATTACAAATATTATTTAAATGTCCTACGTGCAAATTTCTAAAACATTTGTATATGTGTAAGATATAATGAACTAATTAACTTAATGAAGACTCTTGTACCTTCCCCAACCATATCGAAAACTCAATCATAATCTAATGAGACCATTGCCTCTCTAGTGTGCATCTCTTGCCATCTTGGAATTGGATGTGGGCCCTTTGGATTAAGAGATACATATTTCCATGGTTTGACATATAAATCATTTTCACAGTGATCAAGCCCGCATCCATTTGCATCAATGCAAAAATCGCAAAAGCAGGCATACTTCCTCGTTTCAATGGAAAATATGTCCCCCATATGTTTACTTAATTTGAATAGAATGCAATTCCCTCATACTAGGGATGGTATCACAATACCAAGGCATAGATCTATTAACATCTCCAAGGGCAACATCCCAGAAGAACCTGCATGGAATTTAGTTTGTCATATGTAAATTCCTATCAAGTACATGTGTTCTTTTGGAAATGTTGATATTGAATGTTATTAGCTTATTAATTGAGTTTGGAGTTTATTACTTGCACACCAGCCTTACTTGTTCATGACCCTGATGTCCCAAATGATGTGTGCACCAATCAACTACATCAGTGGAGCATTTGAGTCACATTGCACTATGACTCATCTGGTACCTCTGAAGTGCTCGTTTCACACATGCACCCGTGCCATCATGTTCACCCTTCCCATGCTCTGTCTCAAAAAATCTCCAGGTGTGTCGGATTCATGTCTGTTTGTGCAGACGACTCAACCAATAAAATGAGTATGCTGACTTGAATTACCCTGCACACCCATCTAACCAAATCCAGTGTTCGGTAAATGATACGCCTCTCTACCTAAATGAATCATAAATCAACCCAAAGCAGTGTTGAACGAACAATGTGTCATGCTCATGATCATCACTAACATAAAAATGACACTCCTTGATCACTTCACGTGACTAGGGAGTGCTATCCCTACCATCAATCTCTTCCTAAGCATGTCTATACAATACATGTATGAAGATAGACACCTGGTCGGAGTGATAGTACTCACTCTATATCTCTCTCTTAGGAGAAAAGGTGTAGTTCTCCGCAAAGTCTACCACTAATAAGATTGTGCCCAGCTCAAATACCTCATGGGAATGTTTGAATTCTAAAGCTTGCCACCTGGACCTATGGGAGTGCTTTATGTATTTATAAATCTGACTTTGAAACTTCTCCATGAAATTTGAAATAGGAATCTCATCATTGAGCAAGTCGATCCTCTTGGATGGCACATATGAAGAAGGTGTTGGATTCATGGTGATGTACTCGTACCTCTTCCACCTAACTGTGATATCTGACAATCCATGGTGTGTTGGATCGATAGGAAAGTTCTTTTGGAACAATGTCAAATCACTGCATTCATGGCATTTTCTCCCACCTACACACCTCTTATTGAAAAACACGTGTTTAGGATTCCTGTTGCATAGTATCATACAAATAAAATCTCGCACTGTGTGAGGAGCTAGTACACCGTTCCCGTGACTTTTGTAAAAATCCAAAAATGTGTCATACTATAGTTGAAATTCAACGTGGTACCAACAGTAACAAGTGTCGCGAATCGTATTCGGCCTAATATACCATGGTTTCAATTTGTTGAACATGCTAAATGATATTTGAAAACCAACTCCCGTCATCTCCATCACATGCTTACAGTGCTCCTGATAAATGCCTTTGGATAAACATTGTCGCAGGACATGCTTTCGATCTGGAATAGCACAAGAATGACTATCCCAAAACTCTTTCACCTTCTCTCTAATGCCCGCTGCCATCCTATCTCGATAGGGTTCCCTACAAATAAGAGCCCAACAAGCAGCTTCATCACTTTCAATTATCCAGACCCTGAACTTAGTATATTTAAGCAATGTTCTTTATGAAACATTGAGCAATGATGCCATTGTTGATACCATTCGATTTCTTGAGGTGCTTTGTGCCACAACAGCCGTTGTAATTTCCTTACGAGCAACTTGGGTATTATTGTTTCTTGATTTTCCAAATGAAGATAATGCAGTTCTTACATTTTCTATTGCATTCTCGCATGTCTTTTTTGTTTTAACATCTTGAAAACCCAACAACTTTGTGGCACATTTCAATTTTTTGTGTTTTATCAACCCATGTAGGATTTGAGCTTGTGCCATCACTGAATGTTGTTCAAAATATGACTTGATTATGCTATTGACATGCTCTCCAACTCTCTGACCAGGGATCAAGTTCCCAATCTCTTCTTGTGCAGAAACAACTGCACAATCCTCTAGAAAATTTCCACCCCCTCCAACCCCACTGCAACTCCCAATTATATTTTCAATGTGAGAGGGAAAGGTGTCATGTGATGGCTGATCAGGATCATGAGGGGGCACAAGGTCATGTGATTCTTGATCACCATGATGTAATGTCTGACCATAATCTCTCCCTACATAACATGTAAATTAACAAACTAAAAATTGGTTACTTAATAGTTTTGCATTGAACTTTACAATTGCTAGTAACTTGAAATTTGACGTGGAAATTGAAAAATTGAAAAATTGAAAATTACATGTGAATTGAATTTTCCAACTAATACATTTAGCTTGAGAACTGTTCTAAGTAAAAATCAAAATTGCTAGTAACTTGAAATTTGAAATTGCTCAAATGATACGAATTGTTACACCAAAACCCCGAGGTGTTAATGAAACGGCGTGGAAGTGATCAACAACAGTTCAACTGCAAATAGATATAGACCCCAGGTATGTTTGGATTCCTAAAATTTTAGGTGTTTCACTCGGCCACCAATGCTGTCTAACGGCTTGCGTATTGGGGCAGTACCCCTCACTCCACAGCTCAGGTAAAACTGATAACTACTTGGCTACAAACAACAGCTCTTGGTTTACTTCACGGGGAAAAACTGGTCAATCAGGTAGGGTTCGTTGCCCTTTTCACTGGCAGGTCCTCTCAATGCACCAGCTACTCTGGGGTTCCTGTGGTACTCCTCACAATGTGTTTTAGAGCTTATGCCCAAGTACTTCCCACAGTTAAGTGGACAGGGATTATTCCCGATTCCCAACTTGCAACAGATGCTTGTAATTGCTAACTTAATTAAATTTGAGAATTGTTCTAGAAGTAAAGTTTGAAATTCCTAGTAAAATTTGAAATTGCTTGTAACTTGAAATTGGTAGTAACTTGTACATTTAACTTTAAAATTGCTAGTAACTTGAAAATCAACTATATATATTTAAGTCAAAATAATTATTAATAACATGATAAAAATTATTGTGGACATACAAATTAATATCATTTACAATCATGACATTATATAATTGTGGGCAAATTTTCTTTATGCAATTTATGTCCATTTTACTTTTACATTACAAGAAAAATGTTATTTTAACTTTATGGTATAATTTATAAATAAATAAATATTTAAAATACAAGTTGCAAAACCCCATGCAAAGAATAAATGATTACAGCACTGCTACCCTAGAATTTCAATGACAACATCATGCATCTCATGTTGTATATACATGAAATTAAAATTTAAGATTGATTTTCTACCCATGATAACATACCTGTTATACTCTAAATATGGGGAAAAAAACATTGATATAGAGATGAATACGATATTTAATTAAAAACATTACACAGTGATATGATTGAGCAGAAATTCATAATTTTTAATGCAAGCTAACATTTTCATTAGTTGATGATTTTGCAATTTCAACAATAGACAATTAAATGGAAATTGTAATTTTATCATAAATTGCAATTTAAGGATTTTTTATCAATAATGCTTCACATATCAATGCAAGGTTGCAAACATTGCAAATTTAATTATTTCTAATTTGTCATAACAAAATATATGATTCTAATCATTAATCTTATCATGGTGATATGTCATGTTAAATACAAGTTGTACATTTAACTTTAAAATTGCTAGTAACTTGAAATTTGTTGTACATGTAAATTAACAAATTGAAAATTGCTAGTGACTTGAGAAAAATGTACAAGTATTGAAAATACATTAAAACAATAAAATTGTTTGTACAACTTAATTTCAAAACAACTAAATATGTACATGCAACTTGAAATTGTACATTTAGTTTGATAACTACTAGTAAAGTTTGAAAATCAAGTATATATATTTAACTCAAGATAATTATTAGTAACTTGATCAAATTTATTGTGGGCATAAAAATTAATATCATTTATAATCATCACATTACATAATTGTGGGAAAATTTTCTTTATGCAATTTATGTCCATTTTACTTAAATACTTTACAAGAAAAATGTTATTTTAACTTTATGGTATAAAATAAACAAATAAATATTTAAAATACAAGTTGCAAATCACCAAAAAGAATAAATGATTACAACACTTCTACCCTAGAATTTCAATAGTTGATAATTTTGCAATTTCAACAATAAACAATTATGGAAATTGTAATTTTTATCATAAGTTGCAAATTAAGGATTTTTTAATCAATAATGTTTCACATATCTGCCAACCACCATAACTATGAAAATATTCATTAATTTGTTTTCAAATTGAATAAATTCTAACTAATACATAACTATCACGACATGTTCATTTCAAAATATTCATTCATTTGTTTTGAAATTGAATTTTCTAACTAAACAAGAATTGAAATTATATTTAACTTGAAATTGTTACTAACTTAAAAAATTACAATTAGTTAAATATGTACAATTTAACTTGAAAATAATGTCCAAGTGTACATTTAATTTGAAAATTATTCTAATAACATTGAAAATTGTTAGTAAAGTTTATAAATTTGAAAATAGTAAATATGTACATACATTTTAACTTGAAAATAGAATCTACTTGTGTACAAATTTCATTTGAAAATTGTTGGACAATAAAATTGAAATTTGTTAGCAACTTTGAAATAATTTGAAAATTGTTAAAACAACTTTGAAGCATAATTTGAAAATTGTTATCAACTTTGAAATAATTTGAAAATATTTAAAAATATGCTCATATCTTGTCATTTTATTTGAAAAATGTTCTAATTTAACATTTGTTTAAAGCCACTTGAAAATTGTTCATTTAACATAAAAATTGTTGCAAACGTTAAAATTTAAATAACAAATTGATGAAATAAATAAGAATATCATTACAAATAAATATGAAACAAATTAAATTATGAAATTTAGTTAAATTTATTGGAAAATTGTTACTAATTTTTTAAATGATGTAGCATGATATTTAAATTATGATAGCATGTAATTCAATAATTTATCTTGGTTCTGCTCCATTGGAATTTGTTGCACCAAATGTGCATCTTCTTCTTCTCTCAACCTTGCTCTTTGTTGTCTCATTCGTTCTCTACTCTTCTCATGTTCTTCATTGGCATTTTGTTGTCTAGCATGTTTTTTTTGTCTTTATCTTTTATTCCCCATCAATCTACAATGAAAACAAACAATTATTTTTCAAAATGTTATAACAAACAACAATATGTTAGTATGAAATCTTCAAATATGCCTACAAAGAAATCTTACATGAATCAATTTACAATGAAAATAAATAACTTTTTTTTCAAATTGTTATAACAAACAACAAAATGTTAGTATGAAATCTTGAATTATGCCTACAAAGAAATCTTACATGTCTAATGAGATCTAATTTAGCAATATGAAAATTACAAATCTCTAATTCAACAAGCTCAAATTGACAAAGCTCTAATGGAGAAAAAAATAGCAATGAGGTAAATTGTTGTTTGTGAATTTTTGTTTGTTGGTTATATAGATGTTCGCTCATGTTTTTACGAGGGAAGGGTAGTTGGAAACATTAACTGTTGCCAACTCCTTTCGTGGTTTCGCCCTGGTGTTTATAGTTTTTTTTTCAACACAAAAATCCTTGATCAAGCCATTTTGACAGACCCTTGATCGAGCAATACCTCGATCGAGGGTTTAACAACACCTCAATCGAGGTATTGTTAAACCCTCGATCGAGGTATTGTTAAACCATCAATCGAGGTTCTGTTAAGCCCTTGATCGAGGTATTTAAAAAAGCTCAATCGAGGGCTTAAAAACAGGCCGATAGCCCTTTTCCCTGCAGAATGGTTTTTTTATCTGCCTTCCACAAAGTTAAACTATGTCATTAAATGCTCATTAATGAGTGGACTTGATACCATTGGATTCGTCAACGAATCCTCTATCTAGATAGATAAAATTTACGAATTTTTATTTTCTTATGTCTTCAGTTTTTAAATTTCTACTAAAAGTTGCTCTAAAAAACCATGCCGACAACTTCGATTGAGCTCAAAGATAAATCCACCAAATTCAAAATACACGTCTGAAAAATTTGAAAAAATACACAAGCCCTAGACAAACACGTAATCTTCAAAAGAGTATTTTTATTTTTTTGGAAAAATGGAAAAAATTAAAAGTTTTGGTGCACGAACACACGTGTGCAAAATGCGACTGAAATATTCATTGGTCGTTTTAGAAAAAGAATAATAAATATATTTTTTCGAGAAAAATTAAAAAAAATATATGTAAGCCCTAGTGCATTCTGTCTAGATCATGTTCACATATTTCATTTTTTTTAATTATTACTTTAACATTAAATTATCGTGCACAAACACAAACTACTTGTTAATTGCTCTTCAAATTTTTAAGTACACATGTTTCATTAAATGAAAATTTGACACGATAAATGGAATTGGAATATTTTGAAAAAAATATCATTTGAAAGCCAACACAATTCTCTACATTTCGTTTTTCAACCCCATGTCAAAATTCATTTGGCAAATATGAGTTTCAACGGTTTCAATTTGATACATGGATAAAATTTTCGTTTTTCACCGTCATATTTGGCCGAAAAGAGTTACCCATCTTCATGGAATCACCCTAGAGTAAATCAAGAGCACTCCTCAAGGGACCTAGTTTATACCACGAGGTATGCTCTTTCATTAAACCTTTTTACTGGGGAAACATATGCATTATTTTATTTTGGTAATGAGTTTAATATTCCTATGTTTTCTTCTGTTGAATATGGACTTTCACAAGTACATAGCTATGAACTTATAAGAATAAGAAGGAGATGGAAGTTGTGAGGGTTTAGACAGGTAAAATTTTCTATTGACGGCTAGCTTGTTACCAGTCTGATTCCTCTATTTTTGAGTTTGTTGAACCTTTACACTTTGTTTCCACAGTCAATAAAGGTATCATGGAGCATTGTATGCCAGCTAACTACAAAGAATGCGTGATATTCTTCCTCAATTTATGACTATAAGGTTCTCATTATAACCCTACTGGCTATACTCCTTTCCATATGTATGAATAAATTGGAACAAGCCCTATCGAGGTCATATGCTTTCCCTCCCCTTTCATACAAGACAGATCTAGGCACTGTGAATCGAGAAAATATTATGAGAAAATTTGATGTTCTTCATATTTGAATGGAAAACCTTTATGGTATACCCCTTCCAATAGGTTGCTCCTAATAGATAGTGGTAGGATTAGGGAAATATGTTGGTTATGCTCCCTTGCTTATCTTGATTTGTCTTTGAAACATTCAAGTTCCCTATAGTAGAATGGGTTTCTCCATTAAACCTTTCCCATTTGAATTTTATCATTGTCTCCCATTCATATTTTCTACCAACCTCACTCTAATATCCTTGGGAGCACTTTTGAGGATTTGGTTTTTCTCCACCTCAATTTTTCTCAAGGAATTTCAAAACCCACAAATATTTTCTTCAAGATGGCAGATGGAAATTATTCTATTCCAACATGCCCATAGGAGATCTTGACCTACTCCTCCTTCTTATTCCCAGTTTATTGATCATCTAAAATTGGTATGAAAGGGTTTTTCCATTGCCATATGTGTTAAGCATGAGCTGCATATTCAATCATATCATCTTCCTCCTTGTTAGGGCACAAATTTTTAAGACATCCATACATTCTAAACTTTATATATATGTTAGATTGTCTATATTAAGCATCAATAACCTCTATCTCATATTGTTTGGGAGGCCCTAGTCTAAATCGAACTCCTCCAAGTTTGTTGCAATTTTTAAATTTTCTATCTTATATATTCTTGTTTGTTTCTTATATATTTTATATATTTGAGATCATATTGATTTTAATATTTTTCCCTCTTCTAATATATTTTAGCTCATATTGATTTTCATTTTTTCCCCTCCAAATAGCACTCACGACTCAATCTCGGGTTCCACATTGCCAAAATTTTAATGACTAGAATGTAGCACCAGTTCTTATTTTATAAGTTATGAGCCTATAAATTGCAATAAATCAGTAAGAATTTACTCTCGGGGAGATCCGCTCCCTCACAGGTTTTGAGTGATTATGTACTTTAAGCAATTTTCTTTTGACCAATCCTTCTTCGAGGTTATCATCTATTTCCATAAAAAATTTCTATAGCCCATCTTTGACCTAGGACTCATGGAGTGCCTGGAGATGTCTCAAATTTGAATTTTTAAAGTGGAGTTGTTCTTTTGATATTCTGTGGGCCAATCACATTTGGCATATGCCTAGGATTCAAACTTTGGGCCAATCACATATGAGATCTATGTAATATAAGCATTTGTCGATCGAGCGATGAGGGTTTGGTTGTTTTTGGGATAGAGTGAGGTTTTGAACCTGCGATCTATTGAAATGATGGTTAACAGGCCTGATTGATAGAGTATTAAAGGCCATCATGAGAGAGTATTAAGTACATTAGGACAAGGAGACAATTGTTCATCTCTAATGACGACACCCATTAATTGCATTCCAGGGCCGTTGCTCCTAGTGCTGAGGACTATTCCAGCGATGGCACTGTTTTTTCTCTATAAGTTTACTAAGATATTCCATTTAATGCTCCATCTCACATGAATTCAATAGAAAATGTGGGTAGAGCACCGGCCATTCATATCTTATTTTATCTTATCTTATTTTTTCTCTCCACAGCTCTCCAAATTTTTAGAATTTCATTTCCTATGAGTGTGTTCAGGGAAAAAAGGTGGTTATCATACTATGTTAATAGATGCGAATAGAGAAATGAGCCACAACAATTTCAAGGTAGAAATGTGAACACAACAACAACTTTTAAAGGAATACTACCCAAGAAGAAGACTTGAACGTCACCCTAAATGGGGTTTTCAAGTGCAGATTGTGACTAAAGCAAGGGAAATTTGTGCCCTCTAGTAGAAGCCTAAAAGTTAATGACCGAGAAGTCATGGAATGCCTGGAGATGTCTTAGATTTGAATTTTGAAAGAGGAGTTGTTCTTTTGGAATTCTGTGGGCCAATTACATTTGGCATATGGCTAGTATTCGAAATTTGGGCCAATCACATATGAGATCTATGTAATATAAGCATTTGTTGATCGAGCAATGAGGGTTTGGTTGTTTTTGAGATAGAGTGGATTTTTGAACCTGCGATCTATCAAAATGATGGTCAATAGGCCATCGTGAGAGAGTATTAAGTACATTAGGACAAGGGCACAATTTTTCATCTCCAATGACAACACCCCTTAATTGCATTCTAGGGCCGTTGCACCGAGTGCCGAGGACTATGCCAACAACTGCACTATTTTTTCTCTGTAAGTTTACTCACATACTCCATTAATGCTCCATTTCACATGAATTCAGTATAAAACGTGGGTAAAGCACCGGCCATATATCAAATTATCTCATTGTATCTTATCTATTTTTTTTTCTCCACAGCTCTCTAAATTTTTAGAATTGCATTTCCTATGAGTATGTTCAAGGAAGAAAGGTGGTCATCATAGTATGTTAACAAATGCGAACCGAGAAATGAGCCACAAAAATTTCAGGGTATAAATTTGAACACAACAACAACTTTTGAAGGAATACTACCCAAGAAGAAGACTTGAATATCTCCCTAAATGGGGTTTTTCAAGTGCAGACTATGACAAAAGTAGGGGAAATTTGTGCCATCTAGTAGAATGTTTCTCAGATTGAACAAAGGTAATTGCATGATGTTTTAAAAAAATACTCTTTATAGTTTGGGACTACCTTTAATATTAACACATGCACACAACTTCGCATCATATATGCAATATGATTGAGAGAGCTAGCAGTAAGTATGTTCCCTAATGTCTCTGGGATATAAATAACATTCTATGAAATTCTATAAATGTTTTATTGTTGTTGTAATCAAGATTTGATTGGGTTCATGATTGAAAATGTTGATATTCCAAGTATTATCTCACAAGTAGATGGCATTGAGATTCATTTGCTCATCACAATATGTGCAATAATAATCAGATCAACAAAGGATCATAAATTCTCAAGGTCTATCTAAAATTAACTAGGTGATTTTAAAATGACCATAAAGATGCTAATTTGGATTACAAAACTTGAAGATGCTTTCACAAACAGAGCTAAGATGGTTCCAAAAAAAATACGTACTAAATCCCTGAAAGTTGATAGAACAAAATGAAAAAAACAGAGCTGAGATGGTCTGCCTTGAGCCTATAATTAGTTTGAATATGATATATACAAAACATGTTCTAATTAGTCTGAACATGATATACATCCAAAGGTGAGGACCACCAGGGTGTCTGATTTAGCGGGCATGGGAGTAAAACTTATATATCCAATGGTGATGGCCACCAAGGTGTCCATTTTGGGGTTTAAAGTAAACCTTTAAACTGGAAAACAGGTTAACCGAAAATAAGTAAAACCTAGATGTTGTGGCTTCAATGACCATGTCGGTCATTTTCCAAGTCAGTTCAAGATGATGAAATTTTGTTGGGATAGTTGGGTATCCTTCGAAGGCCTGTCCTTGTCTTATGTTCCTTGTGGCTCTGCCAATTTTTGAATGGCCCTGGCCTTAAGCCCCAATGAACACGAATGAGGGAATCATATTTGGCCTCCTTGAATTCCATCCTTCTCAGGATGTTTGAGTTATGTTTGGACTCATTTTCTTCAATGGTTTTTGCAATAAGAGGCTTCACTAACCAGAAGATTTTAAAAAATTTCATATTTGGATTTTTGAGAAAGGTTTCTTATAAAGTTTTCTAGTTCCTCTCTTTCTGGAATTTATGGGATAGAGATGTATAATTAGTTGGCTCTCTTCACAACACTCTCTACTCCCTAAACATATCTATCAGTGGTGGTCTTCACTCTTAGTTATATAAATCCATCATTTCTCCAATTGGGTTTCAATACCTTCTCCCATCCTGCAGGTGTGTCATCAAAGCCTACCTATAGAGTATTAAGAAAAAAACAACCTACTGAAAACTGGTACAATCATTTACAACTATTCAATATAAATTAATAGAGAACAATTCTTCCAATCACACATAGTTGACATTTTTATAGTTTTGAATATCTTTGCTTTCTTCAAGCAGCAGAAGATCTTTTCAAGTCATGTTTTTGAACGTTACTGACTGTTGAAGGTGTGGACATGTTTTTCAAGATTATTTTTTGTTGATAGATAATCTATCTAGAAATACATATCATGTGCAATGATTTTAAAATATTAATGGCAGACTTCTAACATTGAAAAGAATGTTGGATAGGTTCAAAAACTGATAGCTATATTGTTGAAAATGCTAATTAAGGATAATGGATATGAGAGCATTCCTATCTATACATCGGAGGAATGATGTGTACCTGCTATCAATCCTGAAACGTTGATCCTAGAAAATTCCCAAAGTCATCATCAATCTAGGTCCATCACAATTCTGAAATTGCAGTAAACAAAGGTAAAATGAGAAACAAAGAAGCATCAACATATTATAGCATACCTTCTCATCTATTAGCTAAGGAAAGTGCTCAACCACTAGCAAAGGATACATAGTATTATTTGAATGTTGCTCTATTTCCTATTGTTGTTGCATGTATATCCTTTCTTCCTCAACTTTCATCCTCAATAATCTCTATTGGAGGATGAACGTTGCAAAATAAAAAAAAATTGGCTTTATATTCCATTCCTACCTATACTCCAAAAGTAATATGAGTTCTTTTCCTAGTTCATGTGTGTCTTATCTTTGGCATGTGTCTAAAAATGTGGGTAGAGAACAGGCCATTAATCAAATTATATTATTTTATCTTATCTTATTCTGCATTGTCTAATGGAGCTCAATATGAAAATGGTTCGTGTTTTCTTTCTTACTTTATTATCTATATGTCCATTGTTGACACCACTGAAATCTTCCACCCAATCCCTAAAACAACTTGTCGAATTGCTGGTACATAATTTATCCCCAAAATGCTAGCTTCAAATGCCACTGAACAATTTTTTTACTACAAATACATACTACAATGTTGTGGCTGCACAATGACACTATTGCAATTACATTTCTACATAGGTTGCTTTTAATTTCTACATAATAATGCTCTACATATTTCTACTACACAGGTTGTTATTGCACAATGTTGTTTTGCAAATTCGCTGCTAGATGGTTCACTATTGCACACTGAAGCTCTGCAATTTTGCCACTGCACAGTTTATTTTTGCACAATATGTTTGTATCCCTTCTCATAAAACATTTCTCAATGGTACTGCATGTGACCTAGTCATCACCCCCAGACACACTAACATTGTTCACAAGTAGTTCCATAGCCACTAGCTACCTTGGATGCTCATTTTACATCTGATCAAAAACCCTAGGTACATTCTCTTTAATTAAGAAGAGGATAAATATCATATTTATTGCACTGAAAAGATCCCCTAACCTCTCAGCCCAGCTGGTTCTTTCAAAAAGGTGAGTGCATGTCAGTTTGTGGATGTGACAAATGATGTAATTAAGTTGTAATTTTTTGCACACAGAGCTGTAGACCCGGGGAAATGTAATATTTCTAGGATAACATGTTGTGCGAATATTGAAGACCAATAAGGCAAGGCTTTGACCCTTTTCATGAAATGACTGAAGGTTGCTGCTATGAGTTTATTAGTGGGTGAAAATTTCAATGTGGGGTTGGATACCTAGGTGTAATGGTTGAGAAAAGGGGGTAGTATGGAAGAGGAATATTTGCTCAAGATGGAGTGATGGTTAGAAGACTAGGTAGAGGAGTCCTTGTAACCGGAGGTGGCTTTTTTCATTTTAGGCATAATTCAAACATTTTCTTCATAGAGATTGCTAATTCAAAATGGGGAAATATTTATGAATTACTTGAAGAAAATGTTGAATAACACTATCATATTAAGTTACTAGTTCAAGTGGCATATGAAGGTAGTGATTCTAATAGTTGGATTGTGAGATATTGAGAAATATTCATTTTTCACTGAAGCTCACAATTACCATAGGAAAACTTTCAAATGCGGTAAGAAAATGACCTCTTTAGTGTGCTTTAATGTAGAGAATCACTCAACCATGTGACCTATAAGGTCAATATCCCCATATTAAATGGGTCCTTATTTTCACCACACATGAATATGAGTATGGGCTGCTGCTATAGGAAACATGCCCAGAATTGCTTTTTTGATGCAGACTTAATTTTATGGCCATTTACAGCCTCTTTATTGCTAGTTTCACACATAGGCATGCCCAGAATTGCAGATTGAGGGCTGCTTGGGAATTGAGATATGCCCAACTATGCCTAAACTATGCCAAGATCTCATGCTTGGTGTCTTTTACCACTGTTCGTGTGCCCATAATCTCATGTCGACTGTTGGTTTGATGCATAGGTGACTAAAGATGTCATTATAGCTGTTGTGTGAGGAAAAAACGACCCCAGAATGATGTCTTATTGCTGCTAGCAGTCTTAGACATGCTCATAAATGCTAGGATTGGCCCAAATTTAGAAATGGTTGTTGTTTGATGGTGGGAAAAATGCCCAGGTTTCTATGAACATGTATCAAAACCATCGGAAATACCAATGATATCATAGGGCATCCTTATAAAAAATCGATAAATCTATGATGAAGTAAAGGCATGAAAAATACCATGCCCTAAAGATTGTGATCAAAATCACAAGTGGACACCCATGCAAAATTGGGGGTAACACAACCTATGGATCACAGGATGTTTATAGAACTATGGCTCACTCCTAAATCTCACTATCTATAACACTTCTCTATCCTACCTCAAATGAATGAGGCGATTATATATTTATAGATTTATGATTGATAAAATTTGATCACCTTTCATCTATAATACATAGTAAAATGGGTCATTAAACCTTACCACCTTTAGGGAAAGAAATATGTGTGAAAAAAAATTCCCAAAAATTTGTCCAACAATAGCCATGATTGTTTGCACCTCCTCCTAGGAATCCCTATTTTCCAATTTCTCGACATTTGGCCTACTCTCATGGTCTTTGGGGTAGATGGTATTGTTTCCCTAAGATTTTGGTATGACAAAATGAGGGTCATACTTCCATTATTTGTCAAAGAGGATGTTAAAGGAGGTTAGGGAAACATACATACCCTCTAGAGAAATAGGCAAAGATACATACCCTTTCTTCTTGGATCCTAGGAAATACTTGTCATCTATTTGAAAGAGTTGTCGTACATACTCCAACACAAAAATCTTGATTGTCAACAACATGTTAATATTTTAGGGGGATAGTTCCTTCCCATAGATCTTAATTATTGTAAAATCTCCCCCGTTAGGAACCAATATCCCCACCTAACTTTAGAGCTTACTTGAAGGTAGGGCCTTATTTATAAGGGATCTAGAGAATTTACCTGTTTGGAAATTAATTAGTTGATCCTTTTTGACACACTTGAAGGTTAGGATTTCTCTTGGTGGGCCATGGAAGAGATCTAGGATTTTCAATGAACGAAGAACCATATTCTAGTCATCTTTGCACCCTACGATGAAGGAAAAGTTCAATATTGACTCTAGGATAAGGAAACCCTTTGATTATGAAGGGGGGTGGTTTGTTAAGTAGGGGGAGGTGCTTTGGACATACTTTTTTGAGTAGGTTGACAATTTAGCTTCCATCAAGATTTAGATATCTATTTATTTGGGTCTCTGGGCATAGATTACTAGTACACATCCTGGTTTCTAGTATAGAGGCTATGGCTTCAGGGTTGATATGAAAAATGATTTTGGATAAGTTTGTGTATGTGAAAAATGATGTGATTAGGTTTTAATTTTGTGCCCAAAGATCCATAGACCCATGGAAATGTAATATGTCTAGGATAACATGTTTTTCCAATATTGAAGACCACAATAAGGCATGGATTTGACCCTATTCATGAAATGATTGAAGGTTGCTTTTATGAGTTTTTTAGTAGATGAAAATTTCAATGTAGGGTTGGATACCTAGATGTAATTGTTGAGAAAAGTGGGTAATATGGAAGATGAATGTTTCCTCAAGATGGGGCGATGGTTAGAAGACTAGGTAGATGAGTCCTTGTAACTAGAGGTGGCTTTTTTCATTCTAGGCATAATTCACACATTTTCTTCTTAGAGATTGCTAATTCAAAATGGGGCAATATTTATGAATTACTTGAAGAAAATGTTGAATAACACTAGCATATTAATCCATGCAAATTTTGATACATACATAGGTTCCTTAGCATGCTCTTCAAGGCATGACCTTTTTATATGAATCTTAAATCTTGGCTTCACCACGGTCCTAATGTTTAAATCTAAACCCAAAACCAATCTATTGTCAAATGCTATGTAGAATTAAACAAATAAATGTCCTCAACGAAAAAGTGATCACTTAACTGAATTAGAAATGAGTTCTATGTCCTCTACCAGTGCAAGAATAAACACGTTTTGTCTTATATTTAGCCTGCTTGTGACTGCTACAGGAAACAAAATATTTATTGCTACATGAAACATCAATAATATCACTGGCTATACTAGAATGTTATGGCATTGATACATTCTCAAAATATTTCCAAGGGTGAATGTTGGTCTTCAAAACGTAGATCCCCTCTCCAAACATGGTACACAAAACCATAACTGGAATGAGAAGAATCCTCAAGATAAATGCACAATAGAAAGATAAGTGCATGGATGTTCACCCCATCTATCAGCAGATATCCCTCCTCGAAGATTGCTACAAGATTGTTTGGTGGCTGCTACATGATTTTATGGTATGAAACAATTATTCACCCTCTTGATCTATGCTGAAACTAGTGATATTTGGTGATGCAATTCCTAGGATTCATGATTGTTCATGTAGTGCTGACATGATGCCCTAAATATATTTTTATATTATTCTTTTATCCATATTTCAGGTCACCCTCTCGCTGCTGGAATGCAGTGATGTTACAGGACAATTTATGGCATAGACAGACCATCATTTAATGCCCATTTGATGGAGATTGTTGATTGTTTGGAGACAGTTTCACTACCAAAATGTGCCCAGAACAACTCCTAAAATTTTCCCATCTCCACATTATGGGACAAGCATACACATCTCCACATTAGGGCACAAACATACAAATATGGCAGTAACAGGTGCTTCATCAAGGAGTATGTATTTTCCCTTGGAGATGGGGTTTGCATGCCATGTGTCATAATCTTGTGAAGGGTGTTTCACTTCAACGCCTTTTAAGAATTCCAATGAACCATACCATGCCTTAAAATATGTAGGACATGACTTATACGATGTGAGGTATACTTTTGATAATGAAATGAATCAATGATTGAAAATTGGATCAAAATTGAAATTTTCTCTCCAACTCAAAAAGAGTGTTGAAAAATGTAGGTAGATTTAGTACCCTGAACAGGGACCATCACTTGAAAGTTTCTCTCCAACTCAAAAGGAGTGTTGAAAACCCTAGTTTCAATGCTAAAACAACCCTAAAATGCTGTTGGATAGAAAATGAAGATTCCACATTGTCTCTGATACAATGTTGAGATCATAAATAGATAGTGGATCTCTGGTAAACTCTCCAACAAAATCTAATCCAGTCCAAAAAAAATAAAGCAGAAATGTAACAGTACTTAATGATGAACACAAGAGATGTGGGTTCCCGTAGGCTAAATTATTATCTTTACTTCAATTGATTATAATTTTGGACTACATCATCAACCCTTCCCAACTATGGACCATATTTAACTTAATCTCCCAATGCAAAGGGGCAAAATCTTACCGTATTTTTGCTATCAATGTTTTTATAATTTCTCCACTTGGATATTTTAAATCAACCATGAGATCAACATTGACTATTGTGCATGTCTACCCTGATGGATTTGAAACAAAGGAAACAATCTTACCAGATGTAGGCACTTGCAGCAGCTGTTGAATATTACAATAGATTGTGGAATGAAACGTGTAAGCATCCAAATTTTCATTATTTGTAGTTGTTGTCCAAGTTGGATATAGTTTGAGGTATGCCAAAGGTAAATGATAAAATATGGTGAGGTTGTTTTTTTGGTAGTGTACCATATATAATTAATGGGCATGCTTGGTACTTCAGGATGTTAAGCTAGTAGATATTGGATGTCTAAGTTGTAGATGAAATAGATTAATTTATAAAAATGGAAGAAGATATTTAGAGGTAGGATGTCCAAAATTGGATGTATTGGATGTGAATGCTTTCTAGGAAAGCTAACTTGATGTAGACTGTGCTATTCATCCGCATCTCCAATTCCATCCTTCCTAGAAGAACTAGTCCTAGGAGAAGCTGCAGCTGTTGTAGCCAAGATAGCATGTGCCTCCTTATGCCTCCTCTCTTTTCTACCCTACTTCTTATCTTCTCTTTCCTGATTTAGGTTATCGTTTACTAGAAATGCATCACATCTTTGCTTCCACAATGCTTTCCTCTCTTTAGACAAATTCATTATCACCCTAAGAATTAAATTCTTTGCATAGATATTCAAGGTAATATTATTACCAAAACAGACGGGGAAATAGATAATAAATTTAAATATTCACTGATATACAAAGAAAAGCATATCAAGGGTCAAACCGGAATGGGAGCGATTTTCCCTTGTATTGTCAAGCAGGTTGTTTTGCAAGAATAGAATTTCTCCTTCTAATTCATCTTATGGTGCCATATGGAAAACCTCAGTATCCCTTGCCTCAGAGAGTTGCTTCCATTGAGAATCTTTTGAAATCATTTCAATATTGGGCAAGATAAAAGAAGCATCTATTTTTTCCTTGGTATCTACTATTCCATGAAAGCAATTTTCATTGGTTTCTTCATCTCCTTCTGAATGATCTTCTCCAAAAACACGAATCCAAGAAAGAAAAATCTCAATAAGCAGCATTTCAAAGATGATATTGTCAAAAGAAAAATGAAATGGCAGAAGAGATAAATGAAGACTCTACCACTATAGTAGGTTCTTTGTGTTGATGTATATGTAACTTTGGAATGTATTTCATATATATATTTATTGTACTCCTATAGAGATGTATTATTCCTCTATACAGAAGTGTCATCATTTGTATTGACAAGTGTCGCAAGTGTGTTAACTTGTCGGTGGGTTATTAAATCACCTTGTAAGGGGTCGACCCGGATTAATGTAACATGAGGTTATTGTGCTAAGCTAGACAAGTCGACCCCATAAGTTTATTGGGCAGTCACGACAACTATAAATAGAGATCTTCCGATCTCTATTTTGATCACTTCAGAACCCACTCTTCCTTTACTCGGAAAGTGGCGCACATGTGAGGAGGAGGATAAGCTACTAGGGGATTCTATCTCTGTACTTTGGTTGTACTTTGGTTGTATCATTTCTCTATCTATCTCTGAGGAAGTTGTGGGGTTTTTCACCTTAGGTTTTTCCCCACAGAAACTCTATGTGTCTATTGTCTCTTATGTTTTCTTCATGTGATGATTGACATGCTTGCTATGATTGATATGCATTGATATACTGTACATGTTATTCTCTCAGTGAAGATCCTAGAGTATCTTGAAATAATGCTAAAAAATTAACATGGAATCAGAGCTAACCTGAGAAGAAGACATTGTGCAGTGAAGGAAACAAGGGTTTCTTGTTTATTGGGTTTCTCTCCACATATTTTGGAAAAGTAATATGATAGATTGACTCTCCTCAAGAAGGTGAATCTATCTATCCAATCATAATTCAATTCTGAGCACTTTCAGTTTTGGCCCTAAAAATTAGGGTTTCTTATAAAATAGGAATTTCTGAAATCTGAAGACGTAGTTGGAAGCGCCTTCAAACAATCGAAGTTTAGAGATTTGGATCAATATTTTTGGCTGGGTAAAACTCTGGGAAACTCAAACCCTAATTCAAGGTCCTCCTTAGTGAATCCACGAAGACTAAAAGGCACTTCTGAAGGGTGAAACTTTGTAGAAATCAAATTCTGAGTATACCAGGCTGATCAACTCATCAAGGTGCATCTTTCTATCCTTTTAGAAAGTTGAAATTTACATTTTTATTTTTTAGAGTTTCTCTGACAAACCCTAATCTCGGACGAGATCTAGTTTTCAGCAAATCAAGTGGTAAGACCTAAATCTTCTCTATTTCCATTTGAAGTACTCTTTAAGATGTCTCACCACACCAAGCTTGAGGATAAGCTTGAAGGGGTTGATAACTTCCGAGCCTAGAAGTATAGGAATGGGTTAATCTTGGAAGAAAATGAATTGGACACCTACATCAGCTCTGAGGTCCCTATCCCAAAGGATGAAGAGGCTAAGGTATTGCATAAGAAGAACTTGGTCAAGCCAAAGAGAATCATTGCTGATTCTATCAAATACCATCTCATACCATATGTGTCATCTCTGAAGACACCCAAGGAGATTTTTGACTCTTTGACCAAGCTATTTGAAGGGAAGAACATAAATCGAAAGATGAATCTGCGGAATCAATTGAAAGGGGTCAAGCTGTTGAATGGAGAGACCATTCAATCTTACTTCTCCAAGGTATCTCAGATCAAGGAACAACTTGAAGCTGTGGATGAAGTAGTAGACAATCGTGAAGTTGTTATGACCACTCTAAATGGCCTGCCTAGGTCATGGGACTCTTTTATTCTTGGAATTTGTGCAAGAAAGAAATTGATCTCTTTTAGTAGATGGTGGGAGGAATGATCTCAAGAAGAAGCAAGGCTTGTGGCTTGAGAAGAAAAGATGGGAAATGAAGATCAAGCTCTCACTGCTCACACCAAGAAGGGAAGCAAGTTCAAGGGGGAGCATTCTCATTCTAAGAGACCTTCTCACCACTCTAAAAATAGGAAACATCTAAGATGTTTCACATGTAATGAGAAAGGGCACTTTGCCTCAGATTGTCCTAAGAGCAAGAAGGACAACAATAACAACTTCAATAAAAGGAAGAAGGGAAACAAAAGAAAATATTATGCTCATGTTGCTGAGGATGATGAACCTCCCAAGAAGAAGGCTAGATCTGAAAGTGATGATGATGACTCATGAAGCGAAGAAGAGTATGTTCTAATCTCTTCTCTCACAAGTACTATCTCTCATGGTTGTAATGATTGGCTTATTGACAGTGGGGATTCCAAACACATGACTGGGTTTAAAGAATCTTTTGTAAATCTATCTGAACATGAATCACCCCATAAGGTAAAACTTGGGGATGATTATCAATACCCTATCAAATGAAGTGGGTAAGCCTCCTACAACCTAGATTCTAAAAAGTATTTAAAGATGAAAGAAGCTCTTTATGTACCTAAGCTCAAGAAGAACCTACTCTCCATATCATCATTGGATGCAAAAGGTATGAGGGTTGCATTTATGGATGGCCAAGTTCTAATGTGGCAAAAGGGGAAAACCATAGATGATGCAGTGGTGATTGGAGAGCAAGAGGGAGGATTGTATAAATTGAAGGGACAACCTAAACATGTCATGGTGCATGAGTCCATGTAGCCAAGTGAACTTTGGCATAGAAGACTTGCTCATATGCACTATAGGGTACTTCAAATTGCAAGAAAAGCTGTAGAGGGTGTTCCTGAAATAAATACAAAGCATGAAGGTCTTTGCAAAGGATGTGCAAAAGGAAAGAACATAAAGAAAGCATTTCCAAGTAGAGAAAGCAAAGGTAAAGGAATCTTGGAAATCATCCACTCAGATGTATGTGGTCCGATGTCATCTAGTTCTCTGAGTGGGTATGTTTACTATGTCTCTTTCATTGATGACTTCTCCAAGAAGACTTGGGTTTACTTCTTGAAGAACAAAGATGAAGTATTTGATAAGTTCAAGGAATTCAATACCTGGATGGAGAACCAAATTGATAATAAGATCAAAACATTCAGGTCCGACAATGGTGGAGAATTCACTTTAGGTGACTTCAAGAAGTTATGTAGTGATTCAGGGATTAACAGGGAGTTGACTGCTCCTTACAAACCACAACAGAATGGAGTTGCAGAAAGAAAGAATCGAACAATCATGGAAGCAGCAAGGGCAATGCTGCATGACCAGGATCTTCTTATGCATCTATAGGAAGAAGCAGCTAGGACAGCTGTATATGTGCAGAACAGAACACCACACAAGATATTGGACAATAAGACACTAGAAGATGTCTTCTTTGGTAAGAAACTTGAAGTCAGCTATCTCAGAATATTTGACTATCCAGTATACACTCATATCCCAAAGGAAAAGAGGACCAAGCTAGATCCTTGAGGAAAGAAGGGTATCTTTGTGGGTTATAGTGAAAGCTCGAAGGCTTACAAAATATACTTTACAAGGTTCAAGAAGATTGATGTTAGCAGGGATGTGACATTTGATGAAAACTCTGCATTCATCAAATAAAGGAAAGCACATGTTGAATATTATGAAGAACCTAAGGAAACTAGATTTCAAGACACTACTATGACTGAAGCAATTCCAGATGCAGATCGTGAAATTGAAGATCCGTAAGAACCTATAGATCCACCCCATGAGGATAACTCTCAAAAGAGGAAACCTGTATGGGTTAGAGAGCTCATTCAAGATGTAGAAAGATATGGCATTCTAGAAGAAGAACTCAGAGCAAAGAAGAGAACTAGATCTCATACCAGCTATGTTGATTTACTTTGTGATATCATGAACAAAGAACCTTCCAATTATGAAGAAGCAGCGGAAAAGAAAGAATGGAAGAATGCCATGGTTGAAGAATACCAATCAATAATGAAGAATGATGTTTGGGATGTTGTCCCAAGACCTGAAGGGAAGTCTGTTGTGACTTCCAAATGGATCTACAAAATCGAGCATGCTGTAGATCGCAGCATAGAGAAATACAAAGCAAGATTCGTAGCTCGTGGCTTCTCTTAGAAAGAGGGAATAGATTATGAAGAAACTTTTGCTCCTGTATCTAGGTACACTTCAATCAGATTAGTACTTGCTTTGGCTGCAGTGATGAAATGGAAGATACACCAGATGGATGTCAAGACTGCTTTCTTGAATGGTGTAGTTGAAGAGGAAGTGTATGTGGAGCAGCCACTTGGTTTTGAGACACATGACAGGGAGTCATATGTGTGCAAACTAAAGAAAGCCTTGTATGGCTTGAAGCAAGCTCCCAGGACTTGGCATGGTAGGATGGACAGTTTCCTATCCAGTTTGGGCTTTACCAAGAGTAAAGCAGATTCCAACCTTTATTACAAGGTTGAGGAAGGAAATCCATTGATACTACTTATGTATGTGGATGATCTATTTGTAATAGGTAATGATCGTTTGATTGTCGATACCAAGAGGAAGCTTGCAACTGAGTTCGAGATGAAGGACTTGGGGATGATGCACTATTTTCTAGGCATGGAGGTGTGGTAGAGTGTAGATGGTATCTTCCTTGGACAAGGGAAGTATGCGGTCAAGATCCTGAAGAGGTTCGGGATGATGGACTGCAAGGCCATGGCCACACCTATGGCATCAAACTTGAACCTTCTATGTGATGCTTCATCTGATCTGGTTAATGTCATTGTGTATCGTCAGATGATTGGGTCCTTGATGTACGTGACAAACACTAGACCAGATATTTACTTTGTGGTGAACACATTGAGCCAGTTCTTGATGGATCCCATAGGTGTTCACTTGGTTGCTATAAAGCATATTCTAAGGTACTTGAAGGGTACAGTTGACTATGGGCTCAAGTATGATGCGAATCAAAAGTTTAACCTGCAGGGTTATGTTAATTCAGATTGGGAAGGTAGTGCTGCAGATAGGAAGAGTACTTCTGGGTGCTACTTCAGTATGGGATTAGGTGTGATCTCTTGGTTTAGCAGAAAGAAGTCCTACATAGCACTGAGTACAGTCGAGGTAGAGTATGTTGCATCTTGTTCGGCTAGTTGTGAGGTAGTATGGCTGAGGAAGCTATTGTCTGAGTTATTTGATCTACCGTTGGAGGCTGCTAGTATATTTTGTGACAACCAGAGTTGTGTAAAGCTGTTTGAGAACCCAGTGTTTCACGATAGGTCGAAACACATAGAGATCAAATATCACTATATCAGGGATATGGTGTAGAGGGGAGCAGTGAAGCTCTTGTATGTTGCGATGGATGAGCAGATTGCAGATGTGTTGACGAAGCCACTAGCCAGAGTGAAGTGTGAGTACTTCAGAGAGAGGCTTGGTGTTTTTCAGATCGACGACACTTCGAGGAAGAAGTGATGGAGACATTTGCTAAATCCATTCCAAGCATGGTGGAAGGAGGATCCTTCACATGTTTATGGATGTAAGCGTTGGATGGTGAGCATCAGGATGATGTTCTAGTTTATGTTTGATATGATCAGTTGGATCATTTATGTATGTATGCATGATGTTGGATGCTGGATATGATCAGTTGGATAATTTATGTATGTATCATGTTGGATGTTGGATATGATCAGTTGGATCATTTATATGTATGTATATATGCATCATGTTGGATGTTTGGACCATTTATCTGTATATGTATCACGTGGATACAATTGTATGATCTGGTAGATCATGTATGCTGATATATATCAGGTGGATACATTGTGTGATCAAGTGGATCATGTATCTATGTATGAATCAGGTAGATACATTATGTGATCAGGTGGATCATGTATGATGATATGTATTAGGTAGATACTTGGTATGCATCCGGTGGATGCATTATGTGATCAGGATGATCATGGATGACAAGCTTTAGGATATTTCTCCAGATGACATGCATAAGGACGATGCAGTGATGATGATCCGAATGATCATATGTGATGACATGCATCAGGTGGATACATTACATAATTAGTTGGATTATGTGTGATGAGTTCCGAAGACATAGATGCACATGAGCTTTTTGGATATGGTTGTAGATGTGTTCTTCCATGGTCGCGATGTAATTGCTGGGATTTTTTGACATGGTGGTAGATGTGTTCTACCATGGTTGTGATGTAATTGCCAGGGCCATTCGAGCATGGTTGTATATGTGTTCTCCCATGGCTGCGATATAAGTGCTAGGGCCATTCGAGCATGGTTGTAGATGCGTTCTCCCATGGCTACGATATAAGTGTTGGGGCCATTTGAGCATGGTTGTAGATGTGTTCTCCCATGGTTGCAATATAAGTGTTGTGCCATTCCAACATGGTGGTAGGTTGGTCCTCCTATGGTAGTTGATGTAAGTGCTGTGAGCCTTTCACGGATGGTGGTAGGTTGGTCTTCCCATGTCGATGAGTGTAAGTGTTGTGTGTGTGCATCTAGGTTGTGCTTCGTGATACTCTTTGGCCATGGACAGGTTGTGTAGTAGTATGTAAAAGCTCCTGGGAGATCCGATAGGTTGAGTTGTGTGCTCATAATCAGTCTTGGGATGCTCTTTCGAGGTTTTGTGACGCACGTAATAAGTTTTAAGGATTCCATAGTATGGCTAGAGATGATGAAGACCTGTAGGTGGTGGGCCTACATCTAGTATGAAAAAGGACTAGCTCTGTAGAACTTCCTATGAAGAGTAGATTCAAAGATTGATTGAGATAGCAACAACAGTGATGATGATGATGATTCGAGGATGGTGATTCACTGATGATGATCCAAAGAACAAGACTTGTGCTAGCAGATATGTGTCGAGAAATACCTTCCTAGTTAAGAGGGAGTATTGATGTATATGTAACTTCGGAATGTATTTCATATATATATATATTGTACTCCTATAGAGATGTATTATTCCTCTATATGGAAGTGTCGTCAATTGTATTGACAAGTGTCACAAGTGTGTTAATTTGTGGTTTGGTTATTAGACCACCTTGTAAGGGGTCGGCCTAGATTAATGTAACATGAGGTTATTGTGCTAAGATAGACAAGTTGGCCCCATAAGTTTATTGGGCAGTTAGGACAAGTATAAATAGAGATCTCCCGATCTCTATTTTGATCACTTCATAACTCACTCTTCCTTCACCCGGAAAGTGGCACACATGTGAGGAGGCGGATTAGCTTCTAGGAGGATTCTATCTCTATACTTTGGTTGTATCATTGCTCTATCTATCTCTGAGGAAGTTGTGGGGTTTTTCACATTAGGGTTTTCCCCACAGAAACTATGTGTGTCTATTGTCTCTTATGTTTGGTTCTTGTGATGATTGACATGCTTGCTATGATTGATATGCATTGATATACTGTACATGTTATTCTCTTAGTAAAGATCCTAGAGTATCTTGAAATAATGCTAAAAAATTAACACTTTGGTCTCCTTTTGAAAGGACCAAACCCCCCTTTTGGATCTGCAGAATATTCTGCTATATGTAGGGATGAACATAGTACTTGGGTGCCTCCTTACCACATCTTCATGTTGGTGATAGAAGTTTCAATGTCTTTGAAGCAGTCTCTTGTTCTCCAAACATAAGTGGGTCAAAATACCCAAGGATTATGTTTCACATTAAAATATAGAACAACACTGATTGAGGATGATACAAAACTCTACAGTAAGACAATTTATAATTTAAGCATGAGCACTTGCTTACTTCCTACTAGACTCTTCTGGTATCCTATCATTACAATTTTTTGCTTGATCTCCTACCAAACTTGAACTAGCAATATCTCTTTCCATTAACACATCCAGCTCTTCCTTAATTGAGCATCCCTTCAAAGAAGCATTGCTACAATCTGCTTCAGTATTCTCGAACTGTGCAAGCTCCATACAATCAAACACCTTCATAGCCTGTATTTTGAAGGAAGCATGCTTTGATTTACTATGATTTTCAACAGTAGAGTCACCAATTCTAGCTAGAACATCTAAACAACACCAGAAGCTTCACTAAACATACCTATATTCATAAATCTAGACTGTGCATATGATCAGTTAATGACTACAATGCCTTTAAACTGTTCAAAATCCGGGTTGACCTGTTACTTAGAGTGGAAGCATTTTATTAATTTTACCAAGATCGATATTATTTGTTTCCCAATAAAACATACCTTCAGTTTCAGTAGGAAATCGTGCTAAATTATGCTTTGATTCTGTTGCTAAAGGAACTGTCTGTTGTTGCATTTCTTGGTTATCATCCAGATACATGGTATTTGTCAATAGGCTATTGCATGCAAAATGTAGACATAATTGCAGGCATTGAAATTAATAGAACCCCTAGTCAAGGACTCATCAAGGAAGTTTGTAACTTTATCAGTTCAACAATGACCCTTAGATGCAACAAACAGGGACAATAGAACACAGATGATGGAAAGTAACTGACATATATGAAATGAAATATTGCAGACAAGATTCAGTAAGATATAAGCAATGGTTGAATGAGATAGATCGCTATGCGAGTGAGAATGTCAACAAGTTGCTTGTTGGAAACAAATGTGATTTGACTGCTAATAAAGATGTTGATTATGATACAGGCAAGGTAATGTTAAATGCTGAGTAGTTGTTGATTGTTGGTATCCTTGGTATACTCCATTATTTATTTAAATTTATGGCTTTATAATGATATTTTTCTTCTGTTGGCAGGTTGTTTATCATGCTACTGACCAGGAGAGTTTCAATAATTTGAAACAATGGTTGAATGAGATTGATCGCTATGCGAGTGAGAATGTCATCAAGTTGCTTGTTGGAAACAAATGTGATTTGACTACTAATAAAGTTGTTGATTATGATACAACCAAGGTAATGTTAAATGCAAAGTAGCTTTGGAATCATGTGCACTACTATGTGTTTCACTGTATGCATCATCGTCTTTGACTTCACGAGGATTTAAATACCAGCATAGATCCATCTTAAACCTGTATCTATCAAGCACCGAGAGGGATCCAATTTCTTGAGGTGTATTTCTTTTTTTTAAATTTAAACTCAAGAAATTTGGTCTCTCTTGATTGATAGATCCGGTTTTAAGTTTTTATTTTATAAACGAACATCTATTTTTTAATTACTTTTCATAATATTTTATTTTATGAACCAACATGGATTTTTTTTTAAATACTTTCCATAATTTTTTATTTTATGAGCCGACATGAATTTTTTAATTATTTTGTTACAAACGTTACATCACGTTACAACATCTCCCCCATACTAGGTTGTAGAGCACCTCATTTCACTCAATGTAATGAGTGTGACTTGAAGTTGTTGGTGCTCTGTTTTTTGTTAATTGCAACACTATGACAGTTTGTGGTCTTAAGTTTGTTGACTTGGCTTGTAGATTCTTTTTTTTATTAATCTCAAGGGTTAGTTTTTTTGTCACTTTTCATTCTACATTTTTCTTGACATGCTTTGTGTATTTTTTTCTTCAAGGCATTTGCTCATGAGATTGGCATTCCATTTTTTAAGACAAGTGCGAAGAATGCAACAAATGTGGAGCAGGATTTCATGACCATGGCTGCTAAGATAAAGAACAGGTGCACTTTTTTGTTATGATGTTTTCCAACCTTTAACAAGCGCCTATATTATACAATTGTGATGTTAGATGTTTGTTTGACTCCCTCATTTTAATTGTGTGTAATGGTGCAAACTTGTGCCGACAAATCCTAATGAATTTGATTGAGATTCTACTTTTTCTATTATCCTGATGTTTTATGATAAAGTTAAGTGGTGATACATAATTCAAATTACATGTCGCGACTATTGGTAATCTTGTTGGTTGTAGACACGTTCCTATTGTCTATTTTATTGGGCATAGCTGATATAACATTGGGAAAATATTGGTTTTTTCAGGCCGTGATAGAGTGTTGTAACTATATACCTTGTCCATTCATTGCTTTGAAATCAACACTGTAGATGAACTTGCAAATTTTTATGGCCAAGTGAATTGTATATAAAAGTTTGTATTTTGCAAGCATAAAAATACTCATGCATATCATGTATTTATTTGAAAATTTTGTTGCATATGTATCGAACCTTCATCTATATTCTATTATTGTTTGCTTGTTTACTTATGTGGGAATTAACGTATGACTTGTCTCTATTCTAGTGACTCAAATATTTTAACATCAAATTTGATAAACCTCATTGATTGCATTTGAAAAGGGGAATTAAAGAACTACATCCCACACTCTACTTGTTATTCCTAAACAATTTCTTGTATGCCTTGTCTCCATAGAGCAACAGTGCCAATGATTATGCCATTTTCAATTCCTAAACCTGGACATTTTAATTTCTGGGTTGCATGCATTCACATCACTAACCCTTCTTCATAACAATTTTGGTCAAGCTCCAGGCTTCCAGGCTATAAAATCTTGCAAGCATCTTGAGTATATCTATCAATATTGTCAAGATATTCATGCCCAAGTGAATTGTATCCAGAAGTTTGCATGTTGCAAGCATATAAAATTATAAATACTCATGCCCATCATTTATTTATTTGAAATTTTTGTTGCATATGGATTCAACCTTCAATCATATTCTATTATTGTTTGCCTCTTTACTTCTGGTGGCATTACCATATGACTTGTCCTTGTTCGAGTGACTCAAATATTGTTCCCATGCAAAATTTGTTTGAATATCATCATTGTCAAGCAATAACAACTTCTTAAAGGGTGTTAGCTCAATGGTAGAGAACCTTCCTAATTATAGGCAAGAGATAGGTGGTTCGATTCCTCCGTACCCTATCATAAATTAGTGACCAAGAAAATGACTAAATTCGCATATATACGACTATTAGTAGCTAATTTCCAGTATCTTATAGCGTGAATAATGTTTAGTCGTATTTAGCTTAGTCATTAATATGTTATCATCTAGTAGTTTATTTAGTCGTATATGTGGTCATTAATTGTGACAATCAATGACTAAATCAATGAGTATCATTGACTAAATCAATGAGTATCATTCACTAAATCAATGACTAAATCAGTGACTAAATCAGTGAGTATCAATGACTAAATCAATGACTTAATCATTGACTATCAATGACTAAATCAATGACTAATAAGTCAACCAATTAATGACTAGTGAAATACGACTAGAGATAAGATAGTGGAAATCAGATACTATTAGTCACTGACTCAAAAATAGTCATTTATAGTCGAATTTTAGTCATTTTTTTAGTGATTAATTTCTCATTTTGTACTAGTGGTTATTGACATGAACAATTTACAGATATCGGACAAAGGGGCCATGACAGTCGAACCAGTTTGCATATTGGACCATCGAACATGGAAGCTTAGACACCGTGTGATCAACTAGGTTAAAGTTCAGTGGGATAGTTATATCCCTACTTCTGCAACCTGGGAAGATGCAATTGAAATTCGTTAGAACTTTCCATTTTTGTTTAACTTCAGGACGAATTTTTAATAAGATAGGGTGTATTTAATGCCCGCCTCAGGACATTGATAGATGAGACTATTGAGGGCACTGACATTGAAGTGGCCCAGCTAAAATAAACATGTTATGCTTTAATTTTATTGATGAATGACCAATAAATGATGAATATGCTCGACTGAATGAGAAATTATGATGATGTTATACATGAATGCAATGAATGATTCTTTTGATTCCATAAATGTGAATGTACAATAATGAATTTGATAGAATGAAATGAAGATAAAGATGCATCATGATATGATTTTATGGTGCAGTGCTACTAATGTGCTCTTTGAGTGTGTGCAGTAGAAGGTAAAGTGAGTTACCAGCTGACCCTCAAATGAAATAAAGGAGGTCGTAAGAACATGAAATATGCATAGGGGTACAACACTAGACTTTCGACCCTAAAATAGCACTCCACGCAAGGGTCGGAAGCCATTTCAGCTCACCCGGGAAAGCGTGTGTCGTATAGTTGAGGCCATAATGACTTGGTCGCATACGATATTTTGAGGGGAACGCAATAAGAAGGATCTTATCCCTCAAACACCATTAGTCTCCAAGGAAGTGTAGTTGAAATATAACGATAATGATTCCATGATTGATACACAGTACTCCCCACGTGAAGAAAAGGAAGTTGTATAAAGGATCCATAGAAGAGGTACCCAAACAACTACAGGAAAGGAAATGTTCACATTTTTGTATTTAAACAATTATGCATAGGTTAAAAGTTTCTTTTAGAAATTTAGAAAATCAAATAAAAGAGCATATTTAATTTGTGAAATATTAGAAAAAGGGGTAACTCGGGTAGATGTACACCCATTATTCCAGGATAGATATGCATGGGATTAAATTGCAAATAATATTCAAAATAATAAATTATGGAGCAAAAATAGAGTAACATGCATCTAGAGATTAAATCCACCTACACCCACTAATCTAGAAATTGGAATTCTAGACTAAGGAGACAACATGAGATAATAAATGAATTACATGCACTAATATGTGAGAGAGTGAAACTTGCTGCATGAGAATGAATAATAATAAATTAATATATTAAAAGTTAATTTTGCATGATAAGACACATGTCATGCAAGAATTATGCTATATAAGAAAGGGAAGAGAAGGAGAAAGGATCTCTTGCTCCCTAGTGCTGGATGGACTTCGTAATCAAATTTTACATTGAATGTGAATCATTGGAGGGTTGATAGTTGTGTCAGGGATTGGGAGGTCAGTTGGTAAGAGTAATAAGGACTCTTGGATCATGCGGTAACCACCACAAGTGCCGTCAGGAACACTTGTCCAAATCAGGTATGTAATTACTTCAGTTTATTGAAATGACATTTTATAGAAATCGTAAAATTTCTGCAACTATTCCGGTAGATGAACTTCGAAGGGAGATGAAAATGAAATATAGTAATAATGATGTATTCCCTACCCAACGAGATCTATATTCTGAAATTTATTACCATTATAGTTCATGCATAGAGCGCGAACCTATTACGATATAACTTTGTATTCGCAGGGCTTATGCATGTCAAATTTTTACTATGATTATTTACTGCTTTCATACAGATCCAAGATCTATAAAAAAGTTTGCTTTATCGAATAATGGATCATGCGTATCACGGGTTTTCCTTTTTAAATGTTTACATTATCCATTACATCCATGCATAGTTACGAATCTATCAGATTACCTTTATGAACCCGCCATATTTATATACCCAACTTTTATTATGATCACCCAAGGTCTCCACACAAATCGAATATCTGTCGAAGTTCACCTACTGGGTATCGAGTGATACAGACTATAGTTTTAAACGTGTTAACATATCATTACGGTCGATTCCTCAGATCGTATATACCAAGGGTGTTACCCTGAGTTACCATTCACCCAGATCGAAGATCTATCCTAAGAATATAGTCCCTGCCTATAGCACTTCCCATCCTTTGCTCGAATTTATCATCGCCAATGTAGACTGTGGACAATCCTGTGCAGATTTGGTTAATTCCCAAAGAAGACTGTGTAGTTAATCATAGGACTTTGAAAATCACCATTTACCTTTGTTTCTACCACTCTGTAGGAAGTATACGCAACCTGTAGGACAGATGGTTATCTTTCTATGTGAAATCCAAAGACCAGTAGTGAATCCCACGTTTCTCCTTCCATGATTTGGTATACTTGTTGTAACCGTATGGTCTGGAGTTTAGTAAAGTCTAAGCGTCAGTATCCTTCTAAAAAACACCAGTTAAACCCCTAAGGATCCGAGTGCATATTATCTCCAGTTGCGTTGGCATGACCTGTCGGTATCGAAACTTTTGCTTCTCCTTCAACATATTAGTCTTAAACTTGAAACTGGAATCTATGAACTGCTTAGGTTTAATCAGTGGAGTCTATCACAAGAAGTATGGAAAAGGATTTCAACACTAAAATCCTAGGCTACTACTTGAGTCTCTAAAGCAATCTTACGGATGTGGTTTGTCCACGGTATAGTTGAGTTAGATTTCCATGTAAATTATTTAATTCTTTGGTTAGCCCATCAATTTTGTACACTGATTAATCGTCTACTCGTACGCCGATAGATCAAGGAGATTTTAGTCGAAATCTCACACATACAATAGATCGTCGATACAAACTCCTTCATGAAGTTAGGGCGTTATGAAAATAAAAACAATTATTATGAGACCCCTCGTTATCATCATTTATATAACCTCGTAACTAAAAATATTTATTAGAATAAGATTTCATATCGTGTGGGTAATGGAAGGGCCGTGGAATGATTTATCCTATGAGATAATTCTCTTATGAATTACAATGGAAATCGGTTGAGCGATGTAATATAAGTGTGGACTGTATAATGAGTTAAATAAAACAACAACCAACTACAATCTAGGGTTGTACTTAATAAAATGAAAATATTAATACATATGGAAATCATCATGACCCTTCCTCGTGAACATGTTTGAGTTGGTTATTAATGTTTTGGATCAATTTACCTTATTTTATAACCTAGAATGTGTAAATATGACATATGCAGTCAATATATGTAATTCGAATACCTTTGGATTTTATACTTAAATTGGTTATAACTCTGTACATTGAAGTGGGTTAATGTAATGAACCAAATTGTCTTATTTTATAACTTAGAATGTGTAAATATGATATATGCAGTCAATATATGGAATTCGAATACCTTTGGATTTTATGATTGAATTGGTTATGACTCTATACCTTGAAACGAATAAATGTTTGGTTCAATTTGTCTTATTCAATAATCTAGAATAGGTAATCATAATGTACATAGTTAATAGATGGAATCAAATACTTTCGGATTTTATGCTTTAATTATTAACTATGTGATAAGTCATATATGGAAATACTCCTTAGCAGGTTGATACATATATGTATATAAATATATATATATATATATATAGTATTATGAAGAAACAAAGGGTTTATAAAGATTAATATGTGCAAATACTTTGTCCATAGACCTAATTTCAACATTGAAATCATTTCATCTTTTACGAGATTGATGATAGTTGAGAAGATCATAAATATATTTTCCCTCTTACAAGTAGAACTAGGAGTATTGTTACTTCTTTTAGAAATGTATGAGACTAAATAAACTAGTAGAATTTATATATGTAAAAAAAGGGCTCCACAATCATTCATCAAAAACATAATCATCTATCACATATATCTCTAATCAGTCAACACTTTATTCTAAATCAACATATCAGAAGTCATTTATCTTGGTTTCTTTAAATGGGTCACTTACAAATAAGTGTCATCAATATCGATAGTCATAGCAAAGTTGAGGGGCATTACATGGAGTCTCCGAGCAGTTCTAATTTGGGATTTTGGGGTTTGAGTATGTTAAAATTGAGTGCATGAGATACATAAAAAGAATTGCATAGATTGTAGAGGTTATGGAGAATATTTCGTGGGTTATGTCATGAAAACTTAAAAATTTATTGAAACTAAATGCATGGTTTTAATATTTGGATCTTCGATTTAGAGTTTAAGCTATGTTTCCCATTCTCCCCCAAAATATTTTGTACAAGGATTGGAAGCTAGGAAAATTATTGTATAGTCATTGGTTAAAGGTTATATTTTTGAAACTATGGGGAAACATGTTTTGGAGTTTGGATCTTTGAGTGTTGTCGGCCTTTGAAGTCTCTTGATATTTTAAATCCAATGGTATTAAGCGAGCCTGGGAGTGGGAACAAGAACATTTTGATGGGGTTTAAAGTGATGACAACACGAGAAATATAAAATATGTGGGGGTTTTGATTTCATGGGATTCATATGAAGTGGGGTATTTTGGGTATCTTTGAGATATGTTTTTCAGTTTGTTAAAAGGAGCGACTCCATTATCCTATCCTATTTTTAGATATTCAAAATGAGCAGCTTTGGGGTAGTTGTTTTTTACATGTTATTTTGCATTGTTCATATGCCTAGTTTCAGCATCGATTTTGGACAATTATTTGATTGGTTATGTGGGGAGTTCCAACACCACCCTAAATGGGAGGAAGTTTGTTGGATATTCATCTACTGGCAATGTCTTATTTCATGCCATTGGGATTTATGTTGTGACAACGAGTGTGAACTTGAGTGCCCTATATGTTGATCTCCATCTTCACCAAACTGGGAAATCACAGCTTTAAAGTCAATAGACCTAGGTATCATTGGGTTCATCTTCATTTTTAACCTTTTATGTTTAAGAATTATAATGTTAATTTATCTTTTTTTCTCTTTGAATGTTGGAATTTTACAACTGTTATCCAATCTAAGTGTATCTGAATCAAAATGCTGATACATACTTCTCTACAAGTGAAATACCTAACGTTGTCTATATAATGAAGGAATACCTCATAGATTCTAATTCTAGTGACCTTATTATAACATGTGTCCTTGAGTATGGTTCCTTTCTTTTATCAATGCAATTGAGGTAGTGTTTATGCCTAAAGGGCTATTCAAAAAATTTGGTAATTTTCTAGGGTCTTCTTCCAAGGAGACCTCACTTGATATTGATTCTTACTCTGTGGAAAAAATGTATAGGTTAAATGTTGGAGTGAATTCCATTCAATCCGAGAATGATTATGGGGGGTTTTCGAGAGCCTAGTTGGAATATTTGTATTAAATGTATACAACTGCTACAGCATATGTAATCACTAATACTTCAGATGTTAGTTATACAACCCCAAATGAGTTATCTATATTTCCTCTTGAGGTCTATGAAACAGCTAGGGTGATGATAGATAACCAAGATATTAACAAAACAAAAATATTTCATTGTACCTTGGATGTTTCCATTGGTTTCTGGAGTTTCATACCTAATTGACTTCCACTTTTGTGATCTTGTTCCTTTTCAAGATACTAAGATAGTTTTAGGATCTATATCAATATCCAGAGTGTAGAAAATGATTTTAACATATATTATCTTATGGTGCTTATGTATGGGCCAAGATGGATCCACATGGTATTTACCCCTCTTCCTTCTCATACAAGTAAGGTGATTATGTTAGGATGGACAAAACAGAATGCTATGCTAGGAATCCCTAAACTCCTTTTAGTTTTCCATAAGCTCGTCACACAAGAAGACAAAGTTATTGACCTGGATTTTTGAGAAATCTATGGAACATCATCCTAAAATGTATAAAACTTGAACCATAATGAAACCCTAATTAAACTTGAAATTTATATTAAATTCTTGAGAGATCTTTGACTAGATAAAACATCCTATAACTGCAATACTATATTCCTCTCAAGAAGAAGAAGACCTTATATGATATGAGATTATTCCTTTTGGTAGAATGAAAATCCAATATAAACCATCAGGCGTAGATCCTTGTACAACAATTTCAATAGGTGTGTACAAAACTATCACTACCAAGTGCTGCAACTAAATTTTTGGTTATAGAATTGGTCCTCGTATCCCTAAGAGGTAAAACAAGAAGAGATTAGTGATGCAGAAATGGTTTTTGAACATGATACGAATGGGACACCGATAGCCTATTCATCGGGATATGATAGGAGCATATATTTTCTGGTCAAGATTTAGAGAGAGCGAACAGGTTCCTGATAAATTTTCCCTGAATATTATTCTAGAAAGCATAAGGGTTAACAAGTGAATTTTATTGGACAGAGTAAATCTAGATCCTTATAGTTTTTGGCCCTCCCTATAAGTGCAATAAGTTTGGTTGGGGAGAATGGTTTCTTTCAATAACTTCACCTTCTTTCTCTGCTCCAAAGAATATTTATGGTTTTATTTGAATCTTTTGGCTATTGAAATGCAATAATGAGGGAAGATCCCAAGTTCTTTTGGTAGTTCTAACCTTAGAGTGGAGTAGTTCATTGGATCCAAATTGTTTGGGTTTTGTGCCATGTCTTGATTCGTTCTTTGCTGAGGAGGTTCAATAAATGGCTCGATGTTCTTGACTATTCAATTGGAAAGGGAGAAGGGTCCTCCCAGAGTTCTTGGGAATGCAAATAACAATGACAGTTGTGAAATGTTATTGGATAATTATTTACCTTGTGCCAGCCCTTTTCTTCAAACTTATGTTTAATGTTAAGCCATTCTTCTTACTTGGAAACAAGGACATGTTGATTCCAAGAATCATCCAATAATAGAGTTTTTTTTTTTTTTGACAATCTTAGACTATTTTCCTGTTGAGGCCATATTATTGATCCTTTTGGGTTTGGTTTTAAATAGCAAAGGTTTTCCCAATATGTGCTTGGAGCATATTTTTCTGAAATCCAATGAGTGTAGAGAGCCTCACACACCATCTCCAATATGACTTTCCTCCCAAGGGTGTTGAAAATTTTTAGGTTTATGTTTCCTAGGTTTCCTCTATTTTTTGGTGAGCCATATACTTCCAAGGGACAAGGTGCAATTTCTATTTAAGGAGGGCCCTCAGTAAGTAAATTTCTTTGGATTTGTTTAAGCTCCCTGATGACCTGATCCAGAGAGAGTGTTGGACATTGGTAGTCATGAGCTTGATGAAGCTTTGATGATCACTATGCACCTTTCCACTTTCCAATTAAAACTAATGTACATTCTACCACCTCATAGAAATAGGCTCCATATTTGTTACTTGTCAAATCAATGGTATACCATTCATTTCCTTCTGTCTTCAAAGAAAAGTATTCATGTTTGCTTGAAATATTTTGCAAGTGTATCTTTTAACAAATTGATTTTTTCTTTTTGACCAATTTGAGTTATTTATTTTCAAATTTCCTCGTTCTCTTTCCAAGAGTTAAAATTATTTTTAAATCTACCACGTTCAAATTTAAGATTTTCATATTTTAATTCATGGCAAGAGCACCAGGAAATTGTAATATAAAGAAGCAATACCAGGAACCGTTTCTGAAGGTTAGCGTAGTAGAGTATCTGTATAAGGTTTTGAAAATGACATAGAATAAGATTAATTAATATTTTATGATCCTGGTATCAAGTTGGCACCTAATTCCTTTTTATCATGGGAATCCCTACCTTGAAACACATTTTTGTCTTTTTATCATAAAAAAATGTATGATACTAACTAGATATTAGAGCAAATTAATGGAATCAGAATAAAGCACATATAACACAATGATAGATGAGTTAGGAAGCAATATGATAAATTTGAAATCATATTTTGAGAAATCTTAAGTTGAATTGATGGCATATGTATAGAAATTGATTCTAGGAAATCAAGAATTGTCGAAATGATTGGGACATGTTTTTGCAAGATACTAGAAGTATCATGTTTGATTTAAGATGATGCTTAGCATATTTAATGTGGATAATGTGTTAATCAAGTATTGAAGGGATTAATATGATAAATGGTGTTGAGTCAAGAGGACTCTGGAGCATCATTATTATTTACATTTGTTATGGTTTGATATTGAGTCGAGAGGACTCGAGAGCATCATGATTATTTACCTTTGTTATGGTATGATGTTGAGTCAAGAGGACTTTGGAGCATCATGATTATTTACCTTTGTTATGGTATGATGTTTAGTGAGGAGGAATTTGGAGCATCGCGATTATTTACCTTTGTGATGGTTTGATATTGTGTCAAACAACTATGGAGCATCAAGATCACTATATTATTATGTGTTTGGATGAATGATTGAGTTGATAGGCTCTAAAACATTAGGTATAATTAGTGATGTGATGATTGTGGTCTTTTCATTTTTTCAAAGTTTTAATTTTATGTTATTGTGACTAACACTACTTCGAGGTCATTGCAAGTAAAGAGATATGGAAGCTTCAATAAAGACCATAAACTTAAGAAAGATATTGAACTTATGAAATCTGCAATAAAGAACAATAAACTTAAACCAAAAAAGAGTTATAAAACCTTTTGAGAAAATCATGGGGGACGCCCTATTATAAATCTCTTGGAAATTTTAAGCAAATTTCCATACCCTAAACAAAAAACTTTATTGGATAGTTAACCAATAAATCAAAGAAGCAATTAAATAAGAAAAGAATATGTCTAAACAAGAGGACATAAAAATAATTTTTGTTGAGCATAAGCTCTGGAGCACGTGAACTAATTTTATTTTGCGTTGAGAATAAGCTCTGGAGAACAAGGACTATTCTTATTTTATGTTGAGCATAATATCTAGAGCACCTGGACTTTGATCATTTTCTCTAGGTGTGGCTTTGAGGACACCTAGATTAGTGTTAAGCATAAGCTCTGGGAGAGCAACGGAACTATTCTAAATCAGTGTTGAGCATAAGCTCTGGGAGAGTAGTGGAACTATTCTAAATTATTGTTGAGCATAAGCTTAGGAAGAGCATTGGAACTATTGGATGAGTGAGTGATGAGCAACAGGCTCCGAGGCACCTTAACTCATTATGTTAACTAATGTTGAGTTGGAGGCTATGGAGGATCATTAATCAATTTACTATTGATTATTAGGTACCTCTGGAGCTCCTAGAATAATAAGTATTATTTAGTGTTGAGATGGCACACTGAGAGTTGTTTCTGCTATGCATATGTTATGCATGAGGTATGATTATATACTTATGTTATGTACTTGTTAATGCTTAAATTTATGCGTATTTATGATTAAGATTATGTATGTGTTATGTTATGTTCATATACAGCTCATGTTATGAGCATTGATATGATTGCTTCTGAGGAAAAGCAAGTAGAGAATGACTAAAGGTACTTGGAAAGATGTGTCATGAAAAGAATGTTGAAAATAGTTATCTTAAAACATGAAGTATGTATATATCATGTATAATTGACAAACGTACAGGTACAGGGAAGTACAAAGTAAATATTTGTAAGTAGATCAAACTCTAAAATAATTTCCATGAAAAGGTAGTAACATGATGTTGCAAGGGAAAAAATTTACTTATGTTCTAATTGATTTTGGAAAAATCATATGTATGCATGTGTTTTATGATGAAATGCTGGAAAGAACTTGTGTTGTTTGTGAAAGCTACAGGTATGAAAAGCAAGAAACATCAAGGATAGCTAAAATGTTATGCTTACAAAGACAACTACAACATAAATATAAAGGGTATGAACACCGAGGATGGTGTTATCTTTAAGGTGGGAAGGATGTAATATCCCTATTTCTCCCCTAAGGTTTCTGCAATTGAAAGTACAATTGTGTACCCACCGATGTCAAGGAGCTCATGGAAGAAGCTCTGTAGGTAAAACTTTGTGAGTATGATTATGTTTTCCTAAGTGTAAAGTGAATTTGTAGACTTAAGAGACTGAAAGAATTGATGCAATGAAACGAATGGGCATGGAATCCACTAGGGGGAGAGGGTGAATGGATTGTTAGCCATGATTTTTGATGATAGTGGTCATTCTAGTGTCGTAAGCACTTGAAGTGAACTATGATATTCACTGAGTAAAACACTTAAGTTTATAAGTATGTTAACAATTAATCCTAGATAAATGCGCCAACGAAACTACTAGTCGCTACAATGCAATAATAAGTTACTATGACCAAACTGTTAGCATAAAGCTAACCAATAATAAGTACCATTAAGTAAAAGTAAGGATTTAACCTAGATGAAATTGATATCCTAGCCTCAACATAGGATTCTATTAAAGTTCCTAAGTGGAAAAAGGATTAATATTTTCTTAATTATAAATTAAGAATAAAGATAAACTGATTTATTATAAAAAGAAAACATATTGGTATTTATAAATAACTATTTAAATATTATTGTAATTAAGTTAAATAAAGTAAGTTAGATTATTATTGTAAAATAAGGATTGACTATATTTTATTAAAAATAAATGCTTTAAAGTATTAAAAGCCTATCTACAAAAGTAGAAAAGATTAACTAGTAGTTATTGCATGGGTATTCAAGGATAACTAATAACTAGTGCATATGAATGCATGGATAACTCTCATCTATTAATGAAACCTATTATGTTAACTATATAATCTATATTTTAATGATAATTCAAGATAATTAGTTATGTTCAGATAAGTTAATTAATTAAAGTTAGCTAAAACTAAAGCTAATGAGTTAATTGGTTGAGTAAAATTAAGATAACTTAATTAGCTAAAGATAACTAAGGTTAAATAAATCTAACTAAGTTAATGTCACTTCCCCACTGACCTCCTTAGGCCATGGGAGACCCTGATATTTTTTTTCTTCTTCCTAAACTGACTGAATACACCCACACAATAATAATAGACCGGATCTGCAATCTGCAACTGCGGATGCGGAAGTGAAAAAATTCATAATCGGAAAGCTTACATTTCCACAATCTACAATCCACAATGACGGACCTGTAATCCCCAATCCGCAAAAGAGGACCCGCAATCCTCAATTGCAGGTGTGGAAGGTCAAATATCAACCTCCGACAATGGTCACTTCCACAATCCACAATCTGTGTATGCGGAAGTGCGGAACGTCAAATTTCAACCTCCTGAAGAAGTCACTTCCGCAATCCAAAATCCGAAATTGTGGATGAGGAAGTGCGGAAGGCCAAAACGTAACTTCGAGTTCTTCATTTTTGTAATCTGCAATCCACATTGCGGATGCGGGCATGTGGAACCACATTCCTGCAAGGTAACTTTCCACCCAGCTTCAGAGGAGCATAACTTCCTCATCCTTGTCCCAAATGAGACAAGGTCGGTACCGTTGGAAATCTCTTGGTGAGCTCTCTCTAGTGGTGAAATACCGGCCCCATCTAAGCATTCGTACCTTGTTAAATTTCCCACTAAATGTCTCCTCCATAACTTCACTTAAAAGACATAATTTCCCTTCCACCTGACCCACAGAGGGGTTCTGAAACAATCTCAGGGAATTCCCCTCCTTCCCAAGGATTAGAGGTGGTCATAAAACTCATTCACAAGGTTAATCAAACATATCGTAACATGTAAAATGCATAAATTTAGATCTAACAAATACGTCTATCATATGTAAGACTTATAATGCATTAAACTCATGCAATACAACGATATACATATAACAATGAACGCATCCCTTTACTCAGTCCTGCACATGACTCCTTGTTAATAAAATTCATGTAAACATGCATTCCACAATTCCACAATTGCACATAAGCAACCATTTCAAAATAATGAAACACCATCATTTAACATAACAAGAATACTTATCTTTTAATTTCTGAAGCAACTGACTAAGTGAGAGCAATGTTACACCCAACCTTAGATCTTTGTCTAGCCTGTACTCTTTCAGCTGCGAAACCATCCCCGAGCTGGGTTGTGTATCCACTGAGGAGGGCTATCAAGTTCTCTCACAGTCAAGGTACCATCCCAATGCTAATCCAATCTGTAGTTCAGTTTATCAAGCATTCCAGGGCACCTACCCATGCTAAGCCAACCTACACTGGGTTTATCAAGAATTCATGGATCTACAGGTCATGCTAATCCAACTTCCAGTTGGTTTTATCAAGTATACAAACAACAGGGTCATGCCAAGCCAGCATACAATTGGGTTTATCAACCATACCAAACTAGATGATCATGCTAAGCCAACCTACAGTGGTTTTATCAGGCATACCAAGCAATACAAACATGCCAAGCCAACATATCATTGGGTTTATCAAACATATCAAACAATCTGATCATGCTAAGCCAGCCTGCAGTGGGTTTATCAGGCGAACAGGGATAGCAAGGGATGCATTGCTAAGCCAGTGAGCTCAACCACAAAGCTGCAGGAATCTCAACACTCAGCTAACTTGGCACCCACATTACCTACCGCATCCAACACAAGGAAGACCCTCTTCTCTACTACATAGTCCCTCAAGGCCTCTTCCCTTTCAATGTTATTCTAGGATGGGCATACAAAGGTCCAGTCACTAGTTCTACGAGATCTCAGCCTTCACTGGGTTTATTAGGCAACCCACCCTTATTCCACAATTCAACATTTGACTCCTTCCAGGCTTGCATACAGGCTCTTTTCTGCACTCTATCCTTTGTGATCCAAGATTAGGCTCTCACGGTTTCTTGGCACTGTTCAGGCTTGTAGTTTCCTCACGGTTTATTACCGCTCTATCACTAGTAGACTAGATTCACACATAGTTTTCGTGGATAACAACTCTCTAGTATTTTTATTCCACAGGGAAAACATGAATATCTTCAGGCTTCTACGGCTAGTTCTCAGTTTGCGGGTGTGTCTAGACAATTTCTCCCTTGAGGGATCGATGGATCATGGAATTCTGAGCAAGCACGTGAATGGATGAATGAATGCCTATTTTTTCCCCACGGATGGGTATTCAAGTAGGTTATGTCCATTCTCGGCAATTGAGAGTCTTCCAGGATAAGCAGCTGGAGCCATGTCCTTCCATACGAAATCACAAGCATGCTCCATACTCCATCGGCTTCAGCAACAGGGTTCTTAACCACCCTCTACAACCACTATAATGTACCCACCTGCTGACCCAATGCAAGGAAGGGAACATGGCACTAAAATCTGGGCATTTCATAAAACTCAGCCCACTAATTAGAATCATAAGAATTTAAAAATTGGTGTCCAGATAAAAATTAGGTAATATGCACAGTGGAATTTAAATCTAATCCACACACACAATTCAAGCCCATCCAACATATCAAACAGTCATCAAATTGATGCATTACAGAAGTAAATACATAGACAGAAAACACTTAACTTCATTGTGCAATTGTCCCAAGCAACTAGCTATGTCGCTGCAACGTTCCACCCAGCCATAGGCTCTTCGACAGCTTATACTGAGTCCGTCCGAAAGCCACCCCCGAGCTGGGCATGATTCTCATAAGGAAAGGGGACATTCACTCTCTCACAACCAATTAATCATTCCATCTGAGCCATGCTAGTCCATAGATGGGTTTATCAGGCTACAATTGAACCATGGATGCTTATTCTCAAGCTCAAGCCAAAACAATGAATACCCATACCCAAACCCCAACATATTCATTTCTCACACAGCAAGCACAAACATTGGGCATAGATACCCATTTCCAGCAATGGAATTCACAAACAAGATGGCCATAGATTTTCCCCAAATCGTGGCTCCCCCAAAACGAGCTGTGAGAAAGGAAATGCATCCACAAGGAGGAAAAACGTTTTCTCCCCAACTCTCTCAGCATTTAACACAACAACGGTTCTCTAGGGAACCCCCATTCCATTCCTCTTCTTTCCCACTGGTATTCAACACAAAAATGCCCTTCTCTACTGGAAGAATGAAGGAAAACACAGCAAACATGCCTGGAAAATGCCCAGGTAGCTCTAAACTTGTGCGGGAGAAGGAATCATCATGGATAATGGCTTGGGGGAGAAATTCATGGCTCTTTTCTTGCCCCAAGAAGACAAACACGTTTTTCCATAAAGATTGGCTTTCCCATACCCGAATTTGGACAGCCATACCTCTCCATTCCCAAGGCATTAACTACCTCAACCAACTCTTGGGAGAAATCAATGGTTGGGTACAAAAGTCAACATGGGTAGTTGAGGGTTTGATGGGTTCTCTCATTGACACTTGGCTTGACCTGATTGGCTCAAGGGTTTGAATGTTTTCCCTCCCAATTCCTTGTGAAATCATGCCCCCATCTCTTTGTTGCATTGCATAGCTAGTTGTGGGTATTTTTATTAAAATGCATATTACATGATATTTGAATTTCCAATGTGCATTGCTAGCACGCAAACCATATGCATCACTAAATCGATGGCGAGGCCTTGGCCTTGAGCTCCTCACCATGATTTCATAACAATATTACATCATTTATAATGTTAATGCCATGGGATCAAACTGGGGACATTACATTCCCCTCCCCTTGGAATAACACCATCCTCGGTGTTCCAACACTTCGGACTATATACCCACTTTACACATGATTCAAAATTCACAAAATGTGACAAGTCTTCCCTGCATTTCATCCCTTTACTTTGAGCTTTCAGGACCAAGTCCTTTGGCTTCCACAAGCTGCTCTTACTGGCTTGATCTTCCAGTTCTACAGGTGGGCCTCACTCCACAGCAACCGCTTCCGTTTGTTTATCTTCCAACTGATCTACAAGTATGGAATTTCATGGATTTCATCTTCCTTGCTGTCCTGGTAACTAATTGAGGAATACTTCCAGCCAAAACAAATAGCTTATGGTCTGCTGCCATGATCATGGTGCACAAATGGCTCTCTCTTTTCTCACCAACAACACTTGGCTAGTAATAGCTGTAATCAATGGCTTTCAATTTCTCACCTGTGAGACTCATCATGGTAATTCCTGTTAGGACAAGCATATCACAATATTAAAAATTAGTCAATTATTTGCCCAACTGACATGGAACGTCCATGCTTTACTCATGAGACTTCCACACATTTCACGCTTTCCCAATATAAACATGAACTCATTCATATTCATCCTTTCATCGGAAAATGACCATTTCAGCATTCACAATTCATTTCAAGCAATTAAACACAAATTGTTTTCATTTATGACATTTACTCAACAGTCTTTTGTTTCTGAGGTGCATCAGTCAAAAGGAAAGAGAAGAGTAAGAGTTTCCCCCTCTTAGTCTTGTTCCAATCCAGAGCCACACCATCACTTGTGGTTCTATCCCCTTAGCCTCTTTCACTTCAATGTGAATGCTTGGCGTGCCATTTCTTGCCTATGACATTTTAGTGTCTAAGGTCTGTCTAATGCTTTTCAACTAGGGAACCCTACCCTGTTGTTGCTTACAGAACCTTTTGCTGCTAGGAACCACATAGTTCCACTAGCACCATATTTCATTACTACTTGTACTGAGCTCTTTACGACAGTCATATGTCCACATGCATCCTCCATATGCTTTCATAATCCTTGCTTCCAGCAATACCTACACTCAAACATTGAATTAATTCACATGTTTAGTGTATTTTCATAGGGTTTATCTCTCGACAAGAGTTTGAGAAAATCATAATCAAATCATATACACACGTATATTCACAAGCAAGACTTACAAGATAACCAAATACTTATCTATACTGGATGTCTTCACTTTACTCCACAGGATCCTTCTTCGCTTTCCAAGCATTGGATTTCCCCGTGGATACAACAATGAATGTTGGGCCAGCACGCAGGCTACTCCACAACCATTCGAATAGGCAATGCCAGGCCAGTACGTTGACTGATTTTATCAATTGTTTAAGGGAATGTTTTTCCAGCACGTCGGCTGCTCCACAACATCTAGTGGTTAATGTTCCCACCAACTATTCTCTGAATTTACCAAGAATTTTATAGTGCCCAAACAGTTACTCTATGGCTTTACCAAACATTTATAGCTCCCAACTAGTTACTCTCTGGGTTTTACCAAGCATTTATAGCTCCCAACCAGTTACTCTCTCGGTTTTACCAAGCATTTATAGCTCTCAACCAGTTACTCACTGCCTTACCAAGAATTTATAGTTTTTTTTTTTTTTTTCAGGGTCCTTGCTTCCCATAATGGCCAAGGTTTCCAACAAAGAAACAACAGTGTATTAGCTTGGTTGTCATAAGACTTATACCTGAAGTCTTCATTATTCCAAACAAGAAATAAATGAAAATGAATACTTATCTGTATTGTGCATTTTCCTCGCTACTCCATAGGTTTCCTTCTCTGCTTTACAAGCCTTGGATCACCTGTGGGGTGGATGCTTGGCTAGCACACCTGCTACTCCACAACATCATCCGAATAGGCAATGCCAAGCCAATACGCCGACTGGGTTTATCAGGCATCCCTAAAATCAGTATGCTAAGCCAGTACGCTGACTGGGTTTATCAAGCATTTCAAAAATCAATACGCCAACTGGGTTTATCAAGCATACAATAACCATTTCCAAGCTAGTTCTCCGACTGGGTTTGTTAGGAAATAACACCCTTCACCAATACCTCCACAACATGCAAATAACCAATGCCAAGCCAGTACACCGACTGGGTTTGTCAGGCATTAATTGAACAACATGCCAAGCCAGTACACCGACTGGGTTTATCAGGCATCCAGCAACCATTGCCAACCTAGTACACCTACTGGGTTTATCAGGCAATGAGAACAACATAATATGATTATGTGGCTTCTTCTCTTATGCAAACCAGTGGTTCCCTCCAGGAACTCCATAGGTGACTCACTTGACTGCAAGCTAGCATGGCCCCACAATACCCACTCCCAATACACAAGGATGATACCCCTTTTATGCAACACAGCTCCTTGGGCCTATCCATCTCTTCTAGTGTCCTTTAGTGTGAGCATAGAAAGGTTACCACTGCCCATACAGTCCTCTTGAGCACCCTTTCTTCACTTTGCCTCTTACGTGCAACACCAAATTGCATCTGTGTAAGTTGTTAGCACAAGAAGGATAAGCAGGCTCATCAGTATTGCTGCTCAAAAATCGTAATCATATTTCATATCATTCACTATCAAGTATTGAAACACAAGGAATGCGTCCATTCCCTTAGGGTGTAGTCAACATTGAAAACCCTCATCATAACCCAACATCTGAAAGGTATGCATCCCTTTCCGATGTGAGCCATGTAAGACCTAATCATACTCAAGCAGTCTGGAATAATAATGAAATAATAAAACGTGCTTTGCATATTAACTCTAGTAGCCAGACATGCATATTATTTAGTTGGGGTTATAGAATACTCATTCGTTTCACAGATGTATATTTTCTTCATTTGCAAAGAATGGGGGCTCCCTTCTCTGAGTCAACAGTCCTTCGGTTTGCCACCCCAATATTTTCACATGCCTTCTTGGCATAATTTACTGTCTCACTCACATGCTTTACCAACATGCAATTCAGCTGAGGCATTATCAACATTTACAATGGCATTTCACCCGAAACCCATTTCCAAAGCTTGCGATCCTTCCCATCTAGTTCGGCTTCTACAGGCCATCACACATGGTCTTCCTGCAATGTGTCATCCTGGCACACTTTATCAAATAGCCAAACAGTCAACAACATTTAGCAATAAACTTCAAATGTGATTGTTCCATAACCAATCAATAGCATTGATAATTAAATTCAATATGAATTTACAATTCTGTCTCCTACAGAAATTGATTTGCTTAGCAATGAGGCTATCCTCATATTGTTTGGATCTCGTAAGTGGTATCACTCTGTCCATTATGGTTTCTCCCTTGCTACCATACCTGACCATCCACCTACAACATGTACTCCTAACACAATTCTATATAAGCCAAACAATCATTAGCAATTATAAGCAAATTCTCAAATCTGAAATTTGTAAATCTGTTTTCCTACAGAAATTAGATTTGCAACTGTGAGACTATTCTCATAAACTTAAACCAGACAATTTTCAGATTTGTTTCATGCATAAATTTACAACCATGAGAACCTTCTCATAACCTTTGGCTTCTGCACAAGGTAGATCTCGGTCTTTACTATGGACTTATCCTCATTGCCATATGTAAGATTTTTCTGCCTAAAAACTTCTTCATGCAGTCCTTGTCCTGCATTCATAGCAGCTTATGGAATGGTCTCGGGATTAGCAATAGTCCACCATTTCATCTATTATCTAACTGCATTGAAAAATATATATACGTCACACCCATGCCTTTACACAATGCATTTCAACATGTGCCCCTACACATGCATGCATATTTACAACATTTACCGAATATTTCAATGCACATTTCTTCAATGCCATCTTGCATGATTTCATGAATACTATGCATTCAAACATACTATGGCCTAACCATGATTACTACATACAATATGCACTATCATGACAAGGCCATAAGTCCTCATTTGCTTTGGTTGTTAAACTCACAACCAATATTCACAAATGGCATGACATGAATTCATATGAATGCATTGAATTTTCTAGAAACTATAGGGTGTAAGGCTCCCTGCCTTCACCTACCCGCACCTCACCATACTTGGTGGGTTGGAATTCACAGTCAGGCACTCAATGCAAACCAAATCACCTTAGTTTAAGCTTAGTTGAAGAGACTCACCACATCCTCTTTCAACATTCATGCAATTAAGCACCGTTAACCCTTACCTGCATGGCTGTTATTAATATCGCTTGATGTTACCTGATCAGTTGGTCTCTTACCAAGGCTACTCCATCCTTTTTCCAACATCATGATCATGGATTTGTTGCACCATCCTCTCTTCATAAGGTTGTATGCAACAATCATCGTCCACATCCTTAGCCATGCTTCGGTTGTCTTTGGTCCTACAACCAATCTGAACATGACTAATTATTAGCAACCACAATAATTATCTTAAGTGGCTCATTGCATATGTAAAACCCCACTATTTAACTAATATGCAATATCATATACACGCAAAAAAAAATATTTTCACATGCACTGTGCAATATGCCATCTAGTACATACTCCCTTCATCTATCTATCCTTTTGCATTTCCAGCATCCCTATGCCATAATTTTCAGTATAGACAACTTAGGAAATATAAATATAATAGCAATGGAGGAGTTAAGGAATTCTCCCTTTATCAACACTACCTTGCTGATCCCACTGATCTTTTGCAAGGCATATTACAACCAACTACTCCTAATGCAATTCCTACTTCTCATTCTCAAGCATAGAGAATGCATTTCACACTTTCAACGATTGTCTTCCATGGCAACTTTTCCATTTTCAGCACCTGAAAACTGGCTGAAATTCCTTGTTTCAGAGCAACTCTGCGAGTTCTTCCGACCTGTTTCGGGCCAACTTGTGGAGTTCTTCTGAAATTTTGGGAGACATTTGGAAATTCTTTCCGCAGTTTCGGAAGACATTTGGAATTTTTTTTTTTTTTTCCGCAAATTTGGGAATTCCTTCCGCAATTTCAGAAGAGATTCAGGAATTCCTTCCGCAAATTCAGAAATTTCTTCCCCAATTTCGGAAGAGATTTGGGAATTTATTCCGCAAATTCGGAAATTCCTTCTACAATTTTGGAAGAGATTCGGGAATTTCTTCCGCAAATTCAGAAATTCCTTCTGCAATTTCGAAAGAGATTCGGCAATTTCTTCCGCAAATTCGGAAATTCCTTCCGCAATTTCGGAAGAGATTCGGGAATTTCTTCCGAAAATTCAGAAATTCCTTCCACAATTTCGGAAGAGATTCGGGAATGTCTTCCGCAAATTCGGAAATTCCTTCCGCAATTTCGGAAGAGATTCAGGAATTCCTTCCTCAAATTCGGAAATTCCTTCTACAATTTCGGAAGAGATTCGGGAATTCCTTCCGCAATTTTGGAAGAGATTCGGGAATTCCTTCCGCAATTTCGGAAGAGATTCGGGAATGTCTTCCGCAAATTCAGAAATTCCTTCCGCAATTTCGGAAGAGATTCGGGAATGGCTTCCGCAAATTCAGAAATTCCTTCCGCAATTTCGGAAGAGATTCGGGAATTCCTTCCACAAGTTCGGAAATTCCTTCCGCAATTTTGAAAGAGATTCGGGAATGTCTACCGCAAATTCAGAAATTCCTTCCGCAATTTCGGAAGAGATTCCTAGACACTTAGAAATTTTTTTTGAAAATTTTGAAATTTTTCTTAACTATCAGTGCTGAGCAGGAAGCATACTTACCTCTGCAACTATGATAGGTATCCCATAAAGGCCCAATGCTGCAACCAGCAACTCTGATACCAAATGTAATGTACCCACCTGCTGACCCAATGCAAGGAAGGGAACATGGCACTAAAATCTTGGCATTTCATAAAACTCAGTCCACTAATTAGAATCATAAGAATTTAAAAATTGGTGTGCAGATACAAATTAGGCAATATGCACAGCGGAATTTAAATCTAATCCACACACACAATTCAAGCCCATCGAGCATATCAAACAATCATCAAATTGATGAATTGCAGAAGTAAATACATAGACATAAAACACTTAACTTCATTGTGCAATTGTCCCAAGCAACTAGCTATGTCGCTGCAACGTTCCACCCAGCCATAGGCTCTTCGACAGCTTATACTGAGTCCGTCCGAAAGCCACCCCCGAGCTGGGCATGATTATCACAAGGAAAGGGGACATTCACTCTCTCACAACCAATTAATCATTCCATCTAAGCCAAGCCAGTCCATAGCTGGATTTATCAGGCTACAATTGAACCATGGATGCTTATTCTCAAGCTCAAGACAAAACAATGAATACCCATACCCAAACCCCAACATATTCGTTTCTCACATAGCAAGCACAAACATTGGGCATAGATACCCATTTCCAGCAATGGAATTCACAAACAAGATGGCCATAGATTTTTCCCAAATCGTGGCTCACCCAAAACGAGCTGTGAGAAAGGAAATGCATCCACAAGGAGGAAAAACGTTTTCTCCCCAACTCTTTCAGCATTTAACACAACAACGGTTCTCTAGGGAACCTCCGTTCCATTCCTCTTCTTCCCCACTGGTATACAACACAAAAACGCCCTTCTCCACTGGGAGAATGAAGGAAAACACAGCAAACATGCCTGGAAAACGCCCAAGTAGCTCTAAACTCGTGAGCGAAAAGGAATGATCATGGATAGTGGCTTGGGGGAGAAATTCATGGCTCTTTTCTTTCCCTAAGGAGACAAACACGTTTTTCCATAAAGAGTGGCTTGCCCATACCTGAATTTGGACAGCTATACCTCTCCATTCTCAAGGCATTAACTACCTCAACCAACTCTTGGGAGAAATCAATGGTTGGGTACAAAAGTCAACATGGGTAGTTGAGGGTTTGATGGGTTCTCTCATTGAAACTTGGCTTGACCTGATTGGCTCAATGGTTTGAATGTTTTCCCTCCCAATTCCTTGTGAAATCATGCCCCCATCTCTTTGTTGCATTGCATAGCTAGTTGTGGGTATTTTTATTAAAATGCATATTACATGATATTTGAATTTTCAATGTGCATTGCTAGCACGCAAACCATATGCATCACTAAATCGATGGCGGGGCCCTGGCCTTGAGCTCCTCGCCATGATTTCATAACAATATTACATCATTTATAATGTTAATGCCATGGGATCAAACTGGGGACATTACGACCACATTAATGTTAGCAGGTATTTCAAACGTGTTCACAGTCGGACATGTGGCAACATGGGAAACCAATCCCATAACCCCCTCATCTCTCCCTAGTTGATACGCGTGGCCCCTTCTAATTATTTTCCTCCTTAGCCAACTTCTTGGTTATTTTATTCATTAATACAATAATTACATCACTTACATTTCTTCATGGCTTAGCATCCCATGAATAATCAAACTGTCAAATACTTGCCTATGCAATAACCTTAAACATGCACTAGTGGGGCCTTGGCCTTGAGCTCCACACTAGGCCGAATACACACACAACATATACACAGTGTTTACATTGAAGCCAATAAACATCAAGGGAAAAATGGGGTATTACCACTTCCTCTCCCTTAAAATAACACTATCCTCGGTCTTCTCAAAACTGAACAAAAATGGGAACGCCTCTTTCATGGCATCCCCCAGCTCCCACATGCCCACTTCTAGGCTAAGGTGTTTCCATTGCAACTTTACCTTCCCTATGGCCTGGTTTCGAAGCAAGGTAAATTTACTTTCGAGGATGCATATAGGCTCCACCTGGAACTCTCCCTCTGGTTCCACCTGTATCACACTCCAGTCAATGATATGATTAGGATCATGTACATATTTCTTAAGCAAAGATACATGGAAAACACTATAAGCTTCCATGTTAGCAGGAAATGCAATCCTTTATGCAACTGGCCTTATACTATAAAGGACTTCAAATGGACCAAAATATCTTGGTGCCAACTTGGCACAACTTCCCAACTTCATGGAACTCTTCATCGGTTTCACTCTCTAGTAGACATGATCCCCAGTTTGAAATTATTTATGCATTCTTTTCAGATCTGCATAACTCTTCTGGCTGTCTTGTGTTTCCTTCAAATTCTTCCTAATATTCACAATCTCTTGCTCCATCTCCTCAATCATTTCTGGTCCAAGCACTACATACACTGGAGTTATGGATCCTTTGCCATACAACACTTCAAAAGGTCTCATATTTAATGATGCTTGATGTACATTGTTGTAGGAAAATTATACCAAGTGTAAACAGTCTTCCCACTTTGATGGTTTATCCATCACATACATCGTTAACATATCTTCGAGAATCTAATTTACTCTCTCAGTCTGACCATCCATTTGAGGATGCTATGATGTACTAAAACTCATCTTAGTTCCTAGTTCCTGGAACAATCCTTTCAAAAAATGGGATGTGAACTTAATGTCATGATCTGAAACTATTGCCTTGGGAAATCCATGCAACCTGAATATATCTCTCATGAAGATATCCACAATTTCATTAGCCTTATGAGTGGACTTGACTGGAATGAAAAGATAGCTTGTCCACCACTACCATGATTGAATCATGCTTCTTCACTGTCATTGGCAACCCAGTTATGAAATCCATAGAGGTCACTTCCCACTTCCACTCTGTAATGGACAATGGCTGCAACAATCCTGCTGGATGTCGATGCTCTTCTTTGACCTGTTGACACTTCTGACATCTAGCAATGTACTCAACTATGTCATTCTTCATGCCATGCCAAAAGTATTGCTTCCTTGCTGTTGTTATAGTCTTTTGATATCCTAGATGTTCTGAGTATGGCCTTTGATGTATCGCATCCATCACCAACTTCTTCAAATATGCATTGTTTGGAATGTATAGTTTGGTATCCTAATAAATGAGAACATTACTCTCATCTAGCTAATATCTTGCATACTTCTCTTCTATAACATTCTGCTGCAATTTCCCTTTAATTTGAAGATAGACTTCATCATTATTTTGAACCTCTAAAATTCTGGCCTTCAAGTCTGACTCACACCTACTTACTGCTACAATATGGAATTTCCTGCTGAGTGCATCAACAACCTTGTTCTCCTTACCCTTGACATACTTCATTTCCAAATCAAACTTGCAAAGAAAATCCATCCATCTAGTTTGTATTGCATTCATATTTGGCTGGTCAAACAAGTATTTTAAGCTCGTGTGATCAGTCCTGAGCTCAAATCTTCTTCCCAAGAGATAATGCCTCCATCTCTTGGGAGTGTGAACTATGGATTCTAGCTCTAATTCATGGGCGGCATAGTTCTTTTCATGCTCCTTCATCTTTCTTGACTCATAAAAAGTTATAGACCCCTCTTGCATTAGTAATCCACCGAGTCCCTCAATGCAACTGTCAGTGCATACTACAAAATCCTTACTCCGATCTACAATCTTCAAAACAGGTGCACTAGTAAGCAACTCCTTTAACAATTGGAAATGTCTTTCACATTTTTCAGACCATCTGAATTTGATGTCCTTCCTCTGCAGTGAAGTGATTGGATGGGCTATCATGGAGAAGCCTCCAATGAACCTCCAGTTTAACCAGTGAGGCCCATAAAAGATCTAAAATATGTTGCATTCCTTGGAGTATACCAATCCATGATGGCCTCAATCTTCTCTGGATCCACTGCAATTCCCTATGCTAATATAATATGACCCAAATATTCCACCTTCTCTTGGTACAAGTTACATTTACTCATCTTAGCATACAGCTAGTGCTCTCTAAGGACTTGCAATACCATCCCCAAATGCTCATCATGCTCCTCTTCATTCTTGGAATACACAAGGATGTCATCCAAGAACACAATCACAAACTTATCCAAATACTTACTAAAGACATTATTCATGAGACACATGAATGTGGCAGGTGCATTGGTAAGACCAAATGGCACCACTGTAAATTCATAATGACCATATCTAGTCCTAAAGGTTGTGTTATGAATTTATTCGTCCTTTATCCTCACTTAATGGTACCCAAACCTCAAGTCAATATTTGAAAACACTTTAGCTTCCTTCATTTGATCAAACAAGTCATCAATCCTTGGCAAGGGATAATTGTTCTTAACTATCACTTTATTGAGATGCCTATAATCAATACACAGTCTCAATGTTCCATCCTTCTTCTTAACAAACAACACTGGTTCACCCCATGCAGATACACTCGGTCTGATATATTCCTTGTACATCAATTCCTGCAGGTGCATATTCAATTCTACCAACTCTGGTGTGCTCATTCTATAAGGATCTTTGGAGATGGGTGCTTCTTCTAGAACAAGATTAATGGAAAAGTCAATATCTCTCTTGGGTGGCAATCCTCGAACGCCATCTGGAAACACATCCTAAAACTCTTGCCATATCTGGAAGAGTCTTCTACCCTGGGTCCTTTATCTTCTATTGAATATGATATATGCACAACATATAACTGACAACCCTTTTTATAAGACTTCCTTAATTGCAGATATGAAATATGCCTTACTGAAACATGCTTTGGAGTTCCTTCACCAACCTTGGCTTGCCTTCATCATCAAGGCATTCCAGCACATTCCCATAACAGTATAATTTGTCCCTGTGCCTTTCCAACCAATCCATGCCAATTAAAGCATTATATGATCCCTATGGTAAGACATTTAATTCAACATGAATGAGGAGTCCATTGAATTCTATAGAACACTCCTTCACTACCTCACTTACCTTCCTCTTTGTGCATGTGGCTAACTGAACTAGCCAAGCCTTACTATGATTTACTTTACCAATAGAACAACTTCCAACTACCTTAGGAGATACATAACTGTGAGTAGACCCTGGATCAATTAAAACATAAATAGGTTGCTCAACAATATTACCTGCAACATCCACCACTGTTGATTGATGGTCTGCTCGATGGTCATCCAATGCTGCATAAATCCTAGGTGTTTCTATTGCCATGTCCCCTACCGTAGCTGCTCCTTTAACGTTGTGACAGCTCCTGGGGTCCTTCCTTGCTGTTGGGCAATCTTTGAGCATGTGGTTTTCCCCACAGCCCCAAAACTGAAGTGGCCCCTTTGACATTCTATCTACTGCTACAGCTAGCTTGAATTCTCTTCTTACTTGTTGGCCTTATGAAAATATTCTAGGCTGATTTATGAATGGTGGTTTGAATTCACCTTTATTTTGATCAAACCTTCCCTTGGGTTTAGCTTTCCACACTGGTAATGCCTCTGCTTTACCTTTACCCTGCTCATAGCAATGCTCTGCCATCCTAATGGCTGCATCCAAGCTTGATGGATTTACAAACTCTATTGTATCCCTGTAGCTATGTGGTAGACTACCAAGAAAGCATTGGATCATCACTTTTTCATCCTTGATGTAGTCTACATACCTCAGCAACTCCAAAAACCTGTGGACATGCTCATCCATGGTGTTATGTCGTAGTCTGAATTCATTGAATTCTTTCATTTTTCCATCATAATACCTAGTTGATAGGTACTTCTCTTGGAAGTATCTCTGGAATATGTCCTAGCTAATCCTTTTTTCATTGAGCCCTTTCACTTGCATGAGGTGATCCCACCAAATAGAAGCTCTTCCACTAAGGTTATAAATAGCAACCTTAGCCTTTTCATTCTCTGAATACTCATGCATTCTAAATTACTTCTTGATTCCAAGAAGCCATGCCTCTGCTTCTTGACCTTCTTTGCTTTCACCATCAAAAGTGGGATGCCTTGCCTTCCTAAATTCACCTTGTCGAATATCTCTGTGCTTCTTTCTACCCCTACTATTGTTGGAAGTGCATCTTGGGATCCCTTGAGAACCCTCAGAATCATCTAACCTACTAGAAGAAAATATAGGAGAGGTTGTCCTGTGCCTTCTGCTCACAGAACCCCTTCTAGGGCTTGGAGTTTTTCCCATAGAACGACCCCTAGACTGACTTTTTGCATTTCTTTCCTCTCGGCCTTCGTGGCTCGAGTTAGAACCATCGTTAATCCTTTACTACAAGTCTGTAAGACTCTACAAAATGGTAGCATTGAGCTGATGTTTCTCTTCTTGAGCTTTCATCATTCGCTCGTTAAAGCTTACCATAGTCTTAGCCAAGTTTGGGGGCATCAGTTGCTCCCTTCTTTCATCAGAATCATCTTCTGTATGCACTTCTTGAACATTCTCACCTATCACATCATCTTCTAGTTCAAATGGGTCTTGCACATCGTTTAAAGTGACCATTCTTACACCCCCATGTTATCTACTTCAGCCCCATGTTATCTGATCTAATTTGTTTGATCTAATAAATAATTCAGCCCCATGTTATCTGTCAACAAAGTAAATTTTCTGCCAATAAGATGGTGATGCCACATTTTTAAGGCGTGAATTACTGCTAATAATTCCAAATCATAAGTAGAATAAATTTTATCATGTATTTTCAGATTTCTAGACTCATATGTAACAACATGTCCTTGTGTTAGGACTCCACCGAGTCCATCATTACATGCGTCTGTGCATACTATAAAATCCTTATTAGGATCTGCAACCCTCAGAATAGGTGTTGTAGTTAGTAATTCCTTCAACTTCTTAAAACTATCTGAACATTTCTGATCCCATACAAACTTCTTCCCTTTCTTCTACAAGGAGGTTATGGGGTTTGCAATATTTGAAAAACCTTCTATGAATTTTCTATAATATTCGGTAATCCCCAGAAATGATCGTACATCCGACACATCCTTAGGAACCGGTTATTCATTAATGGATTTTATCTTATTAGGGTCAACCGAGATTCCTTCCTCAGAGATTGTGTGTCCTAAATAATTAATCTTATCCTTATGAAAGTCACACTTACTAAACTTAGCATATAACTGATGATCTCTCAGAACTTGTAAAATAATACGTAGATGTTTGTCATGTTCTTCCTTACTTTTAGAATATACTAGGATGTCATCTATGAACACAATGGCGAACCTATCCAAATATTTGTGCAGAATATTGTTAATTAAGCACATAAATACTGCCGAGGCATTAGTCAATCCAAATGGCATGACTACAAACTCATAATGTCTATATCGAGTTCTAAAGGCTCTTTTAAAAATATCCTCATCCTTCACACGAACTTGATGATAACCTGACCTTAAATCAATCTTTGAAAATATCATTGCTCCATAAAGCTGATCAAATAGATCGTCTATGCGGGGCAACGGATATCGATTCTTGACTGTCATCTTATTCAGTTGGCGATAATCTATCCAAAGTCTTAAGGTGCCATCCTTCTTCTTAACAAAAATAACAGGTGCTCCCCAAGGAGACACACTGGGTCTTATATAGTTTTTATCAATCAGTTCCTTCAACTATGATTTCAACTCATTTAATTTCAGTTTATTCATCCTATATGGAGCTTTGGAATTTGGTACCACACCCGGTATTAATTCAATGGTGAAATCTAGATCTCTCTTAGGGGGTAATCTTGGAATCTCTTCAGGAAAAACATCTTGGAATTCTTTAAGGACAAGTATATCTTCTAGTTTCAGTTTGTCCTATTTAGTAATTAATTCCTCATTTACTCCATTCACAACAAACATTTGACATCCTTTTCTAAGTTCTCTTTTCACTTGCATAGCTAAAATCTGTCTAAGTGATGTCCTTCTAGGAATACCCTTCACTTCTATTGTTTCTCCTTCGTCATTTAGACATGTAAAACTTTTCTCATAACAATTCAAAATAACATGATGTGCTTCTAACCAGTCCATTCAAATTAAAATGTCATAGGATCCTAAATGTAAAACATTTAACTTGGTTTGGGTCTTAAGCTGATTCGTAGATAAAACACAACTTTCAATCAAATCAGATACTTTTCTTTTTGTTCTTGTTGCTAGTCTAACTAACCAGGATTTATTGAATTTTTCTATTTTCAAAATAAAACTTTCTACAATATTTGGTGATATATAACTTAGGCTAGCACCTGGATCAATCAAAATAGTAACAGGGTGGTTTTGTAGCATACCTTCAATCTCTACGATAGAGACTTGATGCCCTGCTTGCCTGTTGTCTAGAGCTGCATTAATTCTGGGCATCTCCCTTGCCAAGTCTCCCACAGTAGGTTCAGCTTGTATGGAATGAATATTATTAGTTGTCCACTTCCTTTTGGGGCATTTTGAAGCATAATGAGGACCTTGACCCTCAAAACATTTTATAGGTTCCTTTTGGTCATTAGTTATGGTAACATTGAGAGTATTTTTAGGAGCTATAAAATTCTGTTGTTGATTATTTCTGGGATTGTTTCCTTGAAAATTACGATTCGAAATTTTTTTCTTTTGGAAACCAGAATTTCCACTGAACCTGAAATTTTTCTTTCTTCAGCTCAAAGTTGTTCGGTTTATGATTTTTCCAGTTAGATATCCCTTCTATTTTCTGGTTAGTGTCATAGCAGAAAGTTGCTTTCCTCATGGCCTCTTCTAAGGTTTTTGGATTGTCATACTCTATTTTGTCCTTAATGTTGAAAGGTAGACAACTCAGGTATCTTTGAATCTTTGGTTTCTCTTCCATGAGGTATGGCACATACCTTAGAAAATTTAGAAACTTACTGTTAAGCTCTTTCATGTTCATAGTTCTCAGCTTTAAATCATAAAATTCCTTGGATTTTTCTTCATAATATTGTTCAGATAAGAACTTCTTCTTGAAGTATCGTTTAAAAGTGCTCCAATTCACATCCTTTTCCTTGATGCTCTTCACTCTTTTGATGTCCTGCCACCAAATATCTGCCTCACCAATTAGGTTGTATATGGCCATCTTTGGCTTTAATGATTCTGAATAATCATAGATTTGAAAATATTTCTTCATGCTGGGCAGCCATGCTTCATCTGTCTCTCCTTTCTTAATTTCACCATTGAAGGTTGGGGGTTTGATTTTCTTGAACTCTCTAGAAATCTGTTCATACTCTTTGTGACTTTTGCTTTTGGGTTTGTAATCTCCTTCGCTGCTATCACTTGAATAATTACATTTCTTTTTACGTTTTTCATTGGCAGCTTCTGATGATGTTGAAATGTTGTTCACCTCATCAGTTTTAATTTTCTTACCCTTTTCTCAATGTGTTGAGTGTTCAATCTTGGAGGTATTTTCAATCCCTCTATCCTGTTCACCAGTTGGGAACTGATCGAACAGTACTTGGTTAAGCTCCTCTCGTGCTTTCAGAATTTTCTCATTGTCTTGTTTTACAGATATGATTTCTACTTTTAACTCTTGAAACGCACATAACAATTCTGATGAACTATCATTCAATTCGCCATGGACTTCTTCTTTATAATGCTATCCCATACTATGACTGTTGGGTCGAAATCTGTCCTCCATATGTTTGGCTGATCCTTCCATACCTGTAGCTTAGAAACAAATTTCTGTATAACAAGGAAAATAGTTTAAATTGAATTAGTAAGATTTATGCGGAAATAAGATTTTATGTTGCATGTTCTTTGGACCTTTCCAAGCCTAGAGTTCGAACGTGAGCTTTGATACCACATGTAACATCCTGATAATTTCATAAAAATTTAAAATTTCTAAAGCAGCATTAAATGTTGAAATTACCAATGCAGAAAATATAATTGCTAAACCTTTTAACTAAATACAACTTAAGGATAACGACACTTCATCATTTCTTAAAAGAAATTTACGATGTTAGTTTACTTATGCTAAACTATAAAGTTAAATGCTGCATTTAAGTTTCCTTGCGATAAAAAAAAATCATTCAGACATAATACTAACAGTTTTCTTTTGGATGAAGATGAAAGGGGTCCTACGGGGTACCCTGAGGCTTACTTAGCTATGTTAGCTAAAGAATTTGAACCTGTTCCTCTTGCGCAGATTCGCAGGTAAGAAAAGTGCGATAAATCAAGTGTTAAGAGTAAATATGTGTGCTTTCAAATTAGCTATCAAAGTTTGGTGAAAACTCTAAGTACTCCCTTGCTTAAGGTATGGATCTCTGTCCAATTTCTATAATACGTGCTAGATTACAATGTACAAGTGTTATTATAATCCTATCGTTATTTCTCCAATTGCAAAGAGTAGTAGAACATGTACACTTATTATGTGAATAATTCGACTTAAATGTTGTTCTACATTATGGAACATGAGTCCATTTTTTAAATTAAAAATACATGGATCAACAAGAAATTCATAAGCATAACTATAATAGCTTATATTTTTCTTAAATTATAATTTATGCATATCCACATTTTATAGCAAATGTTTGTTATACTATTACCACCATGAATATGATGTTACCATTATGAAATTGTAATACTATAGGGCTTTAAAACAAACCTATTTAATATCTAAATGATGAATTATAATATCATAACATAGTGCACAATCATGGTAATGTTAGCTATGTGCATTTTTACAAGGTCCTAGACTATGAATTTTGTGTCGTAACATCCTGATATTTGAGCATAAAATCGTAATCTATCTGGAAATTCTAATTATTTGTTCTCCCTATTAAGGGTTTCAATTCTATGTTGAGAGTTTTGCAAGAAAAAGTTAAAAATAACAAAAGTATAGAGTTAGGATTCTATCTATAGTGAACATGTTTAAATTTAATGACTCAGAATATGAGAAAATAAATGTCTATTTATCGTTTGTAAATGACAACTTTGTATAGAAGAATATTTGCAGCTGTTAAATTTCTAGAATATTGTTGAAGGAATGAAATGAACTTATAATACTTAAATGTGCTTGAATAAAACAATAATAATATGCATGAATATTTGAAATGCAATAATGATTCAAAATGTAAACCCTAGTTTTGTTTATACATAAAGGTAATATTTATTTCTTGCAGAATGTGAAGATAACAACAATAAATTATATTATAGAATAAAACTGATCGGGAAAATTTAAAATATACAGCAACATTATTCTAATCATTCATCTGTCAATCTATCTATCAATTCTTCTATCTTAAATTTTATTTTCTGTACTGGAGTACGATGCACAAAGTTCGCATGGGGAAAAATACATAAAAAGATTTCTTTATCAATCATCTCATTGCTTAACCATCATTGTACAAAATCATCTCTAAGCTAGAAATTGAAATAGTTTCTTCTGTATAATTGCAATTAATAAATCTACATTGCAGAAAATTATTTAACTGTAAATAATAACACATGACAGTAGAACCTGATTGACTGAAGGAGAAACAAACAACCCAAGGAGCCTGTTCCACCCAACCTATTCTCAAAGAGAGCCAAATTACTTGCCTTAGGACCCCCGAGCTTGTTCACTCAACCACAAGGAAGAAGAATCTCTAGAAGCTTTAGGTGAATCCACTTGCAGCAGCAGGGTAATTCACCCAGTCATATAGACTTAGTAGTCAAAAAGACCTGCACCAGTGCCTCTCATTCCCTTCTCGGAATATTTTAGCAGCCTCACAGTGCACTTCCACTTAGCCTCCCTATTCGAATCTCTTAGTGATCACCTAATACACCTATGGAATTATTTCTACAGAAAATCATGTAGAGCTTCCTGTTCAATTCGAATTGCCTTATCCAGGCTGCCTAGGCCTTTTAGTGGTTAACCTGGTCATTAATGAGCCATTAGCTCTCTTCCACCCACCTAAATAATAATGCCACAAATTTAGGGGTAGTTGTCCCATAACCAACAGCTAGTGGTGGAGTGCAAATGATGACATCTATCCCATGCCTTCTAACAGCTTCCATTCCTCCTAGTGGGTTGGTGAACACTCATTTAACAATTCCCTTGGGTGTTTTTATCCTCTTTTAATTTATTAAATAATAATAATGAGTCATTACAATTATCCTTGACCAATATTTGGTCATAATTACAAAACTTTGTAATTATAATTTAATATAATGTTTTTGTAATAAAATAAATAATCTCAAAATTTGGGTAGGTGACAGTTCTTACCACTCTGTCACTCGTAGACTCAATTCACACACAGTTTTCATGGCTAAGAAATCTCTGGTATTTTTATTACACACGGAAAACACTAATATCTTCAGGCTTCTACGGCTAGTTCTCAGTCTGGGGGTGTGTCTTGACAAGTTCTCCCTTGACAGATTGATGGATCGTGCAAGTCTGAGAAAGCGCGTGAATGGATGAATGAATCGCTGTTTTTTCCCCATGAATGGGTCGTTAAAGAGGTTATGTCCCTTCCCGACGATTGAGTGTATTCCAAGATAAGCAATCGGATCCATGTCCTGCCATACAAAATCGCAAGCATGCTCCATACTCCATCGGTTTTAGTAACAAGGTTCTCAACCACCCTCTGCAACCGCATTAATGTGAGCAGGGAGTTCAAACGGGTTCACATTCAGACATGTGGCAACATGGGAAACCAATCCCATAACCCCCTCACCTCTCCTTAGTGGATACAGGTGGCCCCTTCTCATTAGTTGCATCCTTAGCCAACTTCTTCTGTAGGAAGAAAACCTACATTGGTTAAAAATGAGTTGGATGGGAGGAACGTATAAGTCAAGTTTTCAGTTACCCATTCTAATTGTTAAGATAAGTGTTTTTACCCACTTATTTCAAGTAACTGAATTTTGTTTTAATATATGGTTAATAACTTTATGAGAGAAATTTGATTAGGTTGTTATCATGTGTTAATAGGCCATGGCAGATTTCATGGTTTTAAGTTAGATTTCATGGTTTTAAGTTAAGATGTATAAGAGTAGAGCATTATGCAAAAATTGTATGAATTAATCGATTCTTAAAGAGTGGTTTGCATATAGAATTTTAAAATATTCGTAGTCCTTAGTTTATTTGGAAAAGTAATGCATTGTTAAAATACTGGTTATTCTTCCTCTTTTTTAATTGTTTGAGGTGGGCATGCCTAAGATTGTAAGCTCGGTGACGTGACAATGTTAAGAACACCCAAGTAAATCTGGAGAAATCGGAGGCACATTGACGATCCAGGAACCTATGCTTCTCTTTGATAAGTAAAGACGAAGGTTCCATGCAAATTACTCTATTTGAAAAGGGCCTAAATTATGCTAAATATTTGTTGGTTTCACAAGATCTGTAAGCTTTAGCTATCCTGCGTATATCGGACATGGAGAAATCAGTGCAAGTTCCATTTATCGGTGTCGTGCTTGTGAAATTGTCCAATATTACAGTTTATAATGTTATGGTTCATTCCTCCACAATTAAGTTGGTGCAAGATGGAATCACTGCTGCCCTGACGGTTAGCTTAACCCATTCACTACTGCCTTACTCAAGTCATGTGACCAGCTATGCAAGTCGCACTATTACTAGCAACTCTATCACATACATCTGTAGGTTGCGGTTATAATAAAGTTTATTCCTGTAACAGTCGGTGCTTACAATTACATGTTAACTGAGTTACAGTGGAGAGATATAGCCCTTTACTCGTACGAATGTTTTAGCCTATTACTGAGTGATTATATAGATATAATATTAAATTATGGGGTCTAAACAAATTACTCGTCTTATATAAACGTATATCCCTGTGGTTAACTGTGTTACAAGACTATGCTTTGCCTATGGATCATTGTTTGGTAGTTTAACTCATGTCATTAATGTTTTATCATATGACTTATGACTTGAATAGGCATTTTAAGTTATTATATGAGTGTGCAAACGAAAGTAATAAATTTCTTATTGAAATTTAATTGAAGTTCTTCAAAACAATTAATAGTTTCATTTTGTATATGGTTTAAAAAAGAAGAAATAAAGATTGGATGACTATTTCTTATTTAAGATATAGCTATTGTTTTTAATATATGAAAATTGCATATGTTTTGAAATATACTCATTTCTCTTTAATATATAAGTTACATAGGTTTGAGATATATTCCTTTTTTTAATATAAATATTACATAGTTAGTGATTGAGTTCATATATAGGTTTATTAACTTATGGATATATAAGTTAAATAATATTCTCTACATTGCATACTTAAAGGGTATGGGATTATGAGGTGATATGCATTACCCTTAAATTATTATATGTTTGCTAATCAAACTTATGTACATATATATTAACTTATGGTAGTAGTAGTGATATAAATATTTGATTTTAATTAAATACATTAATAGTTTCAATTACTATGTAACATGGGATGATTCAAGTTTATATAATGAAAAAAAATTGGATACATAACTATGTATTTTATTGATATGTTTTTAAAGAAAGAGGATAGTTATTTAATTGGCATACAATGTCTAATGTTAAAAATATTGTTATTGATAAGTGCATAAGATTATAAAGTCTTTAGTTGAGAAGAATTTAAATGTAGATATTCTACTTGTAAATGCAGTTTAATGCTTTAAATATTTAGGTGTTACATAATTGTTGAATAGAAAGAATGGAATGAGATATTCTATTTCATAGTTGAATTAAAGATATTGTTTTTAAATGTATAAATTTTTATATATGTATGGAGTAAGAATAAAGGTTGTTGACATAGAAGTAAATGATTATATATCAAAGATGTTAATGACTAGTAATACGATGTTATCATGATAAATGAGAAAATAGAACTCTCTAAGATGTCAGGATGTAAACTAAAAGAACGTCAAACAACTTCTCAGTGCAAAATTTAATTTCAAAGACAACACCACTCAAGTGATTAATGATGAAGTTAATTTACATAAACAAGTGATTTACAACAGTACAGAGACCCATGAGAAAAAAAAATTAGAGTGTATTTTTAGGGACATTACATCCATCTTTAGGTTTACCCAAATAATTTATGAATATTTTTGGCATAATGAATGTCTTACCTTCCAACCAAATTATTTTTTCGTGTTTTCAAGTCAAAAAGTATCCAATAGCTTCATGTAATTAATATTGGACATTGTAATAAGATTAGGTATCCTAACTTATCAGAAGGGCTTAGTGACATTCTCTCATATGAATTTTCCTTAACTCCATAGCCCAATTCAGATAAGCCTCTCACAAATCCTCTAGGTTTTGCTTATCAAACTCGACATTGTTAATTTTGATCTTTGATATAGTACCTATTTTGTTGTCATTTATCCTTTGAAACAGAGGCAATAATGGAATTCTTTCATATTCCTTAATCCCACAACCCAGTTCAAATAATTGTTACTTAATCCCAAAATCCTCTGGTTTTTCTCACCAAATTTAGGACTATTAAATTTTACTTTCATTGACATACTACCTCTTTCATTGTCATTCATCCTTTGCAATAAAGGTAGTATTAATTTTGTAACCGTTCTTGTCATTTAACCTTTGTAACAATGGTAGTATGTGTTATTGTAACAAGGACTGATCCATAATTGGATCTCAAATATTATTAAAAATATTGAGGGGAAAACATGAGTAAAGTGGGGCCACGTGGCACTCCACTGCACTTATAGTTACAAAATTCAGTGGATTATAATGGTCAAGCAACTACAAAGCAACTCAATATATGGGATATCCCACAGCAACAAGGATATCTCTAATTGAATGATGAAATATGAAAGATGGATGTGAGAGATACGAGATACAAGTGATTGATAGACATCTTAGAGAGCCAAAAAATCTCAAAATTTCACTTTATGAGTTCTTGTAAATTAATTTATTCTAGAGTTTTAGAAACCTCGAAAGGATTTTTCTGGAGAATTCGTTACTTGTAGTAGCATTCACCATTGGAACTAAATGAATGTAATTAGATCAAAATTCCCCTCAATGAAAGGACCATCTAAATGGTCCTTTGAGGTTTGATGCATCATGATACTTTGTAGAATGAAAAACAATGAGGAGCCCATTGTATGATGGTGATTGAAATGACACGTAATTCTAAGTAGAATAGATAGGAAAATATGATACTAGTTAAAAGGACGAATCTCACCAAGATACAGTAAGGTTATACCTTACCTTCACATGAATAGTGTGAAGGAAAGTGAGTTGGTGATATCCTTTGGTTTGCCCATGGAGCTTTATCCCACATTCATTGTGCAAATTAATACTTTAAGTTTTATATATTATTTCTTTGAAACATATTTACATGGAATTTGGATGCATGGTTTGGTTTAAAGTTGACTTGGTAAGGCTTCAAGAAAATACTTCACTTGAAAGCTTGTACGAAGTCCAATATATTGCATTTTTGCCTAATATATTTTTGTGCAGTTTTTCCCAACTTGTGACATTGGCTTAGTATAAAAACTCCCAATATATTGTTTTTGCGAATTTTTTACCAATATATTTTTATGCATTTTTGCCCAAATTGTGACATTGGCTTGGTATAAATACTCTATATATTTTTGCAACTTGTGACTTTGTCTTGGTATATGTTGGCACGTGGCTAAGTCATAGAAGTTTTGGTACAAATAACAACAAAAGGGACACCAAAAAGGGTAAAGTACCAATCGCGGAGTGCAACAAAGTGGATAAAGTGGAAGTAAAGTAAAAAAAGTGGAGTCATTAGTTAATCAGTTAGTTAGTTAATGCATCACTTTGTGAAGTGAACCAAGTTTGTAATGGCCAGTGAGACTATAATAGGAGTAGCATTGTAATCCTTCGAGCATCATATTCTTATCTCTATCTTGATCGGATATTTTGGTTGATGAAAGTATCTTCGCATCTGTGGAATTTTAATCTATATTCCGCTCTGGATAACATCTTTGTATTTAACCTGAGCTGTTGAGATGGGATTTGTGGATTTGTATTCATGATTTGAAAGATAGATTGATGTCTAATAAGGAATGTTTGTCTATGACTTTGTCGCTTATGTGTTGTACCGCAGTATGATGTATTTTGTCGCAGTATGGATAGATTTTATATGTGGCATTGATCTATTGAATATGTTTTGATAATGTGTTACTATGTATCCAATTAGTATGTTTCGGTATGCAGTGAGAGTGTTATGTTGTGAATGCTAATTAGGTCAACATATGCGTTATGTTGTGATTAAATGTGAATGATGCATGTCCTCTTATAACTGCGGAAGCTTGGTTCCTATAGTCCCCTTAGGTATCTCGGGTGAGATCTCACTCCCTCTGTGAGTGTTGCTAGAAAGGATAAACCCTTTCCAGGCCAATATCTATGGGTTTTTGTGTCGAGCGTTTTTGACATTGTGTGAAGTGAACGCCTGTCGACAGATTGGTGTCAACAAATGTTTCTGTTGTAGGGACCCCAGTGCAAAAAAGAGAGGACATGTTGTGGCATCCAAAAAAGCTGTAGATCGAAGAGTGGTTTGACAAAAAGATGCGAGAGTTTTCTGAGGAAGAGAATTAGAACTCTGGATGGTATACAGAACAGTGGTTGCAGAAGTATATCTATACTTATATCCATGAGGTGTTTTTATGTGAGTTCCCTATACTATTGTATGAATGGTTGGCTAACCTAACCTATAAGAAGAAAAAATTATGAGGAAAGCTAGAGCATTAGACCCTGGAACTGATCCAACAATTGAGTCATGTTAACAGTAAAGCTTCAAAGGCTGTCGACATTTGGGTAGATAGCATTTTGGAAGTATACATTACTTAGTTTCCTATTGACATAGTTAGATCGTACAGTGACATGGAAAGGAATTTCTTTAAAGGACCCTGAAGAAGGTACCTATTGGCGTTACCATTGTGGATTAAAATGCTCATTTGTGAAAAGGGGATATTGAACATGAACTCTAACGAGTAAAGCTATGGTGTTCGGAGGCTGTGGGTACTGTGCAGATGTGGGTCTGATAGAATGATGTGGGGTAGATGGAAATGAGCTACGATGAAATTGTAAGGGAAACTTTGGAATCTTGAGGCCTCCTGAGAAGTGGGGCGAGGTTCTGACTAGAGAAAAAGAAGAGGACGGACATAGATAAAGAGATTATCAGTGCGACCGAAATGAAGGAATACGAAGCGGGGCCATGGGGGACTAAGCGACCTTACGAAGACCAAGAGGACAACTAGGATACCCCTGAACCTGAGGAAGGACAGACCTAAAGCTACAATGTACCCACAACCCCATGCACTTTTCCAAACTTTGGAGGAAGAAACACAAGCTCTTTGCAAGGTTGTCCTACATGTCACAATAGAAATAATAGTAGCATATCTATAAAAACTAGTAGAAAACCAAGGATGGCGGGTGACATCGTGAAGTTGCCTCTCTTTCAAGGAAATGGGACAGAGGATCCCAAGTAGTATTGGATCTTTTGCGAAGCAGTGTGGACATTAAAACAAGTACAGGATGAAGCTATCAAAAAGGGACAACTGGGGACGACCTTCAGAGGTCATGCACTGGATTGGTACATGAATTTTATACAAGTACTTGTAGGAATTCAATATAAGACTCTGGCAGAAATTAGATTTGGACTGATGAAATAGTTTAAGAAGCCTAAATCAGAATTGCAGTACATCATGAAATTGAAGGATACAAAACATTTCCCTAATGAGCTGGTGTGGGAGTTTGATCAGAGGTTCAAAACTATGATGGCTAAAGCTAGTTTTGGGATGAGCAACGTACAACATAACAATTTATTACAGGGTTGATACCGCACATGAGGATGTCATTGATGCAGCAAAAGATCCTATCTCAAGAGGAGGCATTGGAAATCATGATGAAGCTTGAATCTTCGCCGATTGGTGAAATAAGGATTGGCATGAGCCAGATCCAGTCGCATTTAGAAAACTTGACTATCCAGTTGTAGGAGATTAAGGGAAGGAAGTTTGCGAAGAGGTATGGTGTAGTTGATGCAAGTCCAAAGGGCATCATAAAGATAAGTGTCCTGAGTTTCATGAATATCTACAGTCTAGTGCTCCCAATCCGCTCAGTCAAGGAGGAATTCCCTGGTGCAGCATTTTCCAGACAGAAGGACACCGCTTGGAGGAATGAGTGTATTTGCAGAAGGTTGTGTCAAGCCAGCTAATCTATATTGTAAATTATGTCGATATGTTGGCCATGAGGAGAAATATTATCGAGCATATTATTTGCTTGAAGAAAGGACTGTTGATACTTACTTCATGAAGGGAGATGAGCAACATCCAAAATAGTCACAGTATAGTCAATCGCAGTATAATCAACTGTAGTATAATCAACCATAGTATAATAAGTCGCAATATAATCTACCACAATACAATCAAACACAGTTCAACCGACGGCGAGGAGGATATCACGGAGGTCGTGGCGGAGTTTTTGGATGTGGAGGAACCTTTGTTTGAGGTCAAGGACTGATCACATGCTATAATTGTGGGGATATCAGACACTATCAAAGGGATTTCCCAAATCTAACCCTGTAATGTACCTATTGCAACACAGCTGATCACATCATTGAAGATTGTCGCTAGTTAATCGCAAAGTGGAAGACTAAGAATGTGGCACAACCACAACCAAACCCAAACCTGAACCATAACCCATCTCAGAACGTATAGAAGATCTCAGTCGAGGTAATAATTCAACCAGTAATTGTCGCAGTAGTGAACAGAGGAGGAGCTATGAGAGGAGAAGACATGCTACAGCCAAATGTTCTACTCGCGATCCGTAAACAAGTATGATTTGGTGTCAAAGCAGGGAAATAAAAAAAATTTGGTAGCATGAGATGCACTGATAAAGGATAATGTTCAATCGACACCTGTAGTCCACAAAGAACTTGTCTATGGGATGCCGCAGACTTTTTACCTGACAATGTCATAGAAGTCACTAAGAAAGATCGGTACTTTGAAAATATTTCTAGAAATTTGGCTCCAATTAGCAAAGGATTAGGAAGCATTAGCAGAGATAGCTCATTTTTTGCATCGACTGGAAGAGGGGAAATAGGATCGCGTAGTCAACCTATTGTATAGGAGGACAACAGGAAGGAAGATGACTATGAATGCCCAAATTAGTGCATATGATATGTATTTCATCATTCTAGATCTAGGATGCGATGTGAATATCCCAACCAAGAAAACTTGTGCAACGAAGGGGAAGCCACAGCTGATATGCTCCCTTGTGTAGCTCTTTCTAGCAAATCAGATCAAGGTTACACCAATCGGTTGATTGCCTCATCTACCAGTCGGGGTCGACGGATTGAAAACATATGCATATTTTGATGTCATAGAGATAATTGATAACACTAGTCCATATCCTGTATTGTTGTGGATAGATTGGGCGATGGAAAATCAAGTAGTTATCAATTTCAAGAAAAGAACGATGTCTTTCGAGAACTACGACATGAGGATCATTGCTATACTTGATCCACTTGAAGTACATAGATATGTTGAACCAATGAGAGACAAGCTCACCAAAGGATGGGACAATATCTATAATATCTCAGAACATTATGTCAATCCCACCACTGATGGATAATTGGGGTGGTGAAGTATTAGTTCGACGTCATCAAACTCTGATAAGGACTAGAGAATTGGCAAAATCGATTGCATAAGGTATCAATCAGGAAGCATGTGCACATCACTCAATCACTGAGATGGGTCGTGACAGAAGTATGTGATCTACCGACATACGAGGGACTACCTAACTTGGAAATATTCATCAATGAGTTTGAAGACAAAGTATCAGAACCACAGCGCCTGCTGCTATTAGATGAAGCATTAAAGGTCACTCCAGCGGGGTGGTGGCGTGAGCACAAGTTGTCAATAAAAAACTTGAAAAAATGTCTGCGATTAATGGAAGTAATATTTGGGGAAAACGACTGCCACAAAGGAAAGAAGTGTGATGGAAGAATGGATCCAAGGGATCATATGGGAAAATTTCAGGCTACATGGGGGGTGAGGACAAAGTAAAAATGGGTTCATGCATTCATCCACATGTTAGATAAAGTATCGTGGAGATGGTACGTCTAAGTAGATTTGAGACGAGGAACAACCATGTGGGAAGATCTGACCACTAGCTTTAGTCGCACATTCAATTTCACTGATGAGAATCCCCTGACTGAAAGTGCACTGTAGGTAATCCATGAAAATATATTTGAGACAATTCTGACTGAAAAAATAATGGGACCACAATGGACTACGACACCAAAGATGATGATGGAATGTTACAATGTTTCGAGAGAACCTAATGATGATGAAGATCCTGGAGCTTTCTATGTCCCAGAGTTTGAAGGAAGTCATGATGTTGAAGCACCAGATATGTCATTCGACAAATTCAAGTAACCTTGAAAATTAAGAAAGTAAACATTGGGTCATTAGAGAATCCAAATTTTGCTAGTATTGGAGACTATTTGGACGACACAAAAATTAGGAAGGTCACCGACTTACTGAATGAATTTCAAGGTTTGTTCTTGATGAAGTTTTCTGAGATGAAGGGAATTTCTGGAGACTTAGGATAAATGAACATCCCCCTTAAACCCAATGTTAATCCAGTAAAGCAGTGACCATATAGATTAAAATTATCCTAGAAACAAAGAACGAGTGAAGGCTGAGATCGAGCAGATGTTGGATGGACGTATCATTGATCCTATCAAGGAGTCAGAATGGATCAGCCCGATGGACATCCAAGATAAGAAGACTGGTGAAATATTGATCTGCGTCGACTTAAGGAATTTAAATGATTCATGCCTTCATGATCCATTCCACATGCCATTTACTGACGAAGTACTTGAAGGTTTTGGAGGACAAGACGTATATTCATTCACAAGTGGGTTCTTGGGATATCACCAGATCAATATTGAGAAATAATATCGACACAAAACCACCTTTGTAATAGAGTGGGGTTGCTATCAGTACACAATAATGACATTCGGTCTCAAGAATGCCCCTAGAATTTTATCAAGATTAGTTGTCCCTACTTTCAAATATTTTATTCCCAAATTCTTGGTGGTGTGTATGGATTACTAGACTATGTATGGATTGGTTAGATACCATGTTAAGAACCTCAAGATGTCACATACCCAAATTCTGAACATTTTATGTTGTCGAAAAAACATTATGTTTATGTTATTGTAAATTTTTATTATTATTGACCAAGTGGGGTCAATGATGACTGTAATTAATTACTCTGAAGATTTTATTATTAATAAATAAAAGAGGAGACAAATATCCAAAGGAGACTGTTGAATGAGTGTTCACTGACCCACTAGGAGGAATGGACTGGGGTGGAGAGCAAATTGACACTTGGCAGCATCCTCAACTCACTTCTAGTTGTTGCAAGGGGAAACTTCCCTATTTTTATGGTCATGTTCCCCAAGAAAGTGGAACTGAGCAGGTGGATCAGTAACTAAAGAAGACTAACCAAAGACCTAGGCATGCTTTATCTACCCATCAAATTCAGTAGGAGGTTGTTCAGTTCTTACCTTGTGAAAATTTTTGAAGGAGAAAGACAAGAGAGCACAAGAGATTCGATGATTCGATGAGGGGAAGGCTAGAAGTGATTGAGTGAGTTAAGAATGCATTATGTACTAGTGGAGACACATTGCTGAGTTCAATATTGCTAAAGGAAGAAGTATTACTGTCAAGTACTACTGTTTAGTTGCAAAGGAATTTATTCCATTCTCCACACAACATCGTCGTTCTCGTGGTTCAGTAAACAGGCTCGGGGGTCCTAAGGCAAGTAATTTGGCTGTCTTCAGGAGAAGGTTAGGTGGAACGGGCTCCTTTGGATATTTGTCACCCTCTGCTGTTAACGGGATTTCATTGTGTTATCTTATTTATTTTCTGTCATAATATTTTTTATGAATTTTTTAAGTTCTAAACTGTCATCTACTTCAGACAATTGTCTTTTATTTAACTACTAGGTTAGAATGTTGATTTGAAGATTTATTTCTGGATAATGAGATTATGATTGAATGAAATACTTCTCTGCATTTTTCCACACAATGTTTTAAAGTGTCGTACTCTAGTACAGAGAAGTGAATTTACAGATAGATTCGAATGTTTGAATATCATAGTTAAATATGTTTTATTTCAGTACAACCATTCTGTCTTAATTTCAGTAAAACTAGGATAGATTCGAATGTTTTAAAGTGTCGTACTCTAGTACAGAGAAGTGAATTTACAGATAGATTCGAATGTTTGCATATCATAGTTAAATATGTTTTATTTCAGTACAACCATTCTGTCTATATTAAATCAGTAAATTAATTGAATCTAAGAAACATATTTTTTAAATAGTAACACATTTACTAGCATAATATGGCTTAGTATAGTTGAAACAACCTTCGCATCATATTCTTACTCATAACAAAACCTAAGTTGAAACATAGCATTATTCTTTCATAAGTACCAGTAATCAGGTAATTTTCAATGATTGCAGAACCCTTATCAAAACCAAACTTCTAATTATTATAAACAATATATATATATATCATAAAACCCTAGCAGCATCAAAGTCAATGTTACAAGATATTCTTTTACAATCAACGAAATCGAAATATATAAAGTTTCATTATACCGAGAATTCTATCTATATAGAAGGGTAACCGTATACTTACTTTTAATTAAACAAGACAAATCTTGTACCATTTCCATTTACATTATTTCATCAAAAACATCTACATAGAGATATTTTAATAAATAAATAATCATGCCAAGTTGTAATACAAGTTAGAGAAATATTCTATTCTTTTCGTATCTCAGCTAGTAAAGTTTTACAAGAAACTTTTAGACATAGCAATCTTAAATAGTAATCAAGTATACCAAGGTTGACACCCTGTATTTTAATCAACATCGTAAGACTGTAGGTCTTTTCGCACCATTGCTGAAACTTAAAAACCAACCATTAATTAATCTAATATTAAGATTACAACATGGGCTCGATCCATTGAGAACGCATCGCCCAGTTTTTAAAGATATATCACATATTAAAATTACAACATAGGAATCATTGAGGATGCAATAAGAGACCTAGGTTCGAGACCCGTGAGGGCTCACCCAATGGGTCAGCATTTTATAAATATATAAACACAATGCTTCAAACAGACACACATACAGAGGCTTAGGGTATGAGTTTTTGACTCACCCAACTTACATCATATATTTAAATTTATCAGAACCATTACACCTTCATGAACAGAACTTTTCCTTCACCATAACCTTCAGGGTAGGGTTTCAATTCATGTTTTATATCTATATTTTATACAAATGAATAACACAAATCTTACCCAAAAGGTTAACAAGGCAGGCTAAGCCTAAGCCAGTATCAAATTATATCCATTTTAAAATGACGACAGTGCCAAAACAATTTCTCATCGTTTTAGAAACAAACCATACTTGTTTTCGAAAAACCCTTTTATTTAAAATCATGAAAAATTCTTTACAGAATAGTCTTAAAGGAAAAATGTTTAGAAACCAACATAAGGACAAAGGCTCAAGAGTCTAACTCTCCCAGTGTTACAAATTTCCATCCGATTTCTAAAATGTAAAAATCAACTGTATAAATCAAATACCGCTACAACCTTCATCTCAGCAAAAAGTTTACTGTCTCACTCCATTTTCCTTTCATCACCTTGCATAACAAAGTTACAACTCAAGTTTGTTATAGAATCATCGAGGCTTACCAGTGCCTTTTCGAAGACACAATGGTTGAAGCCACAATGGAGTAGCTATCCTGAGATTTAGTGGCAAACCCAGTCGCCTTTGCAACCCCCTCGGTCCACAGTGAAAACAACAAGAAACATGTTTCATTAACAAGTTGGAACTAGATAAAAAGAAAATAATAACAAACTACATAGTACTACAAGTAGTGACTTACCTATTACAGTGACATTCGTCCGAGCTCCAAACTATATTAATGAACCCACCATCGAAACCCTAAGGCATCGTAGAAAGCTTTCAAAAACCTACACAGTCGAAAGCCTGTCGGCCTCCCCTAAACACTACATTTAAAAATGAATCTGAGAACACGAGGGCGATATACTTTCAACACATGGTTAGGGTTTATCCCAAACCCAAGGCCGCCAAGGGATCGAACGACTTAGAGATTGCCACGAGGTTTTGTTATCAAGTGTTTCACCAAACCTTAAATTTAATTCTGTTTAAATTATACAGCTACAAACTTAGTTCATCCTGCCAATGCAGAGTTCCACCATAATTATTTCGTGGCCTCCACTATGCATAAAGCGTAAGGTATATATGCATATAGTTGATAACATATAGCATATAGTATAGATGGACGTTGTTTATAACACATATATTATAGTATATAATATAGAATCTATAATATATGGTTAGGTCATATACAACAACTTGCACATTAAAAGTTGGAAAATTATGGTTGTAACTTTGCTATATATACCCATACATGTATATAAACTATAGTTTGTTAATCGAATAACTTCAAGCTACTGCATTAATACAAATAAAACAATTTTGTATAAGAATGATTTGAAATGTGAAGTTTAAACTCTATAAAAATCACAGTGTTTACATAGGACATTAATAATATATGTAGACATCGTAATCCTTTAATTAGTGAACATATCTACGGTAGGTCTTACCCTTGCACAAAATAAGTTTTCTATACTTTTGTAATTAACATCGGAGGCTAAATGAAGTATAACAAAGTCATTTTGACATACATCGATAATGCTTCAGTTAGAAATCTTGCTCTTACTTATGATTTGCAACAAAAGTTTAAGAGAGTTAGCTATAAATAACTAAGTAAGCCTCGGGGTGCCCATAGGACCCCTTCATCAAAATAGAAAAATCAAACAATCAGTATCTTGAATGAAATAATACTAAAGTAGGAGATAGGTTAAATGACGATGCATACACATATAATAAGTAACCATAACTTTCGGATAAAAAAGATAAGATTAAAACATCCGGCAGTATGTGGCAACATAAATACGAGCAATTAATCATTCACAAGTAGTAAAGATATTAATGACAAACATAGCATGTAATTGATGTAATGAAATTATAAACATTGATGACTAATTAAAGAATGCGTCGTCATAACACATAATCAGCGTGTCATTAAATGAAGTAAATTATCATTAATGATACTTCCGCATAATAAATATAAGCATTAAATGTTACTTATAAAAAAAAAAAATTTGTGAAATTTGGGGATATTAGATAGGATGATGCTTGAAATATTTCAACAGCATCAAATCTCTTTGAATTTAAATAAGTGTATCTTTTGTGCACCATTTGATATCTTCTTGGGACATATTGTCTGTAAGGAAGGTATGTTGGTCGACCTAGAAAGGATCGCAATCATTGTCAACTTACCAGCAACTCCGAAAGTAAAGAAGCTGAGCTGGGCCACGTTGGGCCATACGAGATATTATAGAAAGTTCATAAAGGGGTATGCAGCGATTACTACTCCCATGGAGAAGCTATTGAAGAAAAATGTGAAGTTTGAATGGAATGGGGAGTGTCAAAAGAGCCTTGACATATTGAAGAAAAAATGGTTGTGGCACCGATATTAGCCTTCCCTGACTGGAAGAAAGAATTGCATGTCCACATAGATGCTTCACTAGTCACGCTGGGAGCTATATTGGCCCAGCCTGGAGAAGGGTCGATCGACCATCCTATCGCGTTTGCTAGCCGAAAATTGTCGACTGTAGAGAAAACCTATACAACGATAGAAAGTGAAGGCCTGGCGATGGTATATGCATTACAAAAGTTCTGACATTATCTACTAGGAGGACACTTCAAGATGTTTACTGGCCACTCAGCACTGAAGTACCTGGTCAACAAGACTGTGTTGGGGGAGAATATCTGTCAGTGGTTGTTGTTATTTCAGGAATTTGAATTTGAAATAATCATGAATCCTGGACAATTGAATGCAGGACCTGACCATCTGTCAAGGATCAAATCGGGTGAGGAACCAAGTAGCATCGATGAATTTCTACCTGACACATAGTTATTCCACATTGAAATGGTCAATGACTATTATGAATAGATTGTTCAAATTTTTTGCCACGGGAAGAACACCTGAAGAGTTCACCACTAATCAGAAGAAGCAATTAGTTGTCATAGCTTATGACTTCCAATTGATCGTGGGACAATTATACAAGATGGGGACAGATGAAATTCTTCGTCGATATGTCTTTCCACATGGGAAAGAAAGAGTTTTGGTTGAGGCTCACAATGGGATCTCAAGAGGGCTTTAAGGAGTGTAACATCCCGAAAAATCACAAAAATTTGAAATTTTTCTACGTGACATTCATTGCTTATTTAATGAATGCATAAATAGAACAGTGCATGAAATGTTATATTGTTGTACTAAATACCATGATGGTTTATTAAGTAAGAATTTGCAACAAACGGATTTCATCTTATGTCTTGATGTTACCCAAATTTAGTTGTGCTCCTACAATTTCTACTGTTGTTGTTTATGAATGTCGAAAATACTATTTGACGAATGTACTTTTGTTTGATTGATTAAGGGGTCCTATGGACGCCCCGAGGCTTACTTAGCATTCGTGCTAAAGCATGTGATTTTGTACTTGTGACAGTTTTACAAGTAGGAGATTAAAGTTGCGACAAGTATTCAACAGTTTATCAGAGAAGATCTGTAATGATCGTATCGCCATGTTGTACCCAGATTTATTTTGGTTTCCATTCATGTTGACTATATGTAAATGTTTACCTTCTACCTCCATGGCAATATTTCTGAGAATTCTAAGTACAACTGTTTTGTTAACTTGTTTAGGGTCTAAATCCTGCGATGATGCTGTTGATCTGAATTAATTTATTTACACAACACATTATAATGTTTATGTGTGTAATGTCTTGAATCCATTCACAATGTGTAATTCTATTTAATGGATTATCTATATGGTCTTTTTATAATCTATGCAATTGTTATCAAACCCTTGCAATTAGAGTTTGTTTCCATTTTAACAATTATCACATTTATGTAATGTGAGTTGTGTGCATCGTGATACCCTATATGGAACTTAAGCAAGTGTGCGATACTATATGCACAATATGATTTCTATACAAACTATGCGGTATGTGTGCAACTATGTGATATTGTGTAATATGTGCAAACTTTGGCGCATACCATTACTATATGCCTTGACAGGGTTGCATAGTTCAACTTTACAATAAGCAATGTAATATGTTATGAATATTATGGTGTGAATGTTAAATGCTATAGGTTGGCAACACCAACACTACCATATGCATTAAATGGACACAACTGCCTAGTTAGTGGCTTTCCATTGTGGTTGGCATATCGAGCTTATTCACATGCCATACCTTGGTAATAACTAACCTGGTGCTGATGTGAAAACACACTATGTTCGAAGGTTTAAGAGTTGATTCCTTCGTGGCTCCCTCTTGGCATTTGTAATGATATCACATTTAATATGGTAGATAGTATTGATGCTTCGTAAGTATCCCAGTGATCTCCATCGTTGATCTTGCAATGTATTGATGGATATGGGTTAAGCCCTACCTTGTTTAGATCATCGTGTTTATTGTGAATTTGGAAAAAGTGGTTTTGGCTCTACAACTGGCCAACAGGCCGAGGGTTTGTAGGTCTTTCTATTATGCGTTTTGAGTTGTGACGCCAGGGTTTTGAAACCGTGAATCATGACTATTTAGGAGCCAAAGTACTTAGTTATTTGTATAGTGATGGATGGTATGGTTGGAAGCTTAGTGCTCGTCTTTGATACGTTTTTGATCATCAAACTTGTTGAAGGTTTTTAAATTGAAAGATTGATTTGAAAGAGAAACCAACCATTCGCCATGGTTGTTGCAGGTCTCGGCACTGTTTAGTTTGTTTGAAAGTGAGTGACTTGTGTGGGGTTTCATCGTGCCTCGACATTTGATAGCATGAGTAATATCCATTACTTTTACGCATGTATGGTGATTGTTGCTATTGTTGGCCAACTGAATTGAAGGTAATGTGTTCGAAAACCCCTCCTGTAGCTTTCACATTTGACATTTAACGCAGTAGTTGTTGGTTTGTTTAATATTAAGTCTTGTTTTCTTGATAAGATAAATGTTTGACCACAACATTGATGTGATTGTTAACAGGGAAACGATTCGTGGGTGTTCTCCTATTTGGGCATCGTTGGTTGACTGCAACTATACCAACCGGTAAACCTTAGCAATAGCTTTGAAAACTCTGTGTAGATGAGATGATGGCTGACTGTGTGATGTCCTGTGTGTTGTGTTTTGATTCAGAGACTTTCAATAGGGTTTGTAAACTTTTTAAAAGAATAGGGAAGAGGATTCCTCGACCCAACGGGCATTAGCCGCGTTGATTTTGAATGTAACTGTCATATAATAGGGTTTTTATTGTCATGCTTGGATAATATGTAAATGATGTTTTTCTGAACTCTGTTGTTATCATTTTTCTTCTGTGACTAATAAAAGTGAAAATGTAAAATGATGAGATGAAGTGTATGAAGTCTGTATAACAATAAGTCTGTTGCTACAGGTTAGATAATCATATTTATAGAAGGCTTGCGGCCTGTATATAGTTTGTCTAGTTTGTAAACATGATCCTACATTTAGGGTTTGATGAATAGAAGTTATAAAAATGTAGTAGTTTGAAATACAAATCTCTCCAGATCTCGGTATTGTATAATCCTTTGAATTTTGTGAGTAATAATGGATGCGTTCTCTTTAGAATAGAATTTGGTTTATGTATGAATCGACGATTACAGGAAATCTCTGCGATTTACTATGATGAATATTCCTGAGTTAGGGTTTGAAGTTTCTCCTGGATAGGGTCTTGGCATTGAGTTAGTGTGTGCTATTCTTAAATCTCTTTAATCTACAATCATTTGTACTATCTAAATCTTTGAGGATGAAACTATAAATTTTAATTGTTCGATCTACAGTAATGATTGTTGTGTAAATATTTGGTTTCGATTTCTGGCTATCATTAAGATACCGAGTTTTGACTGTGTTGAGTTATGGGAACGAATAAAGTAATATTTTATTTTAGCTTGTAAGATAGTGTCATAAGGTCTGTCATGAATTGAAAGATAAGAAACATGTTGTGCTAGTTTTTCTGTGTGATGAGAGTTATGAACTCATTGTATTTCTACTATATGTTTGGTTTCTAAATTTTTACTATCTGCATATAAATATATCTATGTTTTCTAAATACTATGGCAGAATAATAATTTATATAAACGTTAGAAAATAAAAACTATTTATTTCTATACAACTAATGTCTATAAATGAAGTATACATTACTGTGTATTATGAGAACAATTAATTATGCAGAAATAACCATGAAAACTCTGAAACATGTATACATATAAATTTTAACAGTAAACAATAACTTTGAGAAAATGAAATAATTTTATCTTCTCATTCACATGGTTATTTGCCTATCAAACTTATCTATCTTAAACTGTCTCTGTACTAGAGTACGATGCTATTCCTTTTTGCATGGGGAAAAATGCAGGGACTAATTTATTCAATCATTTCGATTTATACATAATTATTAAAATATTCACAAAAACTGAAATGAACTTTGTGAAATAAACAGTAAAAACTAGTAGATAACAAAACTTTAAAATATATAGAAATAAATAACAAAACTTTAAAATAAAAATAGATAAGACAATAAAAGCTGTAAAAGATGATAGGCTGACAAACACCCAAGGAGGCATGTTCCTCCCAACCTGCTTCAGAAGAAGCAGCTCAACTGCTGACTTCTAATGAACCCTAGATCCAGATTACTGATCCAGTAAGTGGGTGGAATCTGTGTAGAAGCAAGGCACTCAAAAATACCTTCTCCACTCGGTATCAACCTCCTGAAATAAAATGCCTTCTCCACTCAACATCAACCTCCTGAACTCAATAAGAGTTTAGCAGACTCACAAAATGATCAACAACATAGCATATCCCCTCATCAAATCTCTTGGGTGCAAACACAGCAAAACCCCAAGGTAAATTTCCTTGTTGGGAAAATTGATGAACCTCAGTTCAATATTTTGATGGCTATTTATAGACTGCCTAGGTCTTTTAGTGGTTAGTTTGGAAAAAATGAGCCTCAAGCTCCAGTCCCATCTTTCAGGGCACTATGACCACATTTCAAGGGAGTTGTCCCATACCAACAGCTAGTTAGTTGCATCATGATGTTGCCACTTGTCAATTGCCTTCTACCCCAGATTCCATTCCACCTAGTGGATCAGTAACCACTTTTTCAACAGTCCCATTAGGTGTTTGTCTCCTATTTTATTTATTAAATAATAATATATTGTGCAAATTACAGTCATCCTTGGACACCTGTCCAACATAAAACTTTACAATAAAACTTATCATAATGTTTCTTAACACAAAATGTTTTCCAGCAAATAGGGTATGTTACATGGAGGGTGTGTAACCACCAAAAAGATACTTTGAGCTGGCTTATGCTGGCTAACACTGCATAATGATGTAGCAGATTACTCCAAGAAGTGTGGTTTATGTCAGAGGATAGGGAAATGATCGTGACGAGACGAGATGCCATTGGTTCCCCAGTTGACATTACAACCTTTTGAAAAATGGGTAGTAGAATTTGTGGGACCCATTAACCCACCATGAAAAGGGACAGGTGCGAGGGAAATCATCACTGCAAAAGAATACCTAACAATATGGCCTGAAGCAGCACCAATTAAATATTGTACAACTGCGATAGGCACAATATTTCTTTTCGACAATGTGGCCACCAGGTTTGGGTGTCCTTAAATATTGATGAGAGACCAAGGTACACATTTTGTAAATCATACCATCAAAGCAATGACTGAGTAATTTCAGATTCCACATAGAAGAAGTACCCCATACCACCCACAGGAGAATGAAGCAGTTGAAGAGATGAACAAAATTCTGGAGCATGCGCTCACTAAAGTATGCAATACAAACCATGAAGACTGGCACTTGAAGATTCCTGCAGTATTATGGGCCTATAGAAGAATGTGCAAAATATTTATAGGCCAATCCCACTTCAAGATGGTATATGGACAAGAAGTCGTAATTCCTATGGAGTACATTGTCCCCAGTCTATCAAAAGCAGTAGTGACAGGCATGAGTGATGACGGGGTGATTGAAGAATGATTGGCACAATTACTACAACTAGAAGAAGATCATTTCATCGCAGGATTTCAGCAGCAAGTGGAAAAAGATAGACAGAAGGAATGGCATGATCTCCACATAAAGCAGAATCACTTTCAGAGCAGAGACATGGTACTCCTATATGACAGTAAGTTTGCAAAACACCTAGGTAAGCTCCAAATGTATTGGCTTAGTCCATATGTCATAAATTTCATTATTGACAGAGGTACAGCTCAATTGAAAAAGTTTGATGGAACACTTTTGACAAACTTAGTGAATGGGAGTTGGCTAAAGCCTTATTAGGATAGCCCAGCGCACCTCGACTAAGGAAAATAACAGGTCGTCTTTTAAGAAAAAAAAATAGTTACACCGCATAGTTCAGGAGTTGCTTGATGGAATGACGACGAGATTTGAATGCATACATTTGTCTATGGAACCGAGATAGGGTTCACGTTCACATACATGGTGATGGAACGGTGACAAGGATTGGGACCTGTCGACACTTGCGAAGTGCGAACTAGTCATATTAGGCAATAAATGAAGCAGTTAAGATGTGGAGGATGATAGCGCAAGTGGAGGAAGATGCATTTAATGCTGCATCATTGCGTCCGATTGGGTAAATCAATGGAGGAATGGGTAAATCGATGGTGGATTTGGGTAATCATTGTGCAAATCAATTCGATGGGTTAAGAAAGGACATGCAGGGACACATTCCAACCCATTCCGCATTGTGAGTGTTGAAAGCATTGAATCATTTGAGCAGTAGAGCTCAGTCAATTGCAATCAGTTGCGATGGCGCATGTAATATCTAGCACCAATACACAGGAGCGTCCCAAGGAAATGGCACCCATCGTTAAAGAACAACCAGAGATTGCCTCTGCACCGACCCAGGTATTCCGAAAGAATAGAAGCACCAACAAACTGATGGACATGGAAAGAAGAGAAAATACTAGTGACAGCATGATGTGAGTTGCAACCACAAGAGGAGAAGCAGGAACTTCAGGTGTCAAAGTAGAAGAGATGATAACAGCTAGATGAAGGAAGCAAATTCCAACCATAGTAGAAATTCATGAATATTTTCCACCGAGGAGAGAAGGGGCTCCATTAATCAGATTGGGGAAGAATAACAAGTACACGATAGTAGAACCAACGACACAGGAGGGTGTCCACATTATCAACAAAGTGTTGCAATGGATTCACAAGCTGCAATACAATGACCATGATGTGCTAGCATATCTTGAGTGCACTCAGTAGAAATTCATGGAGAGATTTCAAGAGAATGGTGGGAAATTGTAAGGGAACCAATGCCATGGGTATTGGGACTACAACAATTAGGATTGTTGTCAGTTATCCACATGCCACATTTTGGGCGCTTGACGGAGGTCAATGCATATATCAAATAGTTTCTTGTATGTATCCATCGAGGATACTTGTGGCTCGATGAAAAGATCCCAATCACTGGGTATCTAATTGCCAATATTACTGGGTTACCCAAGGTGGGGGTAGACCCATTGGAGTATTTCCAAGGAAAATAAAATGAGAAGAAGTTAGCAACAAAGATGAAAGCTAAATACGAGGTGGTCAAAAACACGCGCAGTTACTTGGTCAACACCATCAATGATCGAGATGTTAGGCTCGCGTCAAATATGTTTTCCATCAAGTTGGTTCGGAAAAATCACCCTAATCAATGCAGATAAGGGGTAATCGCATCAGCAGAGCAGTGTGCGGTCGGAGTCTAGATGAATTGGTCATTGTTTTTAATGAACGAGTTGATGGAAGATGTTTTCATGGCATAGGAAAAGGGTAATCCCTTTACGTATTCTTGGCTCCTACTGTTGATTTCTTTGGTCGCGTGGATGGAGCCACCACAATACCAAGGAGTAGAGATGAAAATTGTTAAAGTGTGCAGAGGGGAACAGTATCAAAATTTATGGGTGTTGAATGACAAAGATAGGCAGCGTGACAACAATATTCAATTCCATATCTACTTGGAAGATCTTCACGCACAAGCGATGAAGTTACCGTGACTGAAATAGGTTGTGACAAAGAAATATAGGAGGATCGTGAGGCTTCCAGTGGGGCCTCAAGCAACTTTCATTCAAGCATGCACAGATCCATACAAACAATGGTTGACCACAAAATACAAACTAACCAAATAAGAGTTGGACGCCATTGTCGAGGAATGGCCAAACAAATGGAAGACCCCGGTCGGTGATGACCAACTATCGGACCCAAAGGATGGGAATCCGATAGATGTACCAAAGATGCAGATAGGAAAAAAAGAATCAAAATATGAGGATGAAGGTGCAAATGATCAATCGAGAAATGCAGGTCATGACGCCTCAACCAACACTCCAACGGATTCAGAGTTGGAGGCACAATGAAAAGAGGCGAGAAAAAAGAGGAATAGGGAAAGTGGACAAGGGAGAACAACTGCTAGTCTCCCCGAAAAGCAGATGAATATGCTGCATGACAAAATGGAAATGGTGGCTGAAGAAAATCGAGCCAAAGTTACCCAGCATGCGACAGACTACTTCCATCAAGTGTTGCAGTTACTACAAACATTGAACAATGCAGTTATGGAAACGAGGGTACATCTAGGACTTTCAGGAGCAATCCAGTCAAAAGTGCGATGGGTTGACATTGATATCAGCACTCAGTGGCAGATCGTACAGGTGATACCTGGTGCGATCACTACATGAAATGAATATTTAGACACCACACTGTGATGACAAGATACGATAAGCATAGATCTTAACATGCTTCCTATGTTTATGCTTCATCGCACCCACATTAGGGTTAGAGAAGAAATTAATGAGCGAGAACCGTTAACACATGATCAAATTATCAACTACAAATGACAGGTAAGAAGTATTAAGGTGGAGATTGAACAACTCCATGAGGAAAAGGAGACAGTAATGAATGAAAAGAAAAAAGCGATGCGAGGATGCGCCAGAAATAGCCAAAGAGATGATCACAGAGGCTAAGGCATTGAAGCTAGGTGCAATTATCGCAAATCTTAGAAAAGACAATAAGGATTTACAAATAAAGGTGGTGCCAAGCACACCAGCGAAGCCACTGGAATCACATAATAACACTTGTGAGGATGCTCTGATGGAGATCGCAGACTTGGAGAAGGTGGTGCACACATTCTTGAAGAAGTCTTACAATTTTGGGGAAGTCTTGTACAAGACGAACAATTTCACCAGTTGAATGTGCAACTTGGGGAGGCAGAGGTGCAATTAGAAGCATTACAGGGATCACTAAAGGAAATGCCCCTACTTGCACAAATGACTAAAGCGACACAACTGAAGGACTTGCATCACCAGGTCAACAAGGCACGACAGAGATAGAAGGGGAGGACACCACATTTGGATGAGTTGCAGTTGAAAGCAGAGCAGTTGGTAATCAAAGCTATGAAATTATTGTCGCATATAAAGGAAAATTTACAGAAAGTGTAGCAGACAGAAAGCGAGCATTCGACGGAGCAGGAGGTTGAGGACTGCACAATGTTCAAAGTTGCAATGAGGGAAGATGTCGACAAAACCAAAGCACCATTCGAAGAGTTCAAGAAACATGTTAACGCACCAGCAGCATCTGGATGAAGTGGCTTGAGGGTGAGCGACAAGTTTGTGTTGGGGGCCTGTTGGCACGTGCTTAAGTCACAAATGTTTTGGTACAAATAACGAGAAAAGGGACAATGACAAGAGTAAAGGACCAGTCATGGAGTGCAACAAAGCAGAATTAAAGTGAATAAAGCAGAGCCATTAGTTAATTAGTTAGTTAGTTAATGGGTCACTTTGTGAAGTGGACCAAGTTTGTAACGGCCAGTGACCCTATAAATAGGAGTAGCATTGTAAGCCTTTAGGCATCTTATTCTTATCTCTATCTTGATCGGATATTTTGGTCGATGAAAGTATCTTCGCATCTGTGGAATTTTAATCTATCTTTCACTCTGGATAACATCTTTGTATTTAACATGAGTTGTTGAGATGGGATTTGTGGATTTGTATTCGTAATTTGAAAGACAGATTGATTTATAATGTGAAGGAATGTTTGTCTATGACTTTGTCTCTTATGTGTTGTACCATAGTATGATGTATTTTGTCATAGTATGGATAGATTTGATATGTGTCACTGATCTGTTGAATATGTTTTGATAATGTGTTACTCTGTCGATCTAATTAGTATGTTTCGGTATGCAGTGATAGTTTTATGGTGTGAATGCTAATTAGGTCAATATATGGGTTTTGTTGTGATTAAATGTGAATGATGCCTGTCCTCTTATACCGGTGGAAGCTTGGTTCCTGCAGCCTCGTTAGGTATCTCGGGTGAGACCTCACTTGCTCTGCGAGTGTTTATGGAAAGGCTAAACCCTTTTTGGGCCGATATCTATGGGATTTTTTGTCGATCTTTGCTGACATTGTGTGAAGTGAACTTTTGTTGACAGATCGATGTCAACAGTATCATAATTTATATTTTTGTGCATTTTTTCAGAATATATTTTTGTGCATTTTTTCACAACTTGTGACATTGACTTGGTATAAAAACTCCCAATATATTTTTGCAACTTGTGACTTTGACTCAAGGTATAAAAAATTCCAAGAAAAAACTTATGATAATACAAAAATAAAAAATAGTGGTAACGATTCCTTTTTATTTGGTGTTTTTTGCACTTTATGTATCAACTTGAATTCATGTTGTCATTCGCAACTTGTGAAATATGTTAATAGCTCCAGTGCTCGATCCTCTTCTCACACCTTTTTACTAACCATAACCAATCACAAAGTCTATATTTGTTTGGTTTTATATAATAATCAAGGTACTTGAATCCATCCTCTACATGAGGTTTTTGATAAGGCAGTAAAGTAGAAATTTTGTCCAAAACCACAACATCCACATTGTTAAACATGAAAGATGATTTACCAATGCTAATTTCCATATGTGAAGCTGAGCAAAAAAAGCTTGATAATATCATAGAATTGTGACCATTCTTCCACTATGCCCAAACCAAAGAGAACCATGTCATCTACGAACAATAGATGTGTAACTAAAACAGATTCAAAAATTTTGATTCCCTGCAGGTATCCATTCCTTCTGGCTTCAACAATCCTACATTAAAGCCTATGATGACAAGTAGCAACAGATAAGGCGAAACGAGGTATCCCTAACGTAATCCCCCAGAACAACCAAAAAACAAAGTAGGAGTCCCATTGATCAAAACAAAGAAAGATGTAGTTGTAACACACGCCATAATCGAGTTTGTCAAGAGGGGGATGCCAATCTGAAACAATAGAAGTCTAAAATACACCTAGCTTCCTTGGTTATAAGCCTTGACCAGATCCATTTTTAGTATTAGTGCCTTCATATTTTTTTATTTTATGGAATGAATACCCCAACTGCATCTAAAATATGGCCATTTGCCAAAAATCCAAATTTCTATTTTGAAAATAATTCATCAAGTTTTGGCTTCATCCTATTAGCAATAAGCTTTGTGATCACTTTATATGCCAAGTTGAATAAGGCAATGGGCTTGAAGTCATTAAAGGTAATCGGTTTGCTGCTTGAATTCTACTTTCCTTTCAAATTTATTGATTTAGAAATAACTTCCCAGAGTTTTCTATTTATATATATAAGATTTTAAATGTTATCATCAATAAATAAATCATTGAGGATTTCAATCATTGATTACTACAACTACTTATTTCACATTTTTTTTCAAAGAAAAAACAAGTTACTTGTTATTCATATTATGAATCAAAGATAACGTAAAGCTTGTAGAGTATCATATCCCATCAAACAATTTTTTATGTAATCCTCCCCCAACATGTGAGATTGACAACCCCACAACTAAAATTAGCATCCAAGTAATTACATAGTTCAAATTATAGAAAAACTTAGCAATCTTCAAGATCACTATTAGAGAAGAATTGTTAAATACAGTAATCAAGATAGGTATTTTACTAAACTATAACTTCTACTACCAAAAATCAAATATGACATATCTCTTAGTAAGCTTAAAGTAAACCAACTATTTTTTCTTTTTTATTTTAAAGATAATATATATGCTTAAAAGATAATTCATGAAAAGAGTATTGAAATTTTTTAATTCTAGAACATCATTGGTCCAAGGCAAGGGAGCCACATGAAGTGATTTCCCACCATCCCAATCAACTATGTGAGTCTTGAGTCTCTGGGTAACTAAGTGACAAAATACTTTTTATTTTTATTTTTAAAAGTAGTCTCCACAAAGAGTTCAACTTTGAAGCTCCATCAAAATAACTAACTGCGCACTCTTATGATAGTTCTAGGCTTTGTTTACTTCACTTCTTTATGGAATTGTTTAAATTCCTTAATAAAGATATTTGTATCCAAATTTTCCAAAATGGTAGCATTCCTAAACATCTAGACCTCCTAGTTGACAAAATAACAATGAACAAACTTTCTTGGCAAAATAACAATGAACAAAGAGATTATTTACAAACTCTCCATCCATAAAGCATAAGCTAAAGAAGTTGGGAGTAACTCTACTTCTCTTTAGAATATCATCCAATGTCATAATTTTGTTTTCCAAAGAGATCTAAGTAAAACATTTCAGTTTCACTTTAGAACTGACCTGACCATTTGATCCATTCCACTATCAAACAATTTAGTCTTCATAATCTTTTAACCTGATACCAACATTTCATTCCCAACAGTAAGATATCCCCCTAATCCGAAGTCCTTTGCTAACAACCAGTAAGAAGAAGTATTTTCCTCATAAACTGTCTTTTTCACATAAGCTAATATTAATGCATATTAACACTTCCTTGATATATTGTTTTTACAATATTCAATTAGCAACTTAGCTCGATTATTAAAGCAGGCCAATGGCCAAGGAATTTCATCTATCATTTCTATATTGAAATCCAATTATACATCCACCCAGAGAGTAAACATGTTTAAAGCATTAGAAGAAAAAAGTTGTAAGAAGATAAGACATCTTGCAGTATCCCAACTAGGGGTCAAATTTGAAGCCTTCAGTGCCTGTCAAAGGAACTTTTACCCACCATAGAAGGCTAGAGAAAAATTTACCCTGCAAATAAAATTCAATTTCATTATGAGCCCGTCAATAATGAAATTAGGTTGAATCCTGAAAATCTACAACCAAAGGGCAACTCAAAATTTTTCACACCCTGGGGTTATTAGTGGTTCGGAGTCTGGGACTCGAGCGAAGGGACTCAGCGGTTGACAGTGACAGCCTGGAAGGGCCACAGGATGTTTTAGTGTCAAAGATTCCACGTGGTTGGTGGACTCGTGGAGCCACATATGTAGGTCCATGTACTTCTGGTCGCTAGCAACTGCATAAATAACATGAAACGCAGACAGAGAATACGTGAGTCGTGAGTTCGTGACCCATCACCCGTCGTAGCTGGAATTGGAATTTGGCAAATGTGAGCTCGGTCAGTAGTAGCACTGTTACTGTAGCGTGGAGGTGACACCGATGACCACTAACTAGACATGTTGTAGCCTGTCATCCTTCATGTGAAGGAGTTATGGTGGATAGGGACTGGTAGTCTCGTGGAGTAATGCTAAAGCAATTAATTTTACCAACTTACTTGCCCAGATTCCTAATTTCCCACCATTTCCTTCAATACTTATTATTAGTTATTACTCTTCATAATAAAAAATTAATTTAAATTTATGAAATATATCAATTATTCTCTGCAAAATTGCGATTATGCGAATACCATTCAGTGCACGATGCAGGTAGGGTTTGAACGCCAAATGTATCAACCAGCAGGCCGCGCAGTGAAGATGGAGGGCTCAGGGAAGCTTGACTCTGCGAATAACATTCAGTGTAGGATGCAGAGTAGAGTTTGAATGCCCAAATGTAGCAGGCTGAGGGCTCAGGGCAGCTCGACTCTGCTAATAACATTCAGTGCAAGAGTCCACGACAAATTTGTTTAAATACAAAGTAGGGTTTGAACGCCCAAATGTAGCAGGCTGACTGCTCAAGGCAGGCTCCTTGGCCTCTTACGAACTCCATAGCTGATTGGAAACTTGTCTGGACTTGAATCGATATGGCCCATGGCCCATAGGGACTTCAATGTAGCAGTTTGTTCCAAAGAAAACTGTGCATTCTGCAGTTTTTTTAGAGAATTCGGTCAGGTAAAGAGTTTTTGGCAAAAAATTAATCAAGCTTTGGTTTGATCATATTTTAGCATTGTTTCAAGCTATTATATAGTTTGAGATTGTTTTTCTGCACATGGTTTGCAGGATTCATGGAGTTATAGCATAATAAGCTCGGCAATTCTTCCTCAACCTTAAGTAGTTGTCAAGTTTCACATCATTTTCGTCTTGGGTTGTTGGCAAATGGAGAGTTCGACAAATTTGCATTGGCAATTTGGCATTGCAAATGGACAAATGGACAAACAACTATGACTATACAGAGGTATGCCAAGCAATTTTGTATTTGCTGCTTCGTACACATTTTCAACTATAGTAATCTAGTTAAAAAACATTATAGGGGAAATGTAATTTGCATGATTTGTTTCCCTAAAAACATTGTTCATTTATGAATTGTTTCTCTACTGTTCATTTATGATTTGTTTTCCTAAAAAATGCCTTCTAGCTTTCTATTTCTCTAGTGTTTAGCCAAAACGCAGATTGCAGAACTATTACAATATTATTCATAAAACCCAGAAATTATGTTTTTTTTACTGTCTCTTGTACTAAAATAAAAACCCAGAAATTATGTTTTTTTCACTGTCTCTTGTACTAAAATAAAAACCCAGAAACCTAGGATAAGCAGAGTAAAATAAAACTCTATTTGAAGTAAAATAAAATTTACAGTAGTAGTTACAAGACCTCCTAGATTCCCAAGAGGAAATAAAACAATCGATACAACACTTGATCATTCCCAAGAGGTCCCCATTGATGGTTTTCAAGAGATAGACACTTGTTGGTGATAGGATTAGGGAGCCCATATCCAATGGTCCTAGAGGTTTCCGAAGGGAGGGGCATTCATAGGATGCTTATTAGAGATCCAAGAGTTGCTTCGAGGAATTTTGATTCGATGAAAAGTTTTGATTCACTAGATGTTGGTAGGATATTTGATACAGAGTCACTTGCCTTGCAGAATCCAATGGTAGATGTGAGCATCGATGAAAATTTCCTGTAGCTTCAATTAAAGACCATATATCCAATAGACCTGTGTAGGAGACAATCTCCTGTAGCAGACTTTGGTTCTTAATTTGTTCTCTCTTCAAGAATGCCATAATTATTAAGTGGTATCCATGAAAATATTGTTTGATTATGGTGTTCAAGAATCTCTGCAATACCTTGAAGTTACGTCTTGGACAAGGGAGAACTCAATAATGAATTTGTGATTCTATTCAAGGACGATTTGTAGTGTCTTCTCTGCCATAGTTGTCTTGACTGTATTGTCATAGTATGTCATTTTAGTTTTTTATGCAAGCCACTAGAAAGAATCTTGGGAATGAACTTACTAGATATAGGGCATCATTTATTATACAAATGGCTTGACAGGTGGAAAAATAGTAGAATATTTTGTTAGAATACGGCCTAAGTAGTTAGAACTGTTAAACTTATAATGCATAATTTTCCTTATGTAATAAAGTATATTGCCATGGAAAGCTTAGTTTTAATACCATATTATTGGTCTAAAAGCCAAAGCACAATCCAAACTTCATTCCCCCATCACATATATAACCTCCAGTTAAAACCCTAATTTTAGTTGTACTCATTCTGCTTCTAAGAAAAATCAAAGATAACCCTAATTGATAACCTTAATATATGTATAATTTATTTGATTAATAGAATCATACCAGGCCTGAGGAACATCACCAGTTTGCTTGCATTTTTCCATTGAACTTACCTAGACTGCCTTACCAAGAAATAGGACTGCCTTACAAAGAAATAGGAAATAAGCCAAGGGGATTGGTTCAACAGTGAAGGAAATTGCATGCTAGGCCACTCATCCCAATTCATTTCCCTGTAGGCACAAATAAGCAGTTTGGGGCAACTACAATACCTATGGATGATTTTGATAAAAGAGTTCCCCTTCTAACGGTAGCTTCACTAAATGAGCATGCTTCTGATTAACGGTTTTCCCTTGAGGGACATCTTACTTGTGAAAAAATTCTACTTAATACTCCATTCATCTTACTAGTAGTTTATGTAATACCAAGTCTTTGTTGACAATGTTGAAAATAATTGGAAAGATGAATAAATTTAATGTTTTCGCAAAAGGGAGAAGAAAAATGATGTCCATCAAAATGATGAAAGGAAAAAAGAGAAAATACACGTAAAACTGAAAATAAAGGTGTGTCTAGTTCAAATTGGGGAACCTGTATTTTTGCATAAGGATTGAATCCGGGTAGAAAAAAAGAGCACCCTAGACTACATGTCCCTCAATTTCAAAGCTACACTACAGTCCTTAATTCCTTTGTGAAGTTGTGAAGATTCCAATCTCCCAACAGTCGCAAATGTCAAGCTCCTCTTCTCCTTCAAGAAATGTTTTGAGCTTCATTGAGGTCATGCACTTAGGATTCAAGCAACATGATCGCCAAATTCATTTTTTCCATAGAAGTATTTTTGCCAAATATCAATTTATTTACTGAGCATAGTATTTTTTGCTTGTAGTGTAAGAAGATACAGCCACTAAACTCTCCTTTTGATCATCATTCATTCATGCTCTTTACATTTTAGCCTTGGCTTTATTTTTTCTTGTCAAAAAGATAAGAAGCATGTTTTCATTCACCATTCCTTGGTTGCATAACATGCTAGCTTCTATATGAAAACAATTTGATTTAAGTTTCCAACTTGAAGACAAGCACTCTTGGAATTGCACAGGCATTTCCAACCCTCACTTAGCTTGTTTGAAAAATTATTTTTTAGCCCATTTTTGAACTTGAGAATTCCAATCTTAGTTTGCTTGAATCAACATTTTCAGCCTGCTTTTATAAATTAGTGGATGCATTTTCATGTTTTCTAAAGAGTAGACATTTCACCTTTCATAATTGGCTTGCTGGGAAATAAAAAACTTCAACCAGTATGTGCAAGCTTGACAATGCAATTCCCAACCTATTTGGATTGAGAATTAATTACTCTTTTCTATTCCAAAATCATTTTGTATTAAAATCTAACTTGCAATTAAGTTTCTAGTATTTCCCTATGTTATAAGAGTACAACAATCATAACAACCATAAATATAGCTCTTAAAACACTTATAACAACTGCCACAGCCCTGGGGTATGAGTCATTACAATAGGGTCGCTATACAATCCACCCTTATCTATTGAATATCCACACATAGTAGTTGTATATGTTGAAACCCTTAGGACTTTTAATTTGTTGAAGTTGAAAGTCTTAGAGTACATGAGAGGAATGATTTTTTTTTATAATATTTTTCCTTACATGTTTTCCATTTTTAGCGTTTCATATGTTTGGATAGTTATGCAACAATAAAAATCCATTTGATATTTATTTTAGTATTTTTTTGTGAAAATGGTTTCAGGTTATAGACTTGTAGAGAAATCACACATATTCAAAGACTTATATTTCTCAGCTACATTCAAAACTTACAATATTTTGATGGGTTTCTTTGGGGCTCATGAATGAATTTTCTGCTACATAATTTATTGATCTAAACAATGTCTAGAATTGGTCGACCTAAAAGGCATGGGAGACAAACAACACTTGATAATGCATTTAACTTGAGTCGACATGATGCAAATGTTGAAGAAGATGTTGATTCTGAAATTGATAAGAATATTGAAGAAGAAGTGCATCTAGAAAAGAAAGGCAAAGGAGTAGCTACCAAAAGATCATTCAAACATGCATGAAAGTTAATGCACAAATGGGCTTATCCGATACTAGGTCCAAATGGTGAAGAGTGCATCAAATGTTTATGGTGTGTTAAATTCAAAGGAGATACACCATTTGCAAAGGAAGGTAGCAGCACATTCCAATTAAGTGCATTAAATGTTCATGCAGGATCGGAGTCTCATAAACATTCAATTCATCTATTGGAATATGAATCAAGCCAACCCTGTTTACCCATCTCAAGGCATGTTGAACTTATGCTGGATGTTGAAAAATCTAGAATAGTTAGTGCTATGGAAACTATGCATTTTGTGGCTATAAGGGATTTACCTTTAGAAATGTACAAAGACTTATGTGACCTACACAGGTATAAGAGAACTCCTAATATGCCATTAACCAATGAATATTCTTTATATATCAATATCACTTCCGGTAAAGAGTTTTTAGTTGCAACAAAAGAGGTTTATTGGGAAAAGTTGAAGGAAGAAATTTGCTCTAGCCCTTTTTATTCCATTTTGGTTGATGAAAGCATAGATAAAACAATGCAGCAACACTTGATTGTATATATTACCTATCTAATGGATGGAGGGAGAGGATCATGCATGAAAAAATTTATTCGACTTTTGAAAATCAAAGACAACACTGCACAATCCATGTATGAAGCACTTTCAGGGCTATTATCTGAGATGGAGTTGTCAAAACATCAAATGGTGGGTTTTGGGTCAGATGGAGCCTCATCTATGATAGGTATCCGTGAAGGTTTGGCAGCTAAGTTGCTCCGCGAGGTGCCTCATTTGTTATGTATTCATTGTATAGCACATCGTGAGCCCTTAGCTATAACATATGCTACAAACTTTTTTCCCGAATTTAATTATATTTATAAACTAGCCAATAAAGTATTTCATGGCTAGGAAAATCTGCAAAGAGGCATGGAGAATTTAAGAGTTTGTTGGACCTATTTCAAATTGACAAGCTGCAAATACTTCAAAGTCATCACATCCGATGGCTTTCTAGGGGGCAGGTTATGAACAGGCTTGTTAAATTCATGCCAACATTGTTACACAAATGGAAAAATGATGATGCAAAGATGTATGAAATGGGAACACTATTTCAAGTTCAATTTTGCATCCATTTGCTTGTTGATGTTCTTACTGAACTAAATAAATTGAGCCAACGATTTCAAGAGGAACATATGATATAACATCCATTGGCATGCAATTAGATGTGCTCATTGATCTTCTTCGGAGGAGATTCTTGCGAAACATATTTGGGGTTGGTTCTCAACATGTTGCATCTTTCTTGAAGAAATATGAAAATGGAAATTTTGAGTTTATTGATAATACAGGTGTTTCACATGTCCATTCATTAAGATTTGAACCAATACCAAATTCACTTGGGTCTGGTACTATGGAAGATTGTAATCACTTAGGAAAAGCGTTTATACAAAGGCTGATTGATTGTCTCAATGATAGGTTTACAGATTTACATGTGTTCAATGCAACAAATTTTTTTAGTCCCCATTGTTACTTTGAAGAAGAGGATGAAAGAGATTCTGAAACAAAACGATGGTTGTTATGTCTATGTGAAAAATTTGATGTTGGAAAATCACCAAAAATTGATACTGAAAAATGTGAAGGTGAAATGGAAAGTTTTTTTGTCACTCTACATCGAGCATATCCAAAGAAAAACTTGTTTGGAACATGGGAGCAATGCAAAGGAGAACCAGAGTGGTGGGATTCTTTTCCAAATTTGATGAAATTATGGCAGATTGTTCTTATTCTTCTAGCAAGTACTACTAGTTGTGAAAGAGGATTCTCTAAGTTGAACCGTATAAAAAATGATGACAGATCTAGACTTTGTTTAGAAACATTAGATACTTTAATGTTTTTATCTCTATTAGCACCTCAAGAGTTGCATGAGGTAGATTGGAATGCAGTTTATGAAACTTGGACAAAAATGATGTTGCAGCGACCTCTTCCACTAGGTTAGGTAAGTTGATGATGATACAATATTTTAATCAATACTGTAATGTCTATTTTTTTTGTAGTTTGATATAAGAATGTTAACACTATGTAGCACAAACTATTTTCAATGTGGCTCTATCAAGTTACCATATGTTTAGTAGGACTTGTATCACAGTTATAATAGTCTTTGCAAACAGATAACCATCTTAAGATAGTGGTTTGATATGGATAGAGTAATTTTGAAATACTGATTTATAATTTTCAAAAATATTATTAGTTTTCAACTAATTTTGTCCATTTCGTCCAATTGATAAAGGTCCCTCTCTGTTCATGTCCATGCTACCTTGGCTTATTTAGCATATATTTTTTATTTTTAATAAAAAATCTGTGTCTGACCTCTTTCATATTTAAGGCATGCCCATGATGCATTTTTATTCAGATTTGTTATCATACTCAGATTTGTTATTATATTGCTATGATATTCAATCAAAGTCATCTCTCATCAATTGGGATTAAAATTTTAAGTATCTATATATCATATATGATTGAATTGGGTGTAGATCTCAAAACAACAATCCCAAAGGCTTGAAATTACCAGAAACCTTTATATTATGACCACAAATGCTTTCCCAAAAGAGATAGAAGGATTGGGACATTGAATGTATTTTTGATAATGAAAAATGTGTGTGGGGATAGATATAGTATATATGGGATTTTAGGCTACCAACATGCAAACTGTAACTTCAAACACAATCTTGGATGTGGGGATAGATATCTAGTATATATGGATTTTAGGAAACCAGCATGAAACTGTAACTTCAAACACAAACTTTTCTCCTCTGTATCTTATCATTTTGTTATGAAAAATGTTTGTCATTTCAATTGCATGGGTGCTAAAAAATTTAAAAATTAAATCACCACAAAGTCTCTTTTTGTTTTAACTAATTGCAGTAATTAAGATATCAAATATACGAAGTCTTAGGTACTGGTTAAGCACGATTCCCATATTTAGACATAGTTAAGTACTTGATTGAAATGAAATAGTATGAGAAGGAAGTAAGGAACATTATCACATGATTAATGGGTGTGATTAGGAGTAAGTCATAGGCATAGCCAGCAATGCACATGTGCAATTTGCTTGCAATATACAAGATTTGTTTGAAGCAAGACCTATATAAAGGTTAAATTCCACTTTACATAGGTGACCAACTGCATTCCAATACAACCAACGCAAGTAACATTCACACTAGCATGATGTTGAAGGCAAGTAATAGCAATTGTGTGTCCTCTAAAAAGATAGATGTGAATCATGGAAATGCAAGGTGTGAGTTTAGACAAGGTAGGAAGTAGATGTGGTGCCAAGGTAGGAAGGAACAAATTGCAGTTCTCCAAGAAATCCTCCAATGGTGTTTTCCAAGAAATCCTCCCATTTTGTGTTTGAAGCTTGATTTCATAGTCTCCTTGAATATGTTGAGTCCCATCCTAAGACATGCATTAAAAACATGTTAATAAAGAGTATATGCACCAAGTTTTAGTGGATGTTGTTCTTAGCATTTGATATGGTTTTAGTGCCTTGTACTAGATTGCATGGTTATTATAAGATGGCTTCTCATTTATTGTATCACTGTTGGTGCTTGATGTTGGCACGCTTATGGCCTATAAATGACATGCTGGCTTATTATTAGACATCCATATTTATTTATAAACGTTAATATTTGGTAGATAAAGATGACAGTTTAATGTTTATATATATTTGTAGCTATTTAAAATTAGATGGTAAATGATATATGATATTTATTTACTAATTTTCAGTTATTAAACATGAATGATGAAGATAAAGATAATTGCATTCATATTCAGATTTGTCTTCCTTTCCCTTATACTGCATTCAAATATAGATTTGTCCTCCTTGTTATCATAATCAATTGTGTAGCAATGTCAATTTTTTTTGTTCATTTATGATTGAAAACAATTTTAGAGATGATATTTTAATGTTTATATATATTTGTTGCTCTTTAAAATCAGATCGTGAATTATATGTGATATCTATTTACTAACTTTTAGTGATTAAACATGAATGTTGAAGATAAGGATACTTGCATTCATATTCAGATTTTTCCTCCTTTTCCTTGTACTTGCATTCATATTCATATTTGTCCTCATTGTTATCATATTCATTTTTGTAGCAATGTCAATTTTCTTATGTTTATTTATGACTGAAAACAATTTTAGAGACTATGAGTTTCATTAATTTGTATGTCAGTTATGGCTGTAAGGTATTGTCATTTGGGCTACAGTCAAATCCATGTGTTTGATTAATATCACATGTCTAATAATATATCCACTTAAAAAATAGTATGTGTACTTCATTTTGCAATATCTCATTAGGTGAAATGTACCACATCTCTAATAGTATATCCATTTAAAAATAACATGTATACTTCATTTTGGCTATCTCATAAATTTACAACACTTTAAAAATAAAACACCAAGTAAGTTGGTTTTGTCTAATTAAATGTGATGATAGAGTTATTATGGTCCAAATTTCTACTCTCCAAGTACATGAGATGATTACCATCTCTAATGGTATTTTGGTTCAAGATAAGTTTTTGTTTCTATGTACATATATATCTAATTACATGTATTTTAGGTTTTCATGTTTGGTTTCAACCTTCAACACATTCACAAGGAGTTTGGCATCCATTAAATTGTGATAAAGCTAATGAAATGAAGCACTTTGTCATTTGACATTTTGGTGTAGTTAGATGGAATTTATATTAATTTGAACACTATCCTTTTCATTTGAATACGATTCTTATTAACATTACTACTTTGTTTTCAGGTTAATGGCAGCCGTGTTAGGATATTTAGACACTTAGGAGTTAGTTAAGATCAACTTGTGTAATATATCCGTTAGGGATAGTGTGTTTCTTTAGTATGCATTAGTATGCATTTGTAAATACTTAATCCGACAGTCACGATATGTTTCCGACATAGAGTGATCTGACGGCTCAACTTCTCTTAGATCAAACCTAACCTTGATCCATGGCTTAACACCCGATTGGTCCATGATCTCTATTTAAAGAGCATGGAGGGTCATTGTTTAGTTGATCGATTATGAGAAGCTCATTTGTAACTTTCTTTCTTTTCATAATAAATTGTCTCGTAGAAGCTATTTGGTCGGGGCCGTGGAGTGTTTCCCTCAAGAGGGTTTAAACCACATCAAAACATCGATGTGTTGATCTGTGATATGTTTGTGTGAAGTGTTTGCTCTTGGTGTTCGGTCCTTTGGTAGTACCCTATGTACCCGAACATGGTATCAGAGCTTTCATGAAGCGTCGCTTCCGGTTATGATCTAGATCTTGAACTGTTGTTGAGGAAACTCGAAAGGGTTTCTAGTTCTGGTATTTTTGTACATTTCTGGGCTATGGGAGGTGTGCCATTTCGTCCGGAGCGTCGTTTCCATTGAGAAATAGTTTTCGTTTGATCGAAAACGGTTCACAGTTGCTCCAGAAACGCGTATTTCATCAGATCTGAAGGTATAATGTTACAGTGAAGCATTTTTTTATTTCGTTTTTTGAAAAGAAAAAATCTCATATTTCATTTTTTTACTGTTAGATTTTTTTTCGGTTCAGATTGTTGCTTTCCCGTCTGCGTATGCTCTTTGTCGTGCACCTTGCACAATCTCGGCAAATCAGAAACAGAAAGGGAAAGGGTTTTTCTCGGCTGCGTATGCTCTTTGCCGTGCACCTTACGCGATCGTGGAAAATTAGAAATAGAGAGAAAACGTAGACTTTCCGGGCAAGCTAACAAGATCTAACTCCACAAGTGTGGAAAAGTTTTTTTGTTTCGATTTGTGGTTTGTTTTGTAGGAAAAAGGGCAAGCACGCAAACCGAGCAAGAAAAGTATAAAAAAAAAAAAAACCCTTCCTCATTCTCATATTTTACATACATTTTAATCTAGCTCACTTGGTTCAAAGTTGTTTTATTCCTTAATAGGTCTTGAGTTCAAGTCTTAGGAAGTTAGTTTTAAAAGAAAAAGTGCATGCAATTTCTAATTTCAAGTTATTTTATTGTAAAAGTGCATCTCACTTAAATAATAAAAAATAAAAATACAAGTGAGTCACTTAAGTTTTTTTTATTGTTGCACTATTTAAAAATAATATCATTATAAAAGTGAAATCACTTATTTTACAAAAGTGGTTCACTTAAAGCAACTTTATTGTAAAGTGATTGTCAAAAGGTTCATCTTGGGAAGAGGGGGGTTCCTTTTTTTTTGCTGAACATTCTCTAGCTGCCACGTCACTATTGGGGACATCTTCAACAGTTTCTTTGTTCAAGCATAACTTCATCATACAAAGTCAGTTTTCAGTGCCGCTTTTTTTTTAAACCACCTATTTTTTCGAGCTCTTCACATCCAGACTATTGGTTTCTGCTTTTAGAGCCATTAATTTACAAATATGGCCGCCCATTGTGATATTCTACTTAACAGTTCCAACTATTTCTCATGGAAATCTCGTATAGAGGATGTTCTACGAAGTAGGGGACTTTTCAAAATGACCACAGGGAAAGAAAAAGAACCCACGGATGATGATAAGAAAATAAAATGGGCAAATAGATGTGATGAAGCTCGTGGATTGATTGGGATGTCAATCTCTACTGATTTGTGATTCCACATATCTGGAATTGATGAATCTAATACTGCTTGGGACAAGTTGGAATCTGTGTTTGGTAAATACAATGAAATTCGAGGTCACCAACTCGAAAATGAGTTGATTTCTTTAAATCCAAGTGACTTTTCATGCATTCAAGATTATTTATCTAAGTACAAAACTCTTAAACTCTTATGTGCAGAATGTAAGATTGAGAGGGAAGACAAACAATGCATTTATCATATTCTTTCTAAACTTAGACCTGCATATTCTGTTTTTGTATCTATATTTTACTCCATGAAAGCATCCTTGAATGCAACTAGCTATCAAGAGCCTAGTCTTGAATCCTTTTGTGATTCCTTGATTAGAGAACAAGATAAACTCATTTATCTTGGAATAATCAACAATGTAGATACATCTGGGAAAGCCTTATTGTCCCAACAGAAAGAAAAGTCCAAACCTCCCAAGAAACAAAATTTTCGCAATAATAAGTCAAACAAGGGTCCAAAACCCTCTCAGTCAGCTCCTTCTTTAAAAAATGACAAAGGATCCAAGCCAAAAGGTAAGAAGACTGAACACCTTTGCAACTATTGCAGGAAAGATAATCATGATGAATCTAAGTGTTTCAAGAAAATGGCATCCTTGGAAGCAGCAATGAAGAAGCACCACATCAGCCTAGATTCACCTTTAGAATTAGCCTCTCATGGGCATGCACTTTGTGCTTCTGGTTATTCTTATAATGCATCTTCTTCTTCTACTTCAAATGAATGGCTCATTGATTCTGGAGCATCTCATTATATGGCTAAGGATCAAGCCATCTTTTCTACTATGCATGAATGTAACACCAAACAAATATTTGTTGGTGATGATAGATCTCTAAGTGTTGTAGGAGCTGGAACAGTTCCAGTAGATAATGGTCATTTTAGTGATGTACTATGTGTTCCAAGAATTTCCTGCAATTTGTTATCAGTCTATCAGATCACTCATTTTGGTGAAGGTAAAACTGTGACCTTTACACCTCACCAAGTTGTAATCAAGGATTTTAAAGATTCTCGACAGGTCCTAGCTATCGGAATTGTTGATGATATTACCAGGTTGTACAAGTTTAACAACTTTGGGTCATCACCTTTCCCTTCAGTTTTTGTTGCTCATAGTGATAACTTGAGCAAACTTTGGCATGAGCGATTTGGTCACTTAAATTATCGCTCATTGCAACAACTATGTAAAGAAAATATGGTGACAGGTCTTCCGATGGTATCTTGCAGAGATGGTTTTTGCTCCGGTTGTGTACTCGGAAAACATCATTGGGACAGTTTTGATAAACGTGCCTCTTGGCACACCCCGGTTCCATTGGAGCTTGTGCATAGTGACTTGTGTGGTCCTCTTCCATCTGCTTCCTTTTCTGGTTTCAAATATTTCTTAACTTTCATTGATGATTACACCAGATGCACTTGGGTTTATTTCCTAAAACTTAAGAGCGAAGTATTTAACATGTTCTTGGTCTACAAGGCCCTTGTTGAAAAACAATCTGGTCATCAAATTATTAAGTTAAGATCTGACAATGGAGGAGAATATGTTAACAAACAGTTCACTACTTTCTGCACTGAACAAGGCATCCAACAACAGCACACTGTTCCATATACACCACAACAAAATGGTGTAGCTGAGTGGAAGAACTGCACTTTAAAAGAAATGGCTAATTGTATGATCCAATCTAAGGGACTAAGTCTTCAATTTTGGGCTGAAGCTATAAATTGTGCAAATTACATAGTTAATCGCACCCCCACAAAAGCATTACAAGGTATAACACCAGAAGAAGCATGGAGTAAAATTAAACCTGATGTAAGTCACTTTCGTGTGTTTAGTAGTGAATCATGGGCTCACATTCCGGATGAAAAACAGAAAGCATTGTAGCCCAAAAGTGAAAAGTGCATATTTGTTGGATATTCTGAAGATGTAAAAGGTTATAGACTTCTTCAACCACATTCTCATGATGTAATTACTAGAAGAGATGTTAAATTTGATAAAAATATCTTGGCCTGCGAGCCTAACTCAGTGATTGTGCCATCTTTGGCCTGCGAGCCTGATTCGGCGTTTGTGCCTTCTTCTTCTTCTTCCAACTTCCTTAACAAGTTTTCAACTCCAGTTTCTGATGATGACAGTGAGGATGAAAATTCACCTCCACATGCTCATGTTCCTCCAGTTGCACTAGCACAAGTGCTTCCTCGATGGATCCGTTCAACATGTGAAGCAGCTGGTAATCTTGCCAGTGATCCTAGAGATCAACGTCGAACACGTTCTCAGTTTCAGGGAGCCTTTTCTCTTTTGGCTCAAGTTTCTGAGAATCATGATCCAGAAACTTTTGCAGAAACTTCAGGGAATCCAGATTGGGATGCAGCCATGGATGAAGAATATCGTTCCTTAATGACGAACGATACTTGGGATCTTGTACCTCTTCCAAAAGGAAGAAAACTTGTCAGATGTAAATGGGTCTACAGAACTAATTATGCATCAGATGGAAGTGTTGAAAGACTTAAGGCAAGGTTAGCTGCCAAAGGTTTTTCCCAAGTTGAAGGGATTGACTACAATGAAACCTTTGCTCTCATTGCAAAAATGAACTCCATCCGCCTTGTTCTTTCCCTTGCAGCCTTACATAACTGGGAATTCCATCAAATGGATGTCAAGTCTTCCTTCTTACATGGTGATTTACAGGAGGAAATTTACGTGGAACAACCTCCTGGATATGTTCAAGATAACTCTAACCTTTTCTGTCGCCTTAAGAAATCCTTATATGGCCTTAAGCAGGCTCCTAGAGCTTGGTATGCCAAAATGGATAACTTTCTCCTTGACACTGGTTTTTCTAGATGCCATTCTGACCCCAATGTCTATACCAAGAAAGTAGGAAACCATCTCATCATACTTGTTCTATATGTTGATGACCTTATTCTTACTGGTAGTGACCCTAAGCTTATAACCCATGTGAAATTCAGTCTTAAACAAAATTTTGAAATGTCAGACTTAGGACATTTGCATTATTTTCTTAGTCTCCAAGTCCTGCAAACCAAAAAATGAATCTTTCTTTCTCAGTCTAAGTATGCTTGTGACCTTCTTCGTCGCTTTCACGTGGAAGATTGTACACTAGCCCCTTCTCCCTTCTAGTCTGGAGTCAAACTTTCTGCCACTTGTACTTCACCTGAAGTAGATGCCACCTTGTATCGTCAGCTTGTTGGTAGTCTCTTATACTTGACTCATTCTCGTCCTGACCTTTCCTTTGTCGTTGGTCGAGTTGCCCGTTATATGCAGACACCTCATGAAAGTCACTGGAAAGCAGCTAAAAGAATACTTCGATATATTCGAGGTACAGTTCAATTTGGGATTCATTACAGTACAGGGAGGAAACCTTTGTTCATTGGTTTCATTGATTCAGTTTGGGCCGGTGATCCTGATGATCAAAATTTTACTGCAGGTTATGTTTTTAGTCTGGGATCTGGACCTATTACTTGGGCTTGTAAGAAACAACAAGCTCTTGCTCTTTCTTCAATAGAGGCAGGATATCGAGCAACAGTTAATGCCAGTCAGGAAGCTTTATGGCTTCGACAGATCCTTTCAGAGTTTGGATTCGAGCAGCAACAGCCTACTCCACTTTGGTGCGACAATGAAAGTTCCATCAAGATTGCCAAAGATCCAGTTCTACATCAACGCAGCAAACACATTGAGCTACATATGCACTTCATCAGAAATCTTATTCATGATCGTGTTCTTGAAGTGCTCTTTTGCCCTACAGATGACCAAGTTGCAGACATCTTCACCAAGTCTCTTATAGAAGCGAAGTTTTCTAAACTTTGATTTATGTTAGGAGTTCAAGAACTTGTCATTAAGGGGGGATAGGCTCTAATGCCTCCTTCCTTCTCCTAATAGTGTCACTTTTGTAAATCCTTCAATCCTATCCCAAGTTGTTCTTAAGGGGGGATGTTAGGATATTTGGACACTTAGGAGTTAGTTAAGATCAACTTGTGTAATATATCCGTTAGGAATAGTGTGTTTCTTTAGTATGCATTAGTATGCATTTGTAAATACTTAATCCGACGGTCACGATATGTTTCCGACATAGAGTGATCCGACGGCTCAACTTCTCTTAGATCAAACCTAACCTTGATCCGTGGCTTAGCACCCGATTGGTCCATGATCTCTATTTAAAGAGCATGGAGGGTCATTGTTTAGTTGATCGATTATGAGAAGCTCATTTGTAACTTTCTTTCTTTGCATAATAAATTGTCCCGTAGAAGCTATTTGGCCGGCGCTGTGGAGTGTTTACCTCAAGAGGGTTTAAACCACGTCAAAACATCGGTGTGTTGATCTGTGATCTATTTGTGTGAAGTGGTGTCTCTTCGGTCCTTTGGTAGTACCCTGTGTACCCGAACAAGCTGCAGATTACAATACCAATATAAACAAGATGGCTACACTCCGCCCAACTGTTACTATGCTGATAGAGTTGACAACAAATGTAATCAAAGACAATGAATTTGGAGCATTAAAGTAATTGATTTGTTGTGTGGTTCGATGAACTTAGTTCAATGATGTGCAAACATATGGTGATCTATCCCTTAGTATGAAATCTTTTTTTTAAGATTTTGTTTCAAGACAAGTCTTTTGTTCTATGTACACATATGTATGTAAACCAATGTCTTTGAATATAAAGCAAGCATAGTTATTTTTGTTTTTTCTATGAACACGTTTCATTACTTGCCAATACAAGCTCTATTGGTTATAAAACAAGTGATTTCTTCATATTGTCGGTTTTCTTTTCTTTTGTTTTTGAAATTTATTTTATATAGGTTCTTGGGTTATTTAACTAGCCCATATTAATATAACCTTGCTTATTAAAATTTATAAAGTAGAACAATGTAAATATCGCCATTCTATTAGTGAATTCGTAAAAACAATAATGAAATTTTGATGTACTATTACATTTTCAAATGAAAAGAATTATTTATTTTTACATGTCATCATTGAAAGGTTCGATATCTCATAGCCCTTCAAAGTGAAATGCGACCCTGCCCTTCAAATTTGATCCCTTTCCAAAACTTAAAAACAATTAGTACGATGAGAAAAACTGTAACATCGTGTCGGTAGATCCATGACATTCATATCAAATGCATTACACTAGCCCTCTGTAAATTGAAAGCAACGTCGTTAAGTAGCAGGTGGCTCCTAAATCAGCGGCGAATACAGAAACGACGCGTGCTCCAGTGATTTGAGGATTTAAGTCGGTGGCCCCTATCGCCCAAAGTTCACGAGACATTGCGCCCTTCCTCTCAGCCAACATTTTGAATGTCAAATTAATAATTTTGATGAGCCGACATTAAATGGAAAAGCGTTTTCACGTAGGCCCTGATTTTAGTCCATTTAAATATCCAAATTTTGTATCGTCGAGGAACACAAGGTTTGAGATACCTCCACGTGGTAACGATGACGTCATATACATTTAATATATTACTTGTATTTTTCGTCATTCGAAAAGTTAGTTTTAGCTCTTCCCAGTGCCTTTCTCGTGAAAAGTTAGTATTATTTGTATTTATTTATTATTTTTTTTTTTCTTTAAAATAAATCAATTTTAAAAACTCAAAATTAAAATAAGAACCTTATTATATTTTAAATTATTACTCAGATAAATTTGATCCAATATGGGAATGTAATATTTTAAATATATATATATATATATATGATTTTATAAATGTGAGAAATATTTACCCGGAAAACAAACTAGTCTAAATCAATTGTTCCAAAACTTATAATTTCTAAATATTTCATTGTCTTTTTTAATGGAAATGTTGAAATTTCTAAATAGTTTCTAGAATTCAGGCAATTCACATTTTGTTTTGAATTTTTAATTAAGTCAATGAACTTGTAATCCCTGTAAAACCTAGTACCTTATGTAATCTCTTTAAAATCTATCATGCCCTATAAATATCTCACGATTAAAAACATATATTTCTAATTTAAAAGACCATTTGATAGTATATATGGACTTTTACGCATAATAATTAAGCCCGACAAAACTTACGTCATCATCACTGCACTTTAGGTAGGAGGTACAGTACTTGGACGTCAATGCAGGTGTCAAATACTGCTCACCATTGAGGATCGTAGGAGGTACAGTACTTGGACGTCAATGCGGGTGTCAAATACTGCTCACCATTGAGGATCGTAAGATTCGTAACCTAACTCCGTGAAGATTGAAAAGACGAATGTACGGCGTCCACCGATAATTGATATTGAAATTTGTGAAAAAAATATTATTTCGATTGAAGTTTTGGATTTTTTTATCAACATGAAAAAAGTCCCATTGGCTTGATATTCAAAGTGTTGAATGAGAGATAAGAATATGATAACGACCTAAAATATAGATTCCCTGCTCCAAATGACAAAAATAAGATAATAAAATGACTTAGTCCTTCAAAAAGATTACACATAAGAGGTCACTCCCATAAAGGAGTTTTGACCTAAAATATAGATTTCCAGATTACATATAAGATGTCCACAAGTGTTCTTAATGAAAATGGCTGAAAATATAGTTTAATCATTTGCTTATATATATTATAAAAAAAAATTGTAATATCCCAATAAAATAGCTTTTGTTTTATGTTTATTTTTCTAAAAAGCTAATTTATTTTTTACATGTGTTGAGAAAATGAACTTTGGAGCACCTAGACTCTTTATTTGGGTGCTGAGGAAGTGAGCTTTGAATAGCGCCTAAACTATTTTTAATATTGTTTTATTAAAATATGTTGAGCAGGGAAACTATTCTCACTAGTTAACTCTGGGCTCACTACACTATTTGTACTAGTTAACTGGTGTTGAGCATAAGCTCTCGAGCATCCGGACTATTGATTTAATAGTTTTGAGTAAGTGAGCTCTCGAGCACTATTAATTGAGTGAGTGTTGGGAAATAATACTCTCGAACACTTAGATTTATGACGATTAACTGATGTTGAGCTAAGAGCTATGGAGCATCAATAATCCATTAAATTATTATTAAACTAAATTATTATTATCTACTTTATTCTTTTTAAACTGACTCGGACGACCACTCAAAGAGGGACCGAGCATGAAATACATTAGAATGGTCAAGTAGTTGATAACTAAGATCAACTAGATGTTTTTTTTTTTTAAGTAAGAAAAGAACCTTGCTATTAAACTTTGTAAAATAGTGTTACAAAAAGATATATCATCAACCAGAGTCTTGCGAGTAGACAAGAACATCCAAAACCCTACAGAATTGTCCTGTGAAGGCTAACTAAGACAGAAAATGCTACAGTTGTTGCTCCACATAACATGTCTACATCTATACTTGGCAAACTTTAACATCTTAGAGAAGTATTTAAATCATGGAAGTTTAATCATACATAAGTATTTAAAACCTGGAAGATTAATCATGCGTAGAGAGGTATCAGTATGTTTGATAAAAATTAAACATAAAATTTCCACAAAAAAACTAAAAGGAACCTGTCTACTCCTCATTTGTACGAGCATCATCCTTAATGATGATGGGCGAGTCTTTGGTATGTCCAGGAGGTGCATTGGAGGTAGCAACATGATTTTTAGAAGTAGAAGTGGTGAGCCCTTCCTCCACATGTTACGCCATGATTATGATTTTGGTATCCATCAGACTGTTGATACCCTTGTGAGCTTCCCCCATAGTGCAGTAGTCTTCGACAGTTTTGACAATCTCGTCATTTTGTTGAAGCAGGGTGGTCGTGAGACCGTGCATAATCGAGTGCAGGGTCGTTGAACATTCATAATGGTTCGTAGAGAGCTTGATGTTTCCTGGGTTCTAGATCCGGGGAGCTAAGGGGTTAAAGGGGGTATCCTTATGTCTATCCACGGAGTGAATGCAATTAGCGGGCTGGTGAAGAATTAGATCAGCGCAAAGTTTCCTTTTACCCTTTCCATAGGTTGGATGCGATGCTCCTTCGGTCGAAGTCCGCTGCCTAGGGGGGTACTTCTTCATTTCCTTAGGCGAAGTCCTCTAGATGAATTGGATGTCGATCATACCTGGAAGTTTAGAGAGGTTGTTGTCAAGAATATTGACCTCTTTCTGTAGCCCCTGAAGGAAATTTTTTACCCGAGTATGGGTTAGATGTTTGTGTGCCCTATCTATAAGAATTTTCCCTAAAGTTAACTTATTGGTCGAGAAGGCTACCAGTGTCCGATCAAAGAGGGAGACTATGCCTCTAGTGGAACCTGGGTCTAGTTTCGAGAAACCCAACTTAGCCAAGGAGAGGCTTTTGTTGGTGGCGGTGTAGTCAGCCTAGAGTTATTCCTCTTCGTTTTCGATGATTCTTATAAATTCAATGGAACAATTGAGGAATATGCTATTGTCGCCTTCGCAGCTTTTAATTGATTCATAGTAATAGGGTGGTTCTTTGGACCTGTAATTAGACATATCCTAGGCCTCCCTATATTGGAATCGTCGATATTGCTGTAGATGCTAAGATGGTGAGAAAAATAGCCTCTCGTCTAGAACATAAGGGAAATATGAGTAGCCTGGCCCTCTTGTTTATTGAAAGTAGCTTTCATTATGGCATTTTGATGGCGAGTCATCATGCCTCTATACTTTGTGATGGCATTGTACTTCCATTTGATCAGGCCTATCTTGCTAAATCTTATAGCATCAATCCCCATGACTACGTTAAGGGATAAGGTACCCTATAATGATTTCTCGATCGGGTTCTGTATTCTTCTCATGAGCTTAGGTGGTTAAGAGGGGTTGCAGGTACCATCCTATTTCCCCAAACGGTTTGTGAGATGACCTACTCTGTACTGGTGCCTTTATTTTCCTTGCGACCAGGGTATTTTTTAAGGATTCTAATATTATACTTAAGTATAGTATCCTAGGCGATTATTTTGGATTGAAAAAAACATGTATATAGATAGGTACGCAAATATTAAATATGAAACATACAATTTACTACTGAAATGTGTAAATTTTGGCAAATATTATGATAAAAAAACATATTTTATGTAAATATAAGTGATATTAGAGATTAAAAATGACCAAATAGCGAATTTATTTTTTGAAAAAATGCTTGAAAAATAGCCAATTGGCTAAATTTCGCCCTTAAAAATTACCCTGCTTGCAACTTGCATACATTTTCGCCATCTGTCTACTGCTCTGGCATGTGGCAAAGGACATCGAATCCTTCGCAGTTAGGCGATAGCAAGTGCTGAAACATGAATTGTCCTTTCTATTTTTTCCATACTCATTAATGACGTTGGCTCTGAGCTGGGTCCCAATGTTGGCTAGGTGGTCATCTACCCTATTGGCATCTCATATGACATGGAGAGGGATGAGCGTAGCAAAATTTTCAACTAGCTTAGACATAGTTTTGAGATCATCTTCCAGACACCAACAATTACCCAAATTTCTAGTAACATAACCGTTGATGATTTTCTTTAGAATATTGATTAAAATATTCGAGTCCCCTTTGACCATTATCCAGTGTAGATTTTGGATTTTGCAAATTTCAAGACCTTGTGTCAGAGAAGCCAATTTTGTTGCATTATTGTTTTTATACTAATATAACCTGCAAATATTCGAATTATATTGCCTTTGCTATACCTGAAGATACCGCCATATCCAGAATTCCCAGGATTGCCTTTAGAGGCACCATCAAAATTGAGCTTGATCAAATTGGGAGTAGGAGGTTGCCAGATATTAGGGCTCGGTATAGCTGCTCCCATAGTTTTTGGTATAGAAAGATTAAGCCCCCAGGATTTCATAATTTTATCTTCCCGACCTTCGGTCTGCATATCCTGATTTGACCATTGCTAAAGGAGGATGGTTTCATTAATGCTTATCTTTTTCTGATTCTAGATTTCTCTGGTGTTCTTAGAGCTAGCTTGAAAGACTCACCTATTTCGTTCCTTCCAGGTTTCCAAGAGCAGAAAGGAGGGGAAAACATTCCATATTCTATCGAGCAAAGGATTCTTGAAGTGAAGAAGCTTCCAATTTAGTAACGTATTGTTGATGTTACATCTATCTTTTTGAGTAGTTTGAAATGTTGTTGCTCCCTTGTCCCACATTTCGTTTATGAAAGAACAAGAATTAAAGAGGTGTTCGGTGTTTTCTTCGTCTTGCTTACAGAGATGGAAATCAAAGGGACCAATAAATCCCTTTTTAACCAGGTTGTCACAGGTTAGGGTTTTCTTCTTAACCAGAATCGAAAGGAAAGTTGTTACTTTAGGCCATATATTTCCTTTCCAGATGGCTTTCCAGATAGGTTCATCTAGAAGGAGATCAAACTTCGCCCGGATGTGGTAGCCCTCCTTTACCGTAAATCATCCTTTGGGGGTATGTCTCCATCGAAGTTTGACATCTTCATGTTTTATTTTAATTTTTCTGCTGCTCAATTCCTCATATATAATGTTTTCGTTGTCACCATGAGGTTGAATGGACCATTGGTTGGGAAGCTTCCATATTCACCAATTGGTGTCTTCTTCGCTTTCATTCCAATACTGATAAACTTTGATAATCCCACATTGTTCCATAGCATTTTTAAGATCCTAATTTGTTATAATACTTTGGAATTTGCAAGCTTGTTTCCAGGAGTCATCCTGGAAGAGAGCCGTTTTTCCATTTTTAATTTCCCAAAAACTATGATTTTGAATCAATGAACGGTTTGTCTAGGCTAGTTTCCAAACTGTTGATCCATTCCTTTACATATTGAAATGAATTAAGTCATCTTGATGCCAGGTTAGACTATATTTGGATTTCCATAGAGGTTCCCAAGGTTCCCTTTTATGAGTAAGCCAATTCCACTGGAGTTTAACACCCAACGCCTGATTTAAAACTTCGGGATATCGGAGGCCAAGTACTCGTTTTAGCTTGGGTGTATAGGCATCCTCCAATTTTACTAGGGCCCGTTTCTTATGTTGATCACTACTTCCCCAGAGGAATTTTCTTTAAAGATTCCATATTATTTTGATAATACTTTTGGGGGAAGCTAGGACAGAGAACATGTATAGAGGCATAGCTTGTAGAACAGACTTGACAAGAGTGAGACAAATGGAAATATTTAGTGAGCAGAAGGTCCAACTGGAAAGATGAATATTGATAAGAGTGAGAAGATTTTCCTAGTTAGCTTGCCGAAGAGTTTTTTCCATGAGTGGAGCACCTAGATACTTGGAGGGGAGATTATGTATAGAAATCCCAAGACAAAGAGAGATATGTCGTTGTAGAAGACGTTTAGTGTTAAAGAAGAAAAGTTAGGATTTGTCTAGGTTTATACTAGATCTTAAGGCCTTCTCAAAGGTTTTTAAGATAGTTTGGAAGCATTTGGACTCTTTGTAGGAGGTGTGACCCATTAACAAAGTATCGTCTATGAACTGTTGATGTAAACAGGTCGGGGCATTACTGTGAAGTCTGATACCCTTCATATTACCTTTTTGAATTTATGTCTTGATTGTTCTTCGCAGTCCTTCCTCCATCAGTATATAAAGGAAGGGAGGAAGGGGATCCCCTTGTCTGATGCCCTAGGGTGGGGTAAAAGGCTCAACTGGTTCCCCATTGACTAAAATGGAAAAGAAAGCATAAGAGAGAAGAGCAAGGATCCAATCGATTAGATCATGTTGAAAGCCAACGGCTTGCAAGACTTTAGAGAAGTAGGGCCAATTTAACCTATTAAAAGCTTTAAACATATCTAGATGGATGAGCATTCCATATTTTTTGGTATTTTTGAGAGAATGAATGACTTCATGAGCTAGAATAATACCATCAAGAATTTGTCGGCCTTCCACATAGCCATATTGTTCTGAACAAGGTGATAAGAGGGAGAACTGGTTTGAGGCGATTGGAAATTAATTTGGTAACGATTTTGTAGATAACATTGCATAAGGCTATAGGTTGGAATTTTTCAGGGTTGCTCGGGTTGCTTCCTTTGAGGATAAGAGTGAGGAATGTAGCATTGAAATCAGAAAGGATTCCTTTCGTGCGATGAGTTTTTTCCACAATTTATAGGACCTCATCTTTTATGGTATCCCAACATTCATGGAAAAGTCAGTTGTAAAACCATCTGGTCCTGGGGATTTTCCTTTTTTCATGCTAGTAACTTTTGTTTCCACTTCTTGCATACTTATCTGTTGTTTCCATTGTTTCCACTTCTGGGGATTTTCCCTTTTAAGCTTATGCTAGAGTTTGTACATTAAGGATCCAGTCTCAATAGAGACTTCCTTCCACCAGCTACTAATAATTTCTTTGAATTCTGGATGAGTAAGCCAGAATTTCTCAAAACAGAACGACCTTTCATGACAAGCCTTATAATCTGAATTTTGGAGGCAGATAGGCTAGTGGTCTGAACCATTTTCCAGAAGGATGGTAGCAACCCAGGTGTCTCCTTGTGTGTACAGATCACTGGATAAAATAAAGTAGTCTAGACGTGAGGTGATTTGGTATTGATTACCTTGTTTATTCTTCCAAGTGTGGAGGCCATTAGAAGTAGCCATATCTATCATCTTGGTACAATCCATAAAAGTTTTGAAAGATATACTATCTTTATCTAGTTTTCTAACACCTCCTTACATTTCCTGAAGGTTAGTAATCATATTGAAATCTCCTCCTAGGATCCAATTCATGTTTTGATGAGAATCCCATATCCATTGAAGATGATTTAGGATTTCAATCTTGTGGTTCAAGATTTGTGGCCCGTAGATGTTGGTAATTAGTCCTCATTTATTGGTACCCAAGAGGTGATAGGTAGTATAAAGGGTTCTCAACGTAGCTTCAAATTTGTTTAGGCAGATGTCAACGGGGTTCCACAAAATTGCAAGACCTCCTGAGGCTCCCATAGCGTCCACTGCTATAAGTGCAGAAGTTTTCCATATATTTGGAGTTATCGTTTTCCATACTATTGGTAGAGCACTTGGTTTCCTGTAGCATGACTATATTGGGTTTTTCCATTGCGATATTGTGTTTAAGTAATCGATGCTTCGAGGATCTGTTTAGACCTCTGATATTCCAAGAGATGATCTTCATTTATGGGATGAGGCTAGAGTAGAAAAGAACCTCGTTAATTGATTATATTGGCCAGAATCAAGCATGAGGTTTCCTAACTCATCCAGTCTTTGTCGATTTGTTCTTCTTCCTTTCCTTTTATCTTCTTGATGTTGTCATTTGAGATCCTTTTTTCCCAAAGTTTTTATTCCATGTACATAATCCTTTACTATTGCTTTGGAAATTTTAATGGGTTTGTTCTTGCTTTTATGACAACTTTTTTTAAGAGCTTGAACTGAGGTTCTGTTAAAGGAGTTTTGTGTTTGTAGGCTTCCTCTATTTCCTTCAAACTTAGGTCCTCGAGTTCTAAGTCTTCCATTTCCTCTTCGGGGTCTTGCATATCCACCTCTGTGCTGAGAGCACTAGTTGTCCCTATCTGAACCGTTTTAGTATCTAAGGCAGGGTATGTAATAAGCATTTCCTCTAGAGGAAAGGTTAGAGTTTTTAATTGATTATCGGTACTTATTGCATTGTTTGTAGGAGGCATTGTTTGCTTCTTGTGGATTCATCTTTAGTTTAGTACTTTTATGAAGCCCTCTTGATCCTTGATTTTAGAATAATCTTGCTTATAGAATTTTGAGTTTAGAGGGCATTCCCTGAATAGATGGCCATGTTCATGGAATTTCCTGCATGGGAAGGGTATGTGTTCATAGTCAATAGTTTGATTCCACTCTATGTTTTGATAGAATAAAGAAATTGCCTCAGGGAGAGGTTGAGAGATACTCATATATACATAGATTTTGGCAAAGGCCGTATATCTACCATTTAGGGTAGTTTCATAGATTTTAAAAGCGTGCCTTGGGTATTTCCTATTCCTTCTAGGGTGGTAAGGTCCCGGTATTCTTTCGGGAGGGAGAAGAGATGTATCCAAACTGGAGATTCTTTGAAATCTTCTTTTTCTGGCCTAAAGTTTTCCTTCCAGGGTATCATGTATAAGCTCGTTGTGTTAAGGAAGTAAGGACCACCTTCAAAAGAAGAGATGTAGTCATCAGGATGATTAAATATGATAGTAAAGAACCCTTTTGAGCCAAGCTTGAGATCATAGTGGCCTTTAGGGTTCCATTTGTGCTTGATCCACCCCATGAGTGCTCGTGCATATGGCCATAGCCCCATAAATTTGTAGATAATAGCATGATCATGCATGACATGAATGAATATTTTCAGAGACCTTGGGGGAATTTATTGCATACCTTGGTGTTAGGGCTACTTTTGGGATGCATTTGTTTGTTCCTTTTGGAATTTGGCTTTCAGCAGCTTCCTTACTACCTGTCGTGCTTGGGGAATATGGTTGGTTCCTGCTACTAGAGTCATTTGGTTTAGCTAGACACTTTCCCTTCTCAACTTCACATGGAGGAGCGGGTTGAACTCTCGAGTTTGGTGTCTTCACATGAGTTGTAGGAGTTTTCCATCTCCCCCCTAGCAGGGATATTGAGAGAAACTCAGCCCTGGTTTTGTTTCGATCCTTCGTGTTCTATCACAGAAGCTTAATCACGTAGGTTTGGTTTAGGACAATATTTCAACGACACTGGGAGCTTGTCCTTTATTAGACCTCCTTCATCCTTGTGAAAGAGAGGAAGGCCAGAGGATCAACTAGATGTTAGGATGAGTAAAAATCCTATTTTATTAAATAAAGATAAAATAAATTGTGAGAGTTAAAAATAAACTAAATTATTAAATTAAAGATAAAAAAAAATAGTCAGTGTGTCTAACATCTAACAACTAAACTGAGTGATTTAAACATAAATCCTAGAATCCTTTTCCTCATAAAATCTTATAAGTAGCAGAGAGAGAACCTTGCAAGGGGAAAGTGATTCCAAGTTCACTAGAGGGTTTAGCCGTGGATCTTTGAGTGCTCATATTACCAAATTGTGTGATATTTGGTGTGTCCAAGAAAGAGGACTGTGAAAATTTTAGGGAAAATTATTTTACAAGATCCACACAAATGGCTGGTAAACAAACCTTGTGACTACTATATTGTTAGTAAAGAAGATAGAAAATTTACCTAGGCCTTCTAGCTCTTGTCATGCTCGGTTCAACTTGGGGGTGACCTGTTCAACAAAACAGGAACAGTTTGTGGTCTATGGTTGGGTGGAACGTGGCAATTTCCAAGTCAGACATAAAGCAAATAAAGGAATGATAAGTATCTTCATATTATTATTGTTAATTTAAAGATTATTTTTATATATGTGAATCGATCCTCTTTATATTCCAAATTTGTTCATGCAATATTCTTATTCAAAGGAAATCTACATGCTGTGATTTATTATTTATAAATATGTTAAATCTGCTCATAAAAATCAGATTGGGTAAATAAGTGGATTAATCTATTCTTGTTGAAATAATTTTGGTAATTCTTATATTTAGATATGCATATCTATTTGATAAGATAGAATAATTGTTTTAGGACTTGAATACAGACGTTGGCAGAATTAGTTATCCTAGAACCGGATTCCAAGACGAAGTCCCTAAAGTCTATGTCAGAAGTATAGATCTAGCTAAACTAGCTTACTTATCTTAGCAATCAATAACATAACAACATAAATAAGAATAGAAAGAGAACAAGGAAAAGAATACACAAGATATTTGTGGTTCACCCAATTGGGCTACATCCATAGGAAGATTGTCTTCTATTATCTCCAGAAATATCCTTCAATCTTAAAATAGAGCAACTACAAATATCCCCAATACAATATAGCAGAGAGCTTGTGACCACAATACAATGTGTTGCAATAGTATGATGGAATGTTCATTGTATATGTGATGTGACTCCCTTGACCCTATTATATACCAAGAGATGTGGAGTCCAATTACTCTCACATATTGCCTGTGAGATAATATAATTCTCCATAATAACATCTCTTTATATAACAATGGATATCAAGAGTATACTTTACCATAATGAATATGGGATATAATGTATTACTGTTTTACATAAGATTGTGGATAACTTCTGACATAATACAAAGACATTATTACCTTCCAAGGAATATAATATATTCCAATGCCCCCCCTTAATAATGGTTGGGAGAAAATCCTTCACTAACACTAAGGAAGGAAGGAGTCATTACTGCTCCCCCTTGATGAAAACTTCCCTCATCCCATGCAAGGAATGAATATGCACATACTTCTCTCCTGTTAAGGATTTGGTGAGGATATCGACTACCTGCTGCTCGGTAGGACAATACTCAAGAGAAAGAATACCGTCTGCAATGATACCTCGAATGTAATGAGCATCAAGGTCAAGATGCTTTGTCTTGGAGTGATATACCAGATTATAAGAAAGATGAATTGCACCCTTATTATCACATTTCAACACAATGGATGATTTCAAAACCAAACCAAGCTCAGTGAGAACATGTCATAACCAAACTGCTTATTTAGGTGCTTCTTTGGATGCTCTATACTCTGTTTCACATGAATATAAATAAAGAGTCGTCACCTTCTTGTTGGACCAATAAATCGGACCTGAACCAAGTTGAACTATATAACTAGCAGTTGACCATCAATCAGAATTGTCACCTACCTAGTCAGAATCTGTATATAGAGAAACTGAAACTGTAGAACTGCTTGAATAAAAGGCACCATAGTACAATGTCCCATGTAAATATCTCAGAATTATCTTGGCTTCCTGCTAATGACTTTCATGAGATTGTTTCATGAACCAAGAAACCATATTGACGGAAAAGGAGATATCTGGTCTGCTGTGAGTTAATACATCAAAATTCCCACGAGCTTACGATAAAGAGTAGCTTCAACAAGAGGAGTAGTACACTCAATAGATAAATTTACACCAGACTGAAATGGCATAAGAGTAGGCTTACAATCACTCATATGGAAACGAGCCAATAATTCTATAGCATACTTTGGCTGAGAGAGAAAAATATGATCTGCCATATGCCAAATTTTAAGACCCAAGAAATAGTACAATATATCGAGATCAGACATTTAAAACTGCTTTTGAAGATCACTTTTCATACTTCGAAATAATACAAGTTGGCTTCTAGTGATGATAAGATCATCCACATATAACACAATAATGAAGATCTTATCACCAAAGTTCTTAACATGAAAATTTGGATCAGATATACAATGCTTAAAACCATTATTCAAAAAACATGTATCAATTTTATCATACCAAGCCCTAGGTGCTTGTTTGAGACCATATAAAGACTTGTGTAATTTGCATACAAAACTTGATGATTCAACATTAATAAAACGAGGAGGTTGTTGCATATAAATGTCTTCATTAATATTACAATTTAAAAAATCACTTTTAACATCCATTTGGTGTACTTCCCATTTATAAGATGCAGCAAGAGATAAGATGGTTCTTATTGTATTCATTTTAGCAATAGGAGCAAAAGTTTCCTTATAATCAATACCTTCAAGTTGATTAAAACCTTTTGCAACTAATCTAGCTTTATATTTTTCAATATGTCCTTCTCTAGTAAACTTAGTTTAGAAAATCCATTTACAACCAACTAAATTCTTTCCCGAAGGAAGAGGAAGAAGAGACCAAGTCTTTTTCTCCATAAGAGAATCATACTCAGCAAACATAGCTTGTTCCCAATGAGGTTTACCCTTAGCTTGAGCATAAGAAGTATGATCGTTTGTGGTCAAAAATTTGGTCATAAGAGCAAAGTTAGTTATAGTTCTACGAGTATCGGAAGGATTGTCGATCTCACTACCTACAAATTCAAGAGTGTTTTGGGCCCAAATAGGAAGCTTAGAAGGAACAAAAGTCACTTCAGGAGCTTCAAGACATCCAGGCAAAACACTTGAAGAAGAGGGTGAACTAAGATCAACAACTAGAAAAGTATTGGAAGAAGGAGTAACAGATATAGGAGTAACAGGAGACAATGGATTATTCAGGGTAACATGAGGTTATACTGACTTGGTTGGTGGAGAGACTTCAATAAATTGAACATATCTTCAAATTATGACACTTTGATTAGAAGGATTAAATAACCTATAATCCTTGGAATCCTCATCATAACCAATGAATGTGCAATTGTGAGACTTAGGTTCTAACTTTTTCCATTTTTCATCAGGAGTATGAGCCCAACATTCACAACCAAACACCTTAAAGTTACTAATATTTGGTTTTCTACCATTCCATTTTTCCTCGGGGGTAACATGCTTAACAACTTTTGTAGGAACTCTATTTAAAATAAAGTTAGCATAAATTATGGCTTCGGCCCAAAATTTCTTGTGTAATCCTTTAGAATAAAGCATACATCTAGCCATTTCAACTAAAGTTATGTTTTTCCTTTCAACAACACCATTTTGTGGAGGTTTGTAAGGAATAGTATTTTGATGTTGAATTCCATGTTTAGATAAAAAATATTCAAAATTTCTTAACAAATTCCCCCCCATTATCAGTTTTCAAAGTATTAATTCTTTTACCGGAATCATTTTCAACCAAGGATTTAAATGCTTGAAACTTAGAAAAAGTGTCACTTTTAGTTTTCAAAAAATAAACCCATGATTTTCTACTAAAGTCATCAATAAAAGTAAGAAAATAGACTCCATGAGATATAGAAAGAACTTCAAGAGGACCACAAATGTCACTATGAATTAATTGCAAAGGTTCTTTAGCACGCCCAACTTTACCTTTATCAAACATTTCTCTATGATGTTTACCAAGTACACAACCTTCACAAACATCGTTAGTAGACAAAATATTAGGCAAGCCATGTACCATTTTAGTTAACATTTGCATTTTACCATAATTCAAATGACCCAATATTTCATGCCATAATTTACTTAGTTCATAAGCAAGAGAAACATAGGAATAAAAGGCTTGTCTTTTAGTTGAATTAAAACCAACATATTTATATAAACCAACAGTATGATCAACGTGACCAGAAGAAACTACTTTAAAATTATGATTGATATCTTTAAAAAGATATTTATCAGGACAAGCTTCAAATTTATATCATTTTTGACATACACCATAAAAAGAAAGCAAGTTGTTGAGCATGTCTTCAACATGAAAAACATCTTCCAACTTACCATTAGCAATCTTAACATTACCAGAACCAATTATGGAAAGTAGTTTACCATAACCTATATATAGTTTCTGAGATGTGTGTTTATTATTGTCATAAGATGTAAATAAAGAAGCATTGCCAGTCATATGTTCAGAAGCACCAAAATCCATTATCCATTCCACATTAGAAGAAGAACTACTAGACGAAGCAGCAGATGCACATAAAGCTACTTGTGATTCATCAGAACCTTTCTTTTTATCCTTAGACATTAAAAGTTTTGCTTTAGAGTAATTCTTTGTAGGATGGTTATTTTTACCACAATGATTACAAGGATCATACACATTCCTCTTCTTATTATTTCCATGATTTGCATTAGAAGCATGACCAAATGTATTAGTATGATTTGAAGTGTGTGAACTAGAGCCTTTAGAATTATTAAAAAAATTCTTAGGATTCTTATTATGTGCCATAAGAGCCTTATTAGGTGATACTTGTCCTAAAACAATCAACCTTTCTTGCTCATTTATCAATCCTTTAAAAAAATCATCAAACGTAGGTTTTGTAGTATTTTGAGACAATTCAAGAGCCCTATTCCTAGTCTGGATGAACATGTCAAAACAAGATGGCAATTTTTGTTCTACAAGAATTATAAGAGCAATTTATGTCTTCTTGTCATCTTTATCACAATTATTTAATTTTTCATTTAAAGTTTTCACTTCAGAAAGATATAATTCTACTCTTTCAAAGTTAGTAGGATCTAGCTCAAAAATATTCTTTTCAAGGTAATAAGCAGAAACATCATCAGATTTAGCAAATGAAGAAGCAATAATTTTCCATACCTCAATCGGGCTGTCTTTTGCCTCAATACTTACCTGAAGACTATCTAAAATCGTTTGACCAATGATCCCTATTTCTTGATCACATTTATCTTCCCATATAGATACATCTTTAGCATTAGCAGGTTTCTTGTGTTCACCATAGATCAGGGGTCACTCATGGGTCTGACAAAGTAAACTCGTGAGTAGATCTGATACTCACGGGTTTCTTCTCAGCAAGGTCGCGGTTAGATTTGATAGCCGTCGGTTTTTGTACAGTGAAGTCACGGTTATGCTGAAGCACTCGCGGGTTTCTGTATAGGAGGGTTGCGGGTATACTGAAGTAAGCGCAAGTTTACAATAGATCATGCGCGATTATGCAGTGGCAAGCGCAGGTCTGTACACTGAAAGTTGTGGGTCTGCAATATAATCATAGGTTTGCAGTAGGACAAGTCGTGGTTACACGTGTTGTCTGCAAAGAAAAGTCGTGAATGTCCAATTTTAGGCTGAAAATAGTGTCGATTAAGCTATTGACGAAAACCTGCAAAAAATCTACCAAAGTTGGATGAAAAAAATAGATCTATTAACCAAAAGATAGATCTCCTTGAGGAGAATCGAAAAAACATATAGATATATAGAAAAACAATCAAGAAACCCTTGAAAAATTTATGCAAAAATCTACACAACAAAGTTAGGGTTATGAGTAAAAAACTACAGAATCATGCCCAGATCTGAAGAGAAGCCTACTGGCTACCAGATAAAAAGAAAATATACAAAAATAAACATTGCCTAGATGATAATAGTTATTTATTGAAAGCTATAGAAAGTGCTAGATCATAGTAACTGGCTCTGATACCATGTCAGAACTATAGATCTAGCTAAACTAGCTTACCTATCTTAGCAATCAATAACATATCAACATAAATGAGAACAAAAAGAGAATGAGGAAAATAATGCACTGGATATAAGTGGTTCACCCAATTGGGATACATCCATGGGAAGGTTGTCTTCTATTATCTCCATAAATCTCCTTCAATCTTACAAGAGAGCAACTACAAATAACCCCAATACAATATAGCAAAGAGCTCGTGAGCACAATACAATTTGTTGTAATAGTATGATGGAATGTTCACTGTATATGTGATGTGACTCTCTTTACCCTATTATGTACCAAGAGATGTGGAGGAATTACTCTCACATATTGCATGTGGGATAATATAATTCTACATAATAACGTCTCTTTATATAACAATGGATATCAAGAGTATATTTTACCATAATGAATATGGGATATAATGTATTACACTTTTACATAATATTGTGGAAACTTCCGACATAATACAAAGACATTATTACATACCAAGGAATATAATATATTCCAACATTCTAATAGGATATTTAATATATATTTATAAATTATATATATTAAATAAACCAAATAGTAATCATAAAATAAAATACATAAAAAACAAATTTCATTAGTTAAACCATAGGATATCTGTTAGGAACCTATGTCAACCCTTCTCTTTACTATGTTAGTATATTGTTGTTGGACGCATATGCTTTGTAAGTCGTCCCGTAGTATTTGTTGATCCGTAGTTTATATTAGCCCATGGTATTGACCCATAGTATTGGACGCATATGCTTTGTAAGTCGTCCCGTAGTATTATATGTCCCATGGTTTTGACTCATGGTATTGGGCATAGACTTAGTATATAAGTGTGTGTTGAGGTCATTGAAGGCACCGCGAAGTTAATTGTATTGAGCTTGCTCAAAGGTGGTTTCCCCCTCGAAGTGGCCCGTGATCAATATAAAAGTGATTCTGTTCTATTATTTCTGCTATTTTGCATATTCTTAATAATTAATTGTTGCAGGTGCATCACATCTGGTATTAGAGCACTTTCTTGGGCTCGTTGGGTGAAATTTCTGCCAAATTGTTTTTTCGCATCTGTTACAGGTTCGGATTTGGGAATAATCCCTATCCGCTTAACTGTGGGAAGTACTTGGGCATAAGCCCTAAAAATCATTGTGAGGAGTACCACAGGAACCCCGAAGTAGCTGGCCCATTGAGAGGACCTGCCAGCAAAATGGGCAATGACCCCTACCCGATTGACTAGTTCCCACCCGTGAGGTAAACCAAGAGCTGTCGTTTGTGGCAAAGCGGTTATCAGTTTCACATGAGCCATGGAGTGAGGGGTACTGCCCCAATACGCAAGCCGTCAGACAGCATTGGTGGCCGAGTGAAACCCCTGAACTGTTAGGAAGCCGCACATACCTGGGGTCCATATCTATTTTCAGTTGAACTGTTGCCGATCACTTCCGCTCCAAATCCAGTCGTTTCAGATCTATTATGAAAGTTGTTCCAAATCCATCCGTTTCAGATCCCTTCCATGCCATTGCAGATCCATCTGTTGAGGATCCCTTCCGCGCCGCTGTTGCCAATGCATTTCTAAAAAAAAAAAAAAAAACCTTCCACGCCGCTATTGCCGATCCATTTCTGAAAAAAAAATAAAAAAAAATATTAAAAAAAATCTCCATATCTCCCTTGTTTTCACTCCGTTTCCCTTCAAATTTTTGGGGAACCCCTGTCATGCCATTCTGCATCTTTCATTCCTGAGGACCCTATCCCCAATTCCCCTTACCAAAGCGTGAAATCCCACATTTGTCTATTTTTAGGGTTTGCCATAACTTCCTCAGATTTCACCCAATCACCTTCAAATTTTACCACATAATTCCTTTCTGAATTCCGTTTCTTTGTCCCTCTCTGCCAAATTTTCTCATTCTATCACCCTGCTTTTGAAATCCCCCTTTTTGATTTCTTGTCCTTTCGACATTGTCCAAAATTTAGTCAAACCCCAATTACCCATCAGATTGTTTCCCCAATCCAAATTTCCCTTTACTAAATCAGCTTTTGTTTGTGTTTTTCTACCCATTCCAAAAAAAAAAAAAACCTGGTTATGGTTGTCACCCGTGCAGGAGAAAACACCATGGAGGACGCACTTGTAGTTATCCAAACCAAACTCCAATATCTGGATGAAAAATTTCTCAGCCTCCATCTTCAGCATTTAGCCATGAACAATAACCGACAGCCAGAATCTTTTGCAGCCACCGGGTTCTCTTCTTCCAACAATTTTCGTGGGCCGAAGCTTGATTTTCCTCGCTTCAATGGTACTGATCCGACTGGATAGATATACCGAGCAGAACAATATTTCATTCTGCATAATACTTTTGATGTCCAGAAATTTCCACTTGCATCCTTTCATTTGGAACAGGAAGCCCTTCAATGGTACCGTTGGTACATCAAAGCTCATCCCGAGCCAAACTGGAGAAATTTTTGCCAACTCATTTTGCCACGATTTGGTCCTAGTGCTTTTGATGATTTCACAGGAGCACTCACTAAACTTCACCAAATTGGCACAGTGAGAGAGTATCAGACAGAATTTGAGAAATTGGCCAATCACACAGAAGGATTGTCTGACGAATTCTATAGGAGTTGTTTTATTAGTGGTCTCAAGGATGAAATCCGCTCAGAGGTCAAAATGTTTTGTCCCAACACAATGATGGAAGTCCTAGGGTTGGCTAAGCTTGCCGAGGACAAGATTATAGCTCAACAACGCTCCAAACCCACCCTTGTTCCCTTCAGAAATATGGGTTCCCAACGACCTCCCATCATGCCTTCTCCTCAACCAACTCCTATCAAGCATTTGTCTGAAATAGAAATGCAGGCACGCCGAGAAAAAGGACTTTGCTATAATTGTGATGAGAAATTTACTCGGGGGCATAGATGTGTTCAACAAAAGCTTTATCTCTTGGATGTGGATTCTCCGCCTGCCTTAGAACTTGGTGAAGAAGCTACAGATACAGTAGATGATCAGATCGACATTCAACACCCGCCTGTTGACACCCCATTTCAGGACGACCCACCTGAGATCTCTCTCCATGCTATAACCGGCGTCACCACCCCACAAACAATGCGGGTCAGGGGATACTTCAAGAAGCTCCCTCTTACCATACTCATTGATTCTGGTAGCACTCATAACTTCATTGACCCTAGGATTGCCAAACAGGTTGATTGTTTTGTCCATCCTTGCTCCAACTTTGAAGTCATGGTTGCTAATGGGGGCACCTTACCTTGCAAGGGGAAGTGTCACAATGTGCGTATCTCTATGGTAGATTATAACCTACGCTCTGACATGTTTGCCTTGTCCTTAGACGGATGTGATGTGGTTTTGGGTGTTCAATGGTTAGGCACACTTGGCCCCATCATATGGGATTTTGCTGAACTTTGGATGCAGTTTAAAGTCAACGGGGCACAACACAAATTCATGGGATTACAACCAGGGTCTCTCTGCATCATCAGTTCACATCGCTTGGAAAAAATCCTTAAGAAGAATTCACATGGTGTCATTGCTCAGCTCAATTCCATTCAGATGCACTCATCAACTGTCTCCACTACTTCCTTGGATAGATATGCAGGTATCTTTGCTGAACCAATGCGCTTGGTACCTTCACGAGACCTTTCCAGTAAGAATTTAGCCACATCTACCTCTCAGCAGGAAACGATGGCTATTTTGCATGCAGTACAAAAGTGGCAGCCATACCTATTAGGGAATTATTTCTGCATCAAGACTGATCTCCCAAGTCTGGAAAATTTTCTGGAACAATGGGTCTCCTCCCCAACACACCTGAAATGGATTATCCAACTCATGGGTTATCCCTATGTGATCACTTACAAGAAGGGTAAGGACAATATGGTGGAATATGCTCCTTCTTGCACAATTGATGACCCAGTTTCTCTTACAACTCTTTCTCTGCTTGTTCCAAATTGGGTGCAATATGTTCAACAGGGCTCTCTCTTCTATGAACTCCATGCTTCTTCATCAACAGGGCACTCTGGGTTCTGCAACATGTATGACCGAGAACAATGTAACTTCTTTTGGCATGGACTAGAAATGACAATTCAACAGATGGTGACTGACGATGATACTTTCCAAGTCAACAAGGGTGAAATGACACTCCTTTCGGGATTGCTCAAACCCTTGCCCATCCCTACACAGCTTTGGCCAACTATTTCTATGGATTTCCTAGCAGCGCTCTGGTGGTACAATACCACATCTCACAGGACACCATATGAAGTAGTCTATGGAAAAACACCACCAGTTCTTCTTCCATACACCCTTAGCAGCTCCCCAGTTCAGGCAATTGACTCGGTTCTTCGAAACCGCTATCAGATTCTTCTCATTCTACAGGACAATCTTCACATGGCCAGAATTCGCCTGAATCAACAAGCCAATTAGCACCATTCTGAGCGCATTTTCCATGCAGCTGACAGGGTTCTTCTTCATTTACATCCTTCCAAGAAATCCTCCTTCACACTCCAAAGGCGTCAGTGGCCTGAAATGCAACATGAGGATCCTACCAGGGAACCACTCCTTCAGCTTCTGCAGCAATTTCTCCAACCAAAGCTTTGAGGACAAAGCTTTTTCTAAGGGAGAGGGGATGTTAGGAACCTATGTCAACCCTTCTCTTTACTATGTTAGTATATTGTTGTTGGACGCATATGCTTTGTAAGTCGTCTCGTAGTATTTGTTGATCCGTAGTTTATATTAGCCCATGGTATTGACCCATAGTATTGGACGCATATGCTTTGTAAGTCGTCCCGTAGTATTATATGTCCCATGGTTTTGACTCATGGTATTGGGCATAGACTTAGTATATAAGTGTGTGTTGAGGTCATTGAAGGCACTGCGAAGTTAATTGTATTGAGCTTGCTCAAAGGAGATTTCCCCCTCGAAGTGGCCCGTGATCAATATAAAAGTGATTCTATTCTATTATTTCTTCTATTTCGCATATTCTTATTAATTAATTGTTGCAGGTGCATCACAATATCATAAACATCGAAATGGAGACCAAGCACTCCTTCCTTTCCTATGCAAAAGTCATACCAAGAATGACCCTTTAGTTGTCCAACACTAAACATAAGGGGTCTCACGCTGAGTCACACACACCCAAAGACTCTCAGTAATCGTGACAGACTATCCTAACGTAGATTTAATCTCTATGAATCCATTTTACATGTCATGCATACCATTTTCAAGACCCCAATCATCAATCTAAAGATTGAGGCTCTCGACATGAGATCTAGGTGTTATATGACTTGGGAAAGTCACAAACATACAATCAAAATTATGTGATGACTAAACTGAAACCCACAGGTTCCACATTCTTCCTTGAACAGACAGACAGGGTCACGCTTAAGCATTTGACTAGGGATTAAACCCCCGTGACACCAACTCACAAGCTGAGCAAGAAGCGAAAGCTTTGCTACAACCATAGTACACTTAAAAAGAGAGGAAATGGTATGGGATCAAATCTCGTATACATTACAACTTAGACTGTCATAAAAACATCAAACCAGATTCTTTTGACCCAATTGCATACACTGAAAACATAAACGAAATACATCAAGAGTAGTTATTACAAAGTAAATATTTAAAATAGAGGATAGATGTCGTGGGATAAAAGGGCCACGAATATATTACAAAATAAATACGATTTGCAGAGAAACCAAAAACAGATTTCAACCCCATTTTAATCTACTAAACAAAAGCATGAGTAATTCTTCTCTCAGAAACACAGTACACAAACCCAGAAAACTAGAATGCCCTGAGAGGCTTAGTACATTTATTTAAAATTGGAGGTAATGGTATGAGCCAAAAAAATCACTATTATATCTCAAATGTCTGAGTTACATAGTAAAAACCCTAGTAGGGATAAGTTACAAACATAAATAAAAAATAGAGTAAACCCTACCAAGTAAACCATGGCTCGCTAAAAACCCCTTGTCTCTCCACTGAAAGCACAACCCAACTGGCAGTATGAACACCAAACCACAAACGATAAACGAAATATATTAAAGTTGTTTCCGCACAGAGGAAAGTGAATCCATAAGAAGCCATGAGCTTACTCGGAGCTTTGAATTGAACCTTCAAATACAAGCGTGGCATCCCCAAGACATAATACGACTGTGCAAATACCTCGCACACAGAAAATAGGTCAAGAGGTTAGCATCGATAAATACATTTATAAAAATTTATACAAAAATGAAAAAAATGGAACAAACAAAGCCTACCGAGCAATACCTGAGTGGGAGAGAGTATTTCACTGTCATGGAGATGCCTCCATTTTAACCCACAAGATTAAAACCCCATACCAAGAGTGCAAATCTAGTTCTATGCAAGCTTCTTCTAGAGATGGAACAGAGAGGAATCCCTTGGCTTTTGTGAGGAACCTCCAACAATTAAATGATAAAAATGCACGATATATCAGAAATAACAGAACATAGAAGAGATTTATTGATCGCAGGCCACTTCGAGGGGACAACCTCCTTTGAGAAAAATCAATACAAATAAATCATGGATCATTCATTGGCCTCAACACATACTTATATACTAAGTCTATGCGTCCAATACTATGGATCAATACCATGGAACATATAATACTATGGGGCGACTTACAAAGCATATGCGTCCAATACTATGGATCAATACCATCGAAGATATAATACTATGGGATAATACAAACTATGGATCAATACCATGGAAGATATAATACTACGGGACAACTTATAAAGCATATGCGTCCAACAACAATATACTAACAAAGTAAAGAGAATGGTTTACATGAGTTCCTAACATCTTCCCTCTTCTACAGCGAAAATAGCAAAGACCAAATGAACCTTCCAACATGGCACGAAAATTGAAACACCCTACCTCCTATGTAAACTTAAATGATATGCCATCATAGAGCTTTCCCATTCGTTTCACATATTCTCATCACATGAGATGCATTGAATGTGAACCTACTTCCCCCACTATCGTCTCGATGTACAAGTATTACATGAAATCAATGTTAATACTAAGGCACATGGGTTCATGGTATCCATCTCACATAGGATCCATGTTTAAAACCCTTACAAAACCTTCTCTATGTATGACCATGGCATGGTCTTGCTATATGACCTTGCCCTTAATTTTTTATTTTGGTAAAGATTAAACCTTGAAACATTGGAGAACTTAGGATATATTATAAGCTAGCCTTATAGCTTAACGCATAGCATAGGTCAAACCAAATACTTGCAGAGATAAAGAAAGAGACAATTTTAGCTTGTAAAAGCTAAGTAAACTCGGGTGGCTATGGATCAAAAATCCATCTATAGAGAAAATGACCATCATTAACATATTTCCAACACAAGAAAAACAATGTAAAAATAAGCATTTGAACAGTTACACTAAAAAGACAATGTCATTATTTGACCTAGAACAAGTTTAGGTTTAGTAATGATGGATAATTAGTATAGTAAGATGGATAATATCTTTTAGAAGATATGTCAGATTATTAGTGCGAACAATCATATACATAACAACCAAAGTCAAGCAAAAGACGACATTTCAAGACACTACATTGGAACTAATAGAGTAGCATACCACTCTAGAAGCAAACATGTGAAAATACCAATAATTACTGAGTATTGAAATTAATTTGTATAATCATATATTTTACGACATATTAGACCCTTATAAAAAAATAATTAGGGTGTATATTTGAGGGACATTACAAGTCGTATTAGAGCCCAGATTCAAATACTTGAGGCCTATGAGCTTAACTACTTAACCATTGCAAATTTGAAATTAGTAAACTAATAAATCTTGTTTGTTGCACATTGAATAATTTTTTTTCAGAACAGATAAACATCATGAATGTTGAAAGAGATGATAGTCATCATGGGAGATTTAACTCACCACCTAGGGAAGAGGAACTGATAATAGAGTTGAATGATAGTCTCGGGAAAATCAAAACCTTTCAGCTATTGAAAACAGTATAGATCCTATAGGAAGAATTTTGAAGTTTCAAAGATGATAACATGAATGAGAGATGAGAACCACATGAAGTGAGTGAAACACTACTTCAAACATTAACCGGAAATAGAAACCATAGACGAAAAACACACTCAACAAACAGGTCTATGGGTAAACAACACCATAGAAAGAGAACCAAAAGCCCATCATTTAAGAGACGTGACGAGTTACCAGAACATTCTAAATCATATAATACCTTGGACTATGACTGTGGGAATTCTTTTGATTCTTAGTTATCATCCCCTTGAAAGAAGAAACATAAGAGAGATGACAGTTTGTAGGGAGATTTTAGGAAAATCAAGGCTCCAACTTTCGAAGGAGACAGATTCAAGAGATAAAGATGAAGAATGACTTTAATGGATGAACAAATATTATCAAGTACATAAGTATTCTATCCAAATGAAGGCTCATTTGGCCATCAACAATCTGAATGGAAAATCTTCCCTATAGTGGCAAGATTTGTAACACACTAAGAAACTGAGGAAGACAAGACTCATATGGAGGACCTTTAGAAAAGTGTTTTAGGAGAAATACATGTCAGAAAGATTTTTTGATAAGAAAATAAAGGAATAACATGAACTACAAATGAACTCCCTTACCATGGATGCTTTGATCAAAATATTCCTTGAACTATTACACTATGTACCCTACGTAAAGGATGAGAAGGTAAAAATACAACAATTATTAGGGTGCCTTCCTACTTTCTACAGAGATAAAATTGAATTTGATACACCCACTACATTGGAGGTAGCCTTACACAAGGATAGACTCTTCTATGAACAAAACCAACATCGGACTGATAACATAAACAAAAACAAAGAGAATATTAGAGCCTGTTTCGACAACCAAAGATGAGGATTTAGACCACCTCATTACCGAAAGCAAAACAATAGTTTTCCAGCTAACTGGAATTTCAACAAGTTTAGGATGTAGTCAAATATGTCAACACACAGTCTTAATAATCCAACAATGGATAGAGAAGCTAGAGTATCCTCGATACCAAGAATATGTTGGGGATTTCAAGGACCCCATTACTACAAATATTTCCCAAATAAAACCACTAGAGTTATAAATAACTTACAAGAGGAAGAACTCGTGGAAGACATGGCAAGGACACCCAGGATTTGTGCGTCCCTAGAAGGAAGATAGGAAAACCATCAATCTACCATGGTCAAAATAGAAGGTAAAATCTCAACTACGCTTATTTACATTTCAATTGATCCAGGAGATTGTCGTAGTTATGTTTCCCCTAAACTTGTTGAAAATTGCAATTTAAACAAAGAGAAGCATAGTAAGCCATGGCTGGTACAATTAGCCACGTGTACGAAAAGAAATATTTCAGAACTTGCTAAAAATTTCAAGATTGACATGAACGGTTTCCAAACTAAGGCATATTTAAACATTTTACCCATAGGTGCATACACCATAATTATAGACATGGATTGGCTAGAACAATACCATGCCATGCTTGATTGTCTAAACAAAAATTTCATGTGCATGGATAAATAAGGAAATCAAAGAAAGGTACAAGGCATACCTAAGAAGGTCTCGGTCAGGAAGATATCATCCTTACAAGTCAAAAAGTGTGTAAGGAAGGGCTACAAACTTTATGCGTTCAACATTCACAACTTGGACGACGAGAAAGAACAAAAAATTGAAGACTTTCTTGTCATAGTGGATTTTAGAGATGTATTTCTAGAAGAGATACCAGGGTTACCACCAAAGAGGGATCTATACTTTTCCATACAACTAGTACCCGACTCGGTACCAGTTTTGAAATCCCCCTATCACATGAGTACCCCCGACTTAGTAGAACTAAAACTATAGTTGAGAGAACTAATTGAGAAAGGATACATCATACCTAGTGTGTCCCAGTGGGAGCACCTATACTTTTTTTGAAAAAGAAAGATGGTGCAATGTGGATGTGTATTGACTATCGACAACTAAACAAATTAACTATAAAGAATAGGTATCCACTCCCTAGGATAGATGATCTATTTGACCATGTATGAGAAGAAATAATCTTCTCCAAAATTGACTTATGATCCGGATACCATCAAGTAAGGATCTAAGACGAATACATAAACAACACCACTTTTACGACCTGGTATGGTCACTACGATTTTTTCGTAATTCCCTCCGGGATATATAATGCACCAGCAAATTTTATGTTCATGATGAACAATATTTTAAGTAAATAACTGGATAAATTTGTACTAGTATTCATAGATGACATACTGATCTATTCTAAAAGTGAGGAAGAACATGAAGAACATCTCAGTATTGTATTACAAATCCCGCGAGGCGATCAATTATATGCTAAAATCACTAAGTGTGACTTCTATAAACCCCAAATACAGTATCTAGGCCATATCATCTTTGAGGAAGGTATTGTCGTATATTCAAAAAAGTTCAAGGCTATTGAATAATGGTCTACACCTACTTCTGTCATAGACATCAGATCGTTCTTTGGATTAGTGGGTTACTATAGGAAGTTCATAGAGAACTTCTCCCAGATTGCATGCACCATGACATCCTTACAGAAAAAGGAAACCAAATTCTTATGGACAGCTAAATGCGAAGAAGGTTTTCATGAAATAAAACAGTTATTAACTACTGCACCAATATTGAGGATTACGGATCCTGATGGGGATTATGTTGTTTGCACAGACGCAAGAAACAAAGGAGTAGGGGGATTTCTTATGCAAAATGAATTTGTGATCTGTTACAAATCACAGAATTTGAAGGAACATGAGAAAAACTATCCAACACATGATCTTGAGTTAGCCACAATCATCCACGTCTTGAAAATGTGGAGGCACAATATCATGGGGAAGAAATTTCTCCCAAAGCATGACAATATGAGCTTGAAATATATTTTTGATCAACCAGACCTAAATGCTAGGAAAGATAGGTGGTTGTCTTTTCTCAACGAATATAATTTTGAACTAAAACACATCGAAGGAAAAGAGAATAAAATTACGGATACCTTAAGTCGCATAATCCATCTACTTCATAAGGGAACCGTAAGTCAAACGAGTTCTGACTTACATGACAAAATAATGACGCAAAGTAAAGATGATCGTTTCTATGTCAAAATTCTCTAGAAAATACGAGAAAACATGTTATTTACACAATAGAAAGAATATAAAATCAACGAATCATAGCTACTTTGGTCTAAATATAGACTTTATGTTCCTGAGAGTGGGGATATTAGATCTAAAATATTGAATGAATTCCATCAGGAGCCTTATTCTGGACTCACAGGATATCAGAAAATTATATCAATAGTAAAGAAGCACTTATTCTGGCCAAAGTTAAAATGAGATATAGCACTATTCATTTCCAAATGCCAGGATGTTAGCTAGTTAAAACTGAGCACCAACACCCAACAGGGTTACTTCAACCTTTTCACATTTCAGAATGGAAATGTGAGGTGATTAGCATGGACTTCATCATAGGTCTGCCAAAAATCAAGAAACATAATGACTCTATTATGGTTGTAGTAGACAAACTAACCAAAGCCACACACTTCATTTCGGTAAAATCTACTTATAAAGTTGTTCACATCGCAAATATTTTCTTAAAAGAAGTTTTCCAACTACATGGAATACCTAAATCCATCATCTCTGATAGAGATACAAAATTCACAAGTAAATTTTGGAGATCATTATTTTATGGATTGGAAACACAATTAAAATTTAGTATTGCTTATCATTTGTAAATGGATGGACAAACAAAGCATTTGAATCAAATACTAGAAGATATCCTTAGAATGTATGTGATGAATAACCCTACCAAATGGGAAGAATATTTACATCTTGCAGAGTTTACATATAACAATGGTTATCAGCCTCAACCAAGATGAGCCCATTTGAAGTGCTCTACAATAGAAAATGCAGAACACCGATAAATTGGGATAGCCCAGTGGATCGGATCATGTTAGGGCCAGATATATTAAAAGATTTGGAACAGTTGGTCACCAAAGTACGTCAAAATCTAAAAGAAGCACAAGACCATCATAAAATCTATGCCGATAAGAAAAGAAGAGGCAAAGAGGATCAAATTGGATAACATGTTTACTTAAAATTAAAAGTAAAAATGAGCTCATTGAGATTGGGAAAATACGGGAAACTAGCTCCCAGATTTTGTGGGCCTTTTGAAATATTGGCCAAGAAAGGCTCGGTGGCCTATGAACTAGCACTTCCTACGCATGTAAAGGTTCACAATGTTTTTCATGCATTATTACTTAAGAAATATGTTTATGATACTAAACATGTAATTTATTGGTCATTGTTATAGGTAGAACTCGGAGGAGAATTTGTGACAAAACCCCTTCATATACTGGACAAGAGAGAGTTACTACCCAGGAAACAAACCATTTTCCAGTTGAAAGTGCAATGGAATCATTTTAGTCCTGAATAAGCCACATGGGAAAGTGAAACTGCAATGAAAGAGGCCTACCCCTCTTTATTTCAGGGTTTCATTTGAATTCCCTAACACTGGGATGGTGTTGTTCTAAGTGGGGAGGGATGTAACATCCCAAGAAAAGATTGCGTTTGTTTTATGTTTATTTTTATAAAAAGCTAATTCATTTTTTACAAGTGTTGAGCAAATAAACTATGGATCACCTAGACTGATTATTTGGGTGTTGAGCAAGTGAGATATGAATAGAACCTAGAATATTTTTAATGTTTTTTCATTAAAAGATGTTGAGCAAGTGAGATCTAGAGCATCTTGACTATTTGTACTAGTTAACTGGTGTTGAGCATAAGGTTTGGAGCACCCAGACTATTTATTTAATAGAGTTGAGCAAGTGAGCTATGGAACACTATTAATTTAGTGAGTGTTGAGAAATAATGCTCTGGAACACTTAGACTCAACACGATTGAATGATGTTGATCTGAGAGATATGGAGCATCAGTAATCCATTAAATTATTATTACCTACTTTATTCTTTTTAAACTATGTGGGACTACCACTCAAAGAGGGGCCAAGCATGTAAGAGATTTGAATGGTTGAGTAGTTTATAATTAAGATCAGCTAGATGTTAGGATGAGTAAAAATCCTATTTTTATTAAATAAAGATAAAATAAATTGTGAGAGTAAAAAATAAATTAAATTATTAAATTAAAGATAAAAACAACACAGTTGGTGTGTCTAACAACTAAACGGAGTGATTTAAACCTAAATCCTAGAATTTTTTTCCTCATAAAATCTTATAAGTAGCAGAGAGAGAACCTTTCAAGGGGCAAGTAATTCCAAGTTCACTGGAGGGTTCAGTTGTGGATATTTGAGTGCTCAGATTACCAAATTGTGTGATATTTGGTGTGTCCAAGAAAGAGGACTATGGGAATATTAGGGGAAATTATTTTACAAGATCCACACAAATGGTTTGTAAAATGACATTGTGACTACTCTGTTGTTAGTAAAGAAGACAGAAAATTTACCCTATGCCTTCTAGCTCTTGTCATGCTCGGTTTGGCTTGGGGGTGACCTCTTCAACAAAACAGGAATAGTTTGAGGTCTACGGTTGGGTGGAACGTGGAAGTTTCCAAGTCAGTCGAGAAGCAAATAAAGGACTGATAAGTATCTTCATATTATTACTGTTAATTTAAAGATTATTTTTATAGATCTAAATCAATCCTCTTTATATTCCAAATCTGTTCATGCAATATTCTTATTCAAAGTAAATCTACATGATGTGATTTATTGTTTATAAATATGTTAAATCTGCTCATAAAAATCAGATTGGGTAAATCAATGGATTAATCTATTCTTGTTGAAATAATTCTAGTAATTGTTATATTTAGATATGCAGATCTATTTGATAAGCTACAATAATTGTTTTACGACTTGAATACAGTCATTGGAAGAATTAGTTAGCCATGATGCATGGGTTATATTTTAATTCCTAACTTGTGTATACCATAGTTACCTATCATATAGTAGACTAGTAGTCCAAGGGGAAACCTTCCATTCCTCATATATAGAGAGAGAATCCTTGCACTGGATTCCTGGACCAAGTCCCTAAACTCTAATAGGATATTTAATATATATTTATAAATTATATATATTAAATAAACCAAATAGTAATCATAAAATAAAATACATAAAAAACAAATTTCATTAGTTAAACCATATCATATCATAAACATCAACTAGATATGAAGCATTCCTTCCTTTCCTATGTGAAGTTAGATGAAGAATAACCTTGTAGTAGTCAAACCCTGAACATAAGGGGTCTCACGCTCACTCACACACACCCAAAGACTCTCGGTAATCATGACAGACTATCCTAACATAGAGTTAATGTCTATGAACGCATTTTACATGTCATGCATACCATTTTCAAGACGTCAGTCATCAATCGAAATATTTAGGGTCTCGGCATGAGATATAGGTGTTACATGACTTGGTAAAGTCACAAACAGACAATAAAAATTACATGATGACTAAACTGGAATCCACAGGGTCCACATTCTTCCTTCAACAGACATACAGGGCCATGCTTAAGCATTTGACCATGGATTAAACCCCTGTGAGACCAAATCACAAGCTGAGAAAGAAGCGAAAGCTTCACTACAACCATAGTACACTTAAGCATAGAGGAAATGGTATGGGATCAAATCTTGCATACATTACAACTCCCATAGTGATCAAAAAATCAAACCTGATTCTTCTCACCCAATTGCATACACCGAAAAAAGAAATGAAATACATCAAAAAATTAGTTATTACATAATAAATATTTAAAATAGAGGATAGATGCCCTTGGAAAAAAGGGCCACAAATATATTACAAAATTAATACGATTTGCATAGAAACCAAAAACAAATCTCAAACCCATTTTAATCTACATAACAAAAGCATGAGTAATTCTTCTCTCACAAACATAGTACACAGACCCAGAAAACTGGAATTCCCTAAGGGTAAAGCTTAGTAGATTTATTTAAAACTGTAGGTAATGGTATGGGCCAGAAAAATCACCATTATATCCCAAATGTCTAAGTTACACAGTAAAAACCCCATTAGGGATGGGTTACAAACATAAATAAAAAACAGAGTAAACCAGGCCAAGAAAACCATGGATCGCTAAAAACCCTTTGTCTCTCCACTGAAAGTGCAACCCAAATGGAAGTATGAACACCAAACCACAAACAAGAACCAAAACATATTCAAGTCCTTTCCCCACAGAGGAAAGCGAATTCATAATAAGCCATGAGCTTACCTGGAGCTTTGAAGCCAACCTTCAAATACAAGTGTGGCATGTTAGGATATTTAGACACTTAGGAGTTAGTTAAGATCAACTTGTGTAATATATCCATTAGGGATAGTGTGTTTCTTTAGTATGCATTAGTATGCATTTGTAAATACTTAATCCGACGGTCACGATATGTTTTCGACATAGAGTGATCCGACGGCTCAACTTATCTTAGATCAAACCTAACCTTGATCCGTGGCTTAACACTCGATTGGTCTATGATCTCTATTTAAAGAGCATGGAGGGTCATTGTTTAGTTGATCGATTATGAGAAGCTCATTTGTAACTTTCTTTCTTTGCATAATAAATTGTCTCGTAGAAGCTATTTGGCTGGGGCCATGGAGTGTTTCCCTCAAGAGGGCTTAAACCACGTCAAAACATCGGTGTGTTGATCTGTGATCTATTTGTGTGAAGTGGTTTCTCTTGGTGTTCGGTCCTTTGGTAGTACCCTGTGTACCCGAACATGGTATCAGAGCTTTTATGAAGTGCCACTTCCGGTTATGATCTAGATCTTGAACTGTTGTTGTCGAAACTCGAAAGGGTTTCTAGTTCAGGTATTTCTGTGCATTTCTGGGCTATGGGCGGTGTTCCATTGCGTGCGGAGCATCGTTTCCACTAGGAAATAGTTTTCGTTTGATAAAAAATGGTTCCCGGTTGCTCCAGAAATGCGTATTTCATCAGATCTGAAGGTATAATGTTACAGTGATGCATTTTTTAATTTCGTTTTTTGAAAAGAAAAAAATCTCATATTTCATTTTTTTTACTGTTAGTTTTTTTTTTTTGGTTCGGATTGTTTCTTTCCCGTCTGCGTATACTCTTTGCCGTGCACCTTGAGCGATCTCGGCAAATCAGAAACAGAAAGGGAAATGGTTTTTGTCGGCTGCGTATGCTCTTTGCCGTGCACCTTGCACGATCTTAGCAAATCGAAAACAGAGAGAAAACGTAGAATTTCCGGGCAAGCTACCAGGATCTAACTCCACAAGTGTGGAAAAGTTTTTTTTTGTTTCGATTTGTGGTTTGTTTTGCAGGAAAAAGGGAAAGCACGCAAACCGAGCAAGAAGAGTAAAAAAAAAAAAAAAAAGGCCCCCTTCCTCATTCCCATATTTTACATACCTTTTAAACTAGCTCACTTGGTTCAAAGTTGCTTTATTCCTTAATAGGTCTTGAGTTCAAGTCTTAGGAAGTTACTTTTAAAATAAAAAGTGCATGCAATTTCTAATTTCAGGTTACTTTATTGTAAAAGTGCATCTCACTTAAATAATAAAAATAAAAATACAAGTGAGTCACTTAAGTTTTTTTATTGTTGCACTATTTAAAAGTAATATCATTGTAAAAGTGAAATCACTTATTTTACAAAAGTGGTTCACTTAAAGAAACTTTCTTGTAAAGTGATTGTCAAAAGGTTCATCTTGGGAAGAGGGGGGTTCTTTTTTTTGCTGGGCATTCTCTAGCTGCCACGTCACTATTGGGGACATCTTCAACAGTTTCTTTGTTCAAGCATAACTTCATCATATAGAGTTCGTTTTCAGTGCCCCTTTTTTTTAAACCACCTATTTTTTCAAGCTCTTCACATCCAGACTATTGGTTTCTAATTTTACAACCATTAATTTACAAATATGGCCGCCCTTTGTGATATTCTACTTAACAGTTCCAACTATTTCTCATAGAAATATCGTATGGACGATGTTCTACGAAGTAGGGGACTTTTCAGAATTACAACAGGGAAAGAAAAATAACCCACTAATGATGATAAGAAAAGAAAATGGGCAAATAGATGTGATGAAGCTCGTGGATTGATTGGGATGTCAATCTCTACTGATTTGCGATTCCACATATCTGGAATTGATGAACCTAATGCTGCTTGGGACAAGTTGGAATCTGTGTTTGGTAAACACAATGAAATTCGAGGTCATCAACTCGAAAATGAGTTGATTTCTTTAAATCCAAGTGACTTTTCATGCATTCAAGATTATTTATCTAAGTACAAAAATCTTAAACTCTTATGCGCAAAATGTAAGATTGAGAGGGAAGACAAACAATGCATTTATCATATTCTTTCCAAGCTTGGACCTGGATATTCTGTTTTTGTATCTACATTTTACTCCATAAAAGCATCCTTGAATGCAGCTAGCTATCAAGAGCCTAGTCTTGAATCCTTTTGTGATTCCTTGATTAGAGAACAAGATAAACTCATTCACCTTGGAATAATCAACAATGCAGATACATCTGGGAAAGCCTTATTGTCCCAACAGAAAGAAAAGTCGAAGCCTCCCAAGAAACAAAATTTTCGCAATAATAAGTCAAACAAGGGTCCCAAACCCTCTCAGTCAGCTCCTTCTTTAAAAACTGACAAAGGATCCAAGCCAAAAGGCAAGAAGACTGAGCGTCATTGCAACTATTGCGGGAAAGATAATCATGATGAATCTAGGTGTTTCAAGAAGATGGCAGCCTTGGAAGCAGCAATGAAGAAGCACCACATCAGCCTAGATTTGCCTTCAGAATCTGCCTCTCATGGACATGCACTTTGTACTTCTGGTTATTCTTATAATGTAACTTCTTCTTCTACTTCAAATGAATGGCTCATTGATTCTGGAGCATCTTATCATATGGCTAAGGATCAAGCCATCTTTTCTACTATGCATGAATGTAACACCAAAGAAATATTTGTTGGTGATGATAGATATCTAAGTGTTGTAGGAGCTGGAACAGTTCCAATATATAATGGTCATTTTAGTGATGTACTATGTGTTCCAAGAATTTCCTGCAATTTGTTATCAGTCTATCAGATCACTCATTCAGGTGAAGGTAAAACTGTGACCTTTACACCTCACCAAGTTGTAATCAAGGATTTTAAAGATCCTCAACAGGTCTTAGCTATCGAAATTGTTGATGATATTACCAGGTTGTACAAGTTTAACAACTTTGGGTCATCACCTTTCCCTTCAGTTTTTGTTGCTCATAGTGATAACTTGAGCAAACTTTGGCATGAGCGATTTGGTCACTTAAATTATCGCTCATTGCAGCAACTATGTAAAGAAAATATGGTGACAGGTCTTCCGATGGTATCTTGCAGAGATGGTGTTTGTTCCGGTTATGTACTCGGAAAACATCATCGGGACAGTTTTGACAAACGTGCCTCTTGGCACGCCTCGGTTCCCTTGGAGCTTGTGCATAGTGACTTGTGTGGTCCTCTTCCATCTGCTTCCTTTTTTGGTTTCAAATATTTCTTAACTTTCATTGATGATTACACTAGACGCACTTTGGTTTATTTCCTAAAACTTAAGAGCGAAGTATTTAACATGTTCTTGGCCTACAAGGCCCTTGTTGAAAAACAATCTAGTCATCAAATTATTAAGTTAAGATCTGATAAGGGAGGAGAATATGTTAACAAACAGTTCACTAGTTTCTACACGGAACAAGGCATCCAATAACAGCACACTGTTCCATATACACCACAACAAAATGGTGTAGCTGAGCGGAAGAACTGCACTTTAAAAGAAATGGCTAATTGTATGATCCAATCTAAGGGACTAAGTCTTCAATTTTGGGCTGAAGCCATAAATTGTGCAAATTACATAGTTAATCGCACCCCCACAAAAACATTACAAGGTATAACACCGGAAGAAGCATGGAGTAAAATTAAACCTGATGTAAGTCACTTTTGTGTGTTTGGTAGTGAAGCATGGGCTCACATTCCGGATGAAAAACGGAAAGCATTGCAACCCAAAAGTGAAAAGTGCATATTTGTTGGATATTCTGAAGATGTAAAAGGTTATAGACTTCTTCAACCACATTCTCATGCTATAATCATTAGAAGAGATGTTAAATTTGATGAAAATCTCTTGGCCTGCGACCCTAACTTGGCGATTGTGCCATCTTTGGCCTGCAAGCCTGATTTGGCGTTTGTGCCTCCTTCTTCTTCTTCCAACTTCGTTGACAAGTTTCCAACTCCAGTTTCTGATGATGACAGTGAGGATGAAAATCCACCTCCTCCTGCTCATGTTCCTCCAGTTGCACCAGCACAAGTGCTTCCTCTATGGGTCTGTTCAACATGTGAAGTAGCTGGTGATCTTGCCGGTGATCTTAGAGATCAACGTCGAACACGTTCTCAGTTTCAGCGAGCCTCTTCTCTTTTGGCTCAAGTTTCCGAGAATCATCATCCAGAAACGTTTGCAGAAGCTTCAGGGAATCCAGATTGGGATGCAGCCATGGATGAAGAATATCGTTCCTTTATGGCGAACGATACTTGGGATCTTGTACCTCTTCCAAAAGGAAGAAAACTTGTCAGATGTAAATGGGTCTACAGAACTAAGTATGCATTAGATGGAAGTGTTAAAAGACTTAAGGCAAGGTTAGTTGCCAAATGTTTTTCCCAAGTTGAAGGGATTGACTACAATGAAACCTTTTCTCCCGTCGCAAAAATGAACTCCATCTGCCTTGTTCTTTCCCTTGCAGCATTACACAACTGGTAAGTCCATCAAGTGGATGTAAAGTCTGCCTTCTTACATGGTGATTTACAGGAGGAAATTTACATGGAACAACCTCCTGGCTATGTTCAGAATAACTCTAGCCTTGTCTGCCGCCTTAAGAAATCCTTATATGGCCTTAAGCAAGCTCCTAGAGCTTGGTATGCCAAAATGGATAACTTTCTCCTTGACACTGGTTTTTGTAGATGCCATTCTGACCCAAATGTCTATACCAAGAAAGTAGGAAACCATATCATCATACGTATTCTATATGTTGATGACCTTATTCTTATTGGCAGTGACCCTAAGCTTATAACCCATGTGAAATCCAGTCTTAAACAAAATTTTGAAATGTCAGAATTAGGACATTTGCATTATTTTCTTGGTCTCCAAGTCCTGCAAACCAAAGAAGGAATCTTTCTTTCTCATTCTAAGTATGCTTGTGACCTTCTTCGTCGCTTTCACATGGAAGATTGTACACCATCCCCTTCTCCCTTCCAGTCTGGAGTCAAACTTTCTGTCACTTGTACTTCACTTGAAGTTGATGCCACCTTGTATCGTCAGCTTGTTGGTAGTCTCTTATACTTGACTCATTCCCGTCCTGACCTTTCCTTTGCCGTTGGTCGAGTTGCCCGTTATATGCAGATACCTCATGAAAGTCACTGGAAAGCAACTAAAAGAATACTTCGATATATTTGAGGTAAAGTTCAGTTTGGGATTCATTACAGTACAGCGGGGAAACCTTTGTTGGTTGGTTTCACTGATTCAGAATGGGCCGGTGATCCTGATGATCGAAAGTCTACTGCAGGTTATGTTTTCAGTCTGGGATCTGGACCTATTACTTGGGCTTGTAAGAAACAACAAGCTCTTGCTCTTTCTTCAGTAGAGACAGAATATCGAGCAGCAGTTAATGCCAGTCAGGAAGCTTTATGGCTTCGACAGATCCTTTCAAAGTTTGGATTCGAGCAGCAGCAGCCTACTCCACTTTGGTGCGACAATCAAAGTGCCATCAAGCTTGCCAAAGATCCAGTTCTACATCAACGCAGCAAACACATTGAGCTACATATGCACTTCATTAGAAATCTTGTTCATGATCGGGTTCTTGAAGTGCTCTTTTGCCCTACAGATGATCAAGTTGCAGACATCTTCACCAAGTCTCTTATAGAAGTGAAGTTTTCTAAACTTCGATCTATGTTAGGAGTTTAGGAACTTGTCATTAATGGGGGATAGGCTCTAATGCCTCCTTCCTTCTCCTAATAGTGTCACTTTTGTAAATCCTTCAATCCTATCCCAAGTTGTTCTTAAGGGGGGATGTTAGGATATTTAGACACTTAAAAGTTAGTTAAGATCAACTTGTGTAATATATCCATTAGGGATAGTGTGTTTCTTTAGTATGCATTAGTATGCATTTGTAAATACTTAATCCGACGGTCACGATATGTTTCCGACATAGAGTGATCCAACGGCTCAACTTCTCTTAGATCAAACCTAACCTTGATTCGTGGCTTAACACCCGATTGGTCCATGATCTCTATTTAAAGAGCATGGAGGGTCATTGTTTAGTTGATCGATTATGAGAAGCTCATTTGTAACTTTCTTTATTTGCATAATAAATTGTCCCATAGAAGCTATTTGGCAGGGGCCATGGAGTGTTTCCCTCAAGAGGGTTTAAACCACGTCAAAACATCGGTGTGTTGATCTGTGATCTATTTGTGTGAAGTGGTTTCTCTTGGTGTTCGGTACTTTGGTAGTACCCTGTGTACGCGAACATGGCAGCCCTAAGAGATAATACGCATATGCAAATACCTCGCTCACAGAAAACAAGTCAAGAGGTTAGCATCGATAAATACATTTATAAACATTTATACAAAAATGCAAAAAAGGGAACAAATAGATCCTACCGAGTAATACCTAAGTGGGAGTGAGTATTTCACTATCATGAAGGCACCTCCATTGTAACCCACAAGATTAAATCCCTAGACCAAGAGTGCAGCTATGGTTCTATGAAAGCTTCTTCTAGAGGTGGACCAAAGAGGAAGCCCTCGGCTTTCCTCTTCTATAGCGAAAATCACAAATACCAAATGAAACTTCCAACAGGGCATGAAAAGAGAAACACCCTACCTTCTGTGTAAACTTAAATGTTATGCCAACATGGAGCTTTCCAATTCATTTCACATATGCCCATCACATGGGCTGCATTGAATGTGAACCTACTTCCCCCACTATCGTTTAGATGTATTCAAGTGTTACATGAAATCAATGTTAATACTAAGGCACATGGGTTCATGGTATCCATCTCACATAGGCTCAATGTTTAATAGCCTTACAAAACCTTTGCTATGTATGACCATGGCACGATCTTGCTATAGGAGCTTTTCCTTAATTTTGTATTTTGGTAAAGCTTAAACCTTGAAGCATTGGAGAACTTAGTATATATTATAAGCTAGCCTTATAGCTTAAGGCATAGCATAGTTCAAACCAAATACCTGCAGAGATAAAGAAAGAGACAATGTTAGATTGCAAAAGCTAAGTAAACTCAGGCAACTTTGGATCGTAAATCCATCTATAGAGAAAATGACCATCATTAACATATTTCCAACATACAACAAACAATGTAAAACAAAGCATTTGAACACTTACACTAAAAAGACTCTATCTTCATTATGACTTAGAACAAGATCACGTCGATTTATGATGGATAATTATTATAGTAAGATAGACAATCTCTTTTAGAAGATATGTCAGATTATTAGTGAGAACAATCGTATATACACCAGCCAAAGTCAAGCAAAAAATGATAGTTGAGGACACTACATTGGAACTAACAGAGTAACAGACCACTCTAGAAGCAAACAAGTGAAAATACTAATAATTACTTAGTACTGAAGTTAATTTATATAATCATGTATTTTACGACAGATTATACCCTTATAAAAGAAAATTAGGGTGTATTTTTTAGGGACGTTACAAAAATGGATGACAAAATAATTCCATAAACAGTAAAAAATCCAGACCAAGCAAAAAAAGTATGACCGTCCTTAATCCTAGAAGGAGCCTCCGTCAATCCTTGAACTCTCCTTGATTTCTTCAAAAAAACAGAAGTCTATCAAAATTTCCCACCGCCCGCTTGGACAATCTGTCTGTTCTGAGGTTTAATATTTGTCTATAAATATGTTGGAACTATAAAAACACAAAGGAGGATTCTAGGTCCTTGATTTTACCGTTCCACTCTTCAAGAGAAATTACCTAGAGCCGTGATCACCCAATCAACCAATGTAAAACAGCTTGAGAGTCGCCCAAAATTTGCAAGGAATAAATGCCCTTCCATCTTCCATCTATCAACGAGTAAGAGCCCCTAGAGGGACAATAACTCTTCTCTCGAGTTCGTACCATAGCCACACGCCATCCAACACTTGAAGAAATGATCCCTGCCCGATTGAAGGACAATCCTTGATCAACAAATCCCATTTTGTTATGCACAGTAAAAAAAGCCAATCGAGCAACCTTGTAAAAGATTTGGCAATTTTAAATAATGATTTCAGGAAACATAATCATCCTTAGGATGTTCCCTAAACTCCCCAGTGATATTTGAGGTGATATATAACAAGGAATGTCTCTTGTTCTCAAATATGACCATGTTCCAATAGCACCAAATGTTCCATATGATAAAAAGAGGTAGGTTTTTCAAACTCCCCATTGATTGAGTCGAAGAGCTAAGGCTAAGTTTGAAAGAGGAGAATATATGCCAAGAGATGTTACTCTTCAAAACCTTGTTAAATCCTACCCAAACATTTTGAGATAAAGGACAAGCTGCAAATAAGTGATCCACAACGTCATCCCCCAACAACATAGAACATAGTGAAATGGCCCAAACATTCCACACTTTTACAGATTCACGCCAACCATAATTTTTTCTTCCAAAACGAACCAACATAAAAGTTGTAGTTTTAGTGGAGCTTTCCATCACCAAAGGATCTTGTACTGCCATTTTTCATAAAGACCTTCTGCACCATATGCAAAAAAATTATAAGTACTGGAGGTTGTAACTTGTCCAGACAAGGTATTCCAAGTCTAAGAGAGTTGATCCTCATTATTTCAATTCTTATACCACGGAGCTCCATGCCCCTAGCATATTTTTTCTATTCCAACGCATCTATGCTACCCAAGCTGAGCTCCTTCGACATGAAACAATAGTTTGATTCCAATGGACTCACCATTGGATTGTGTACATGATCCAAAACAAAGAAACCAAAAGAGTTAAGGTGCCATATAATAATTGGAAATAGCTTATAGGTCATTCAAATCCACCAATGACCGGATCCACCCCAATTCTAACCTGAGCTCCATTTCCCACCTTCCAAGAAATCCACTACTTTATGATAGGGATCATTAAGATTAAACCACACCAGCTATTTGAAGCTGTAGGATAATGATATTTCGGTTTCCTCATCAATCTACCAACTAGATCCTTCTCAAGTATTTTCCCTTAATCACCTTAGACCATAGACTAGTTCCAAAAATCCCTCACCACATGCTCTTGTAGGAAAAGCCCTAGAAAACCATAACACATTTTTAAAACCCCAACCTTCCAACTCCTTTGGAAGGGATAAGGATGAACACTTTTCCATGAAAACCACCATTTTTTTTACCACCCTTCCATAAGAAACTGAACATCAATTTCCTCATCTTATTGAGAATGCCAATAGGAACTATGGCTAGAGATAGCCAACAAATTGACAAGTTTGGTAGAACAAAATTGAACCAGAATATATCTAGCACCTAGGGAAAGCCACTTGTTGTCCCAATGATTAATCATATTTTCAAACATGTTGAGAATCCAAATCCAATCGGTTGAAGAGAACTTATTTGGTTTTAAAAAGTAACCCAGATACGTGAATCCCCACTCAATCAATTTTGAACGATAAAGTTAAATGGAAACCACACTGTTTAATATATCGGACACAACATCACGATGAAAGAAAGAATACTTGTGAGTGCTTACCTCCATACAACTAGCATCATAAAAGACCCACTTAATATCACTAAAACCATACCATTCTTCCACAATCCCGAAACTAAAAAGTAGGACATCATCAGCAAATAGTAGACGAGATATATCATAGTTTAGATCCAGGTTAATTCCCTTGATCTTCCATTCAGCCTGATCCTGAATTATCATCCTACTCATGCCTTCAATAACTAGGAAAATGAGTAATGGGGAGAGTGGCCATCCCTATCTCAGCCCCTGAGAACAATTACCTATCTCAACCCCTCAGAAGAATTAAATAATTTGGAAGGAGTTCTGCTAATAAGAGCGAAAATTTTTTCCCACTTAATACAACCCATTATCCAATCCATGATATCCAAAGAAAACACCATCTACACAAGGATCACCTTTAAGAAGGCCCAAACAAGCTTATCATAAACTATTAAGTTTTGGATTTCTATCTTGATGTCACAAAACATTTTGTTTAAATATATATTTTTCAATAATGTTTTTTGTATTGATTATTTGATTTTTAGTTTAAAATTATAATCCTTAAAATAATTCCATGTCTCTTATAATTATTAATCATAACTATTAGTTGGATAAACAGAATAAATCTATGTTTATGGCCATGTGATAACCCCTCAAAAAACAATTTTTACTTGAAGTAAAATATTATTATTATTTTTTTTATTATTATTTGAGTTATTAAAACTCACAAAAGTGTAACTCACACTTATGTGAGAATGATGTGCACAAAAACTATTTTTGTTATTATTTTTAAAAGAAATAAATACGGGATAGGATCAATTGAATGAGGGGACACCACCTACTACTATGAACAAGAGAGAGCACATGCATTTAAAATAAACCAATCAATCCAAGTGGAGACCTCAACACTACACCAAGATCCACAAAACTAGGATCTCAGGATTTACTTGAGATTGGGTTGGTGATGGCACAAGGCCTAGGAAAATACTAAAAAGAGGGGCACTGAGAGAGCATCAAGGATGTTGTGCCATGGAGTACCATTATGCTAGAGAATTTTTGTTGAGCCCTCTTATTTTATAAGTACATCTATCACACTGTTATAGAATCCAAGGGAGGAATGTTGTGTCGTAGTGGTGTTGGTCCAGTAGTTGAGGTGGTGATCCAGCTCGGGGGTGAGTTACGGTCTCCATTTGGATTCTCTACGGTTCGGAGGAATTGATACCTCTTTTTTGTTTTCCCGCTCGGCATAATCTCCTCTCTTTTGTACAAGTAAGTATAGTTTTGCAAATGAATAGTTATAATTTAGAAGTGAAATGTTTATGTGTATGAACTCCTTACCATAGAATTACTTTTAGGTGGCATCGCTACTGCGATCTATGAGTTTTGTTTTAGATCGAGATGTATGAATTTCCTTAATGTATAAATGATTTTGTATCGCTGCTATGTTCGGTGAATCCTATCTTAGATTAAATACATGATTCCTTATGGTATATTTTGCTTTTCTATAAGGGTGGTTACCCTTTTTGAGTGGCGTGAAGTATTTTAAATGGAAAAAGAGTGTTCTTTTTTTAATACATATTTTGTGGAAATGAGTGAAGACGGCTTGACCAAGCCTATTTCCAATCTGCAATTGTTTTCTGGTTTAAAACTCCACTGCAAATTGTATATCATTATCACTGGGTATATTTTTTCTTTTGAACAGGGAGAGGGTGGCTTACCTGAGCTTGATCCCACTCCTTATCTTTTTGGCAGTCGTCGCATCGAGTTTCACCATACTCGGTTGCAACTAGTACTATAGCCCGGTTTAAATTCTAGATCCATTTTTTATGCTTTCACTGTTCACGAATGTTGGTCGGTCATGACCTATTCCTACCTCTTTCTACTCGATCAATGCAATGGAAATATTGATAGGGTTTGACTCAGTTTCTCTACAAAAGTGTTCGATCTTGTTTCATTTTATGATAATAGTATCGCTTTCCTTTTCAATTGTAAAATTTTTCTTGTGTAAATATTTCTAAATCTCTTAAACTGTGCGTGTGGGTTGCGCCGCTGATAGCGATCTCAACGTTTATTTTAGGAGTCCTTTGAAAGTGAGCTCTGCATTGTTGTTCTTGTCTCTTCTATCTGTTTGGCGATCTCGATAGAGCTACCACAATGTCTTCACTATGATAGCAGCTTGCTTTAATGTTTCCTGTTCATCTCTTTTATCACTGTGTGTGTGTGTTTGTCTCTTCCGACTGCTGGGTGGTTTCGTTAGGGATGCCACGATACCCTCGTTGTGATAACAGCTCTGTAAAAGGATGTCTTGGTCATTTATTTTTGTACTCTATCGGTTCTCTTGTTTGACTCAGTGTCAATCGAGCTCATCGTCGAGTTACTTTTGATGCTCAGTAGGCTCCAATTCATCAGAGAGTTGCCAGCATCTGCCCCCTTGATGAACGGTGTGTACGCCACTGTGTAACCAACCTCGATGCTTGAATAGAGGAGTTAGAACGCCGACCCCAACACCTTATCGGCATCCACGCTGTGATTCTTAAAGCCCAGTGAACTGCCTGTTTAACGTAACAATGGGCATTGTTTCTTTCTCAGTGATCTACGAGTTGAGCTGACAGTAACTTCTACTTAGTGCTCCTTTTGTCTTCGTTTGTTCTCAGTTGGGGTTCCTCTCCTTTTAACTAGAAAGTCATGTGTGTTTTGCATAAATTCGTCTAGTCTCTTAACGAGCCGTCCGAGTCGCTTGGTTCCTTGATGCTTGTTGTTTTTAGTGTTGCTTACATAATGTATGTTTACCATGTGGAGTAGTTCGAGATCTGTATGGTCCCTAATGTTTTGTTTATATAGTTATATTTTTTTTATGTGAATGTTTTATAATTATCGCTTATATAATTATATTGCTTTTAATTCTATGATGATGAGGTTTTATAATTATCCTCTATATAATTATATTGTTTTTAAGATGAGATTGTTGTAAGGATGAGAATGTTTTATAATTATCCCTTATATAATTGTATTGCTTTTAATTCTATGATGATGAGGTTTTATAATTATCCTCTATATGTTTATAATGTTTTTTATTATAATTTGAAATATAGGATTATAATGTTTTTGCAATTATATTGTGAAAGATATGATTACTTTCCTTTTTTTTTAATATACGATTATATTGTTTTTATAATTAGCCTATGAATTTGATTGAGAGTAAAATGATTATTTTGTACCTTATGAAAAGTATGAAATCTAGTAAAGATAGGAAAATGAATTAAGTACTGAGGTATACTTATGTTGATGAGTCAATCGATAAATGATTGAGATTTTACAACCATTTAACAATTCATAATGCATCTCGTTTTTTATTATCCAAGGAATTTCATAATCTCATGAAAATCAATAGGTTTTAATTCGAATTAATTTTCATAAATAAATTCTTGGTATGATAATATTGGGAGTATGATAGTATGGTATTAGAGCCCTAGATTCCTACACTAGGACCTAATGGAGCTCATTGTTGATGTTTATTTATATTATATAAATTTCTCACCAAGTGATAATTGTGTCTTTTTTATTAGATTGTGACAATTCCTTATTATTGAGAAATGGCCGAAGAAAGATATTCCACTCCCATTTATGTCTAATTAACTGAAGAAGAACAACATAATAAAATGATGACTGATAATCAAGAGGAAATTCTGCAAACTGTAAGAGAACTTCAAAATGACTTGCAAACTTTTAAATAGAATATGAACGGGTGATGCGGACCCAAAAAGATGTAAATGAAGATCTATTACAAAAATTAACTGAATTTTCTAAAGACACGAGTCATGTGGGAATAAAAAGAAAATAAAAAAATGGATTCTTCATCGCAAAACGTTTTTCGATGTCAGCTCTACTAGCAGTGAGTTGGATGACTCTAACAGCGATGATGAGCATAGAAGAGGAAGGAAAAAGAGACTTAGGGACGAGATATCTAGTGAATTAAGAAATATTAAGCCTCCTATCATTGACGAAGAAATCAAGAAAGAAGAGGAAGTTGAAACATGGCTATCGGGTATGAAAAAGTATTTCACCATGTATAACTACTCAAATTAAATGAAAGCAAAAATGGTTATCTTTAACTTGGTTAGGAAAGCTTAAAGTTGGCGTAAAGACTTAAAGAAATCTAAAGGGATTAATGACCATAAAGTTACTTGGTGTTGGTTTAAAAAGATTTTTAAAAAAGAGTATCTGTCTGAATATTATTATGAGGGTAAATCTAAAGAATGTTATGAACTAAGGTTAGGAAAAATTTTGATGCATGATCTATGCACTAAATTCCTATCCTTATTAAGATATGTACCCTACCTCACTGAGGAAAATCCTAAAATACAGATATTCCTTGGTTGTTTTCCTAACTTCTATAAAGATAGACTAGAATTTGATAACCTTGAAACACTTTATGAAGCCATGAGAAAAGCTAAGCTAGACTATGATCAAGCTAAGCATAGACAATATAACCCAAAAACCTTTAAGAAGAGGGAGGGACAAGATTTTAAAAGAAGAGAATTCAAGCCCTTTAATAAGAATAGGAACTTTCCCAAAAATAACTTCAACATACCTCAACCAACCAAACCTGAATTTAAAGATAAAACTGGATATAATAAAAATGAAGAAATAAAAAGAGAACCTCTAAAATGTTGGGGAGGTGGAGAAATCCATTTCTATAGGGACTTCCCACATAATTAGGACAACCAAAGTATTCATGCAGTCAGAGAAGCTACCATGGTTGTGTTAGTTTTTCATCATTTAATTCAATATGATCTAGGATCTTAACTGAGAGAACAACATGTACAACATATCAAGCATAAGAGAAAAGACAAGAGACACAAAGCATTTCACGGGGGAAAAACAAGAAGGTGAAAAACCTTGCAACTTCCATAGAGATAGAATAAGCACCAATACAAAACCCCAAAACAAGAGATAGTCTCCTAGCAGCTTCTCCTCCTTCACTTGTGCGCACTCCTCCTCTCTCTCACTAATCCGAAGTGAGTGAGTATGTGAATGGATAACTAGAGAGTTGCTCCTCTCTATTTATACTTTACCTTTATTTTCCTTTTACTCTAACTGGGCCAACCTCCCTTAGGAGAGTCTAATAACCCATTACCACTTGTCACTGGGCCGACCCCACTAGGGTGGTCTAATAACCATTTAACTCATACTAGGATGACCCCTCTAAGGTGTTCTAACAACCCATCAAATATAAATGACGACACTTCCAATCAGAGGAATAAGACATCTCCTTTGGGGATACAATAATGTACAAATGTAATACATACAATATACAAGTGAATATATTCTGAAGTTACAAATACATCAACACTCCGTGTTAACTAGGAAGGTATTCTCTTGACATAGGTCATCAATACATATAGGCACAAGTCTTCAATAGTGGAGCTGGATCATCAACACTGGATCACTAAGGCATCATCAATAATGCTATTGTACTCGTCATCTCGATCACTAGTTCTATCTCTCAATTCTACTCATCATAGGAAGTTCTACAGCGCGAACCATTTTTCATGCTGGATGTAGACCTAGCCTTGATGTAGGTCTTCATCATCTCTGTGAGCGGGCTATCCGGTGGAATCTCAAGGCTGATTATGTGCATCTTGCAAAAACTCGAAAGAGCATCCCAGGACTAATTACGTGCGAAGCACATTCTGGAAGATCTCCCAGGGTGCTATTATATGCAAGCAGGAAAAACCTTGAAAGAGCATCCTAGGACTGATTATGTGCTAAGCACAAACTGCAAGATCTCCGAGGGCGCTATTATATGCCACGGACAAAACCTCGAAAGAGCATCCCAGGATTGATTACATGCATAGCACAACCTGCAATATCTCCTAGGGAGCTATTATATGTCCCTCCAAGTAAAACCTCGAAAGAGCATCTTCCAGATCTCCTGGGGAGATATTATATGCCATAGGAAAAACTTCGAAAGAGTATCTGCAAATCTCTTAGGGAGCTATTATATGCTATCAAGAAAAACCTCAAAAGAGCATCCCATGACTGATTACAAGATTCCTTCTCAACCTATAGGATCTCCCAGGACTAATTACATCCCTCTACACAAGAAAAACCTTGAAAGAGCATCCCATGACTGATTATGAGCTTCGTGCTCAACCTATAGGATCTCTCAGGGACCTATTATATGCCCATGCTACTGAACAACCTGCAAACTGTCCACGGCGATGGAGTATCATCCTGATACTCATGATCATACTGATCATCCTCGCATGGAGCATCATGTTGATGCTCATGATCATACTGATAATAATCATATAGAACATAATCCGGATGTTTATAGTGGAGCATTGTCCTGATTCTCATCACACAACACTTACATCCACAGCCATGGGGAGGACCCTCCTACCACCATGCTTTGACGGGCTTCAACATTTGTGTCCCATCAATTCCTCTTGGAAGTATCTTCAATCTGAAGAACATCAAGCCTCTCTTTGAAGTACTCGAACTTCACCCTGGATAGTGGTTTGGTCAACACATCTTCTATATAGTCATTCATCGCAACATACAAGAGCTTCATTACTTGTCTCTGCACCATATCCCTGATATAGTGAAACTTGAACTCGATATGCTTCAACTTGTCATGGAACACTGGGTTCTTAGACAACCTCACACAACTCTGGTTGTCACAGAAGATACAAGTAGTATCTAACTGGAGATCAAACAAATCAGATAGTATCTTCCTTAGCCATACTGCCTCACAACTAGCCGAACAAGTTGCAACATACTCTGCTTCGACTATACTTAGTGCTACGCAGGATTGCTTCCTGTTAAACCAAAATATCACACCTGATCCCATACTGAAGCAGCATCCCGAAGTGCTCTTCCTATCTACAGCATTGCTTGCCCAATCTGAATCAGCACAACCCTCTAGGTTAACCTTTTGATTTGCATCATACTTGAGCCCATAATCAACCATACCCTTCAGGTACCTCAGAATATGCTTTATAGCAATCAAGTGAACATGTCTAGGATCCGTCAGGAACTAGCTCAAAGTGTTCACAGGCAAGCAAATATCTCGTCTCATGTTCATCAGGTACATCAAGGACCCAATCATTTGACAATACATTGTGGCATCAACCAACTCTGATGAAGCATCACTCAATAGCTTTAGGTTCGATGCCATAGGTGTGGCCATGGCCTTGCAGTCCATCATCCTGAAACGCTTCAGGATCTATACTGCATACTTCCCTTGTCCAAGGAAGATTCTGTTTGCACTTTGCCACACTTCCATACCTAGAAAGTAATGCATCATATCCAAGTCCTTCATCTTGAACTCGGAAGCAAGCTTCCTCTTCGTATCAACAATCAACTCAATCCTCACTTGTCACAACCAGGTCATCTACATATAGTAGAAGTATCAATGGATTGCCTTCCTCAACCTTGTAGTAAAGGTTGGAATCCGCTTTACTCTTGGTAAATCCCAAACTAGTCAAGAAGCTGTCAATCCTGTCATACCATGTCCTGGGTGCTTGTTTCAAACCGTACAAGGATTTCTTCAATTTGCACACATGTGACTCCCTGTCATGTGTCTCAAATCCGAGTGGATGCTCCACATACACTTCCTCCTCAACTACACCATTCAAGAAAGCTGTCTTGACATCCATCTGTTGTATCTTCTACTTCATCACTATAGCCAGCGAAAGTACTGTTCTGATGGAAGCATATCTGGCTACAAGTGCAAAATTTTCTTCATAATCTATCCCTTCTTTCTAGGAGAATCCACGAGCCACAAATCTTGCCTTTTATTTCTCTATGCTACCATCTGTAGCATGCTTGACCTTGTAGATCCATTTGGAAGTCACAACAGGCTTCCCTTCTAGTCTTGGAACTAATGTCGCTATCCTTCTTTTGTAGGTGATTGTACATGATCTTTCCTACAAGTCAAATTCTATTGCATGATTGGAAATGTCTCATAGTTTTTAGAACAAATTCTTATGCAGAAATACATTTGTCATATAGTCATGCAATTATCTTAGCCAATAATTCAATACAACATTCATCCATATCACGTATTCATATGGTAACTTTCTAGATGCCTTCCATCTCTACCAAAACATTGTTAAGAGTGTGCACTACTCCCAACATGTGAGCAAAGAGGTTTCATTCTAGATAAGTAGAAATGTAATGTTGTACAATACCATAGGCCACTTACCTATTACTATATTACTAGTATCTTGTTCATTAATGCAACTTTTCTAAAATGCATAATATACATCCTAAATCTAGGAACATAAGTATGTACATGACTTAACAACATCATTTAAGTAATTATATATTGTTAGGAACCCCTGTCAACCCTTCTATTTACTTTGTTAGTATATTTTTGTTGGATGCATATGCTTTATAAGTCGTCCCGTAGTATTTGTTGATCCATAGTTTGTATTATTGTTGTTGGACGCATATGCTTTGTAAGCCGTCCCGTAGTAATTGTTGATCCATATTTTGTATTGGCACGTGGTTTGTATTGACACATGGTATTGACCCATGGTATTGGCGCCTAGACTTAGTATACAAGTTTGTGTTGAGACCAATGAAAGTACCGTGAAGTTATTTGTATTGAGCTTCCTCAAAGGAGGTTGCCCTCTCGAAGTGGCATGCGATCAATATAAAATTGATTGTGAGTTCTGTTATTTCTGTTATCTCATGTGTTTCATTAATTAATCATTGCAGGTTCCTCACATACATACAAGAAATGATAATTCAAATACTTATCTTTGTTTAGTTGTTGGGTGGACTCCCTCTCAATCTTTGATTCCTTGCAGGAACTACTGGAGTGTGCTCTCTCTTGATCTTTGCTTCCCTTATGATATAATTTATGTCTTTGAACTTCTATCCATCCTAGACCACTATGCATACTCGTAAGTAGAGCTTCTATGTGATCAATGGCTATGGAGGAGTGTTTGTCTTCATGTCACCATGGTCATATGTTCTTGATCTAGAACTTGATGTGTCTTTCTTGATGTACCTTTCATGTTAGTGGACAATATCATCCTCATACAACACCACAGTGCATTAGTACAATCACAAGTGTCATAACCCTAATCATTGAATGTCTTCTATCATTCACATGCGTTCATACTTTTACTAAGGTGATAAGACAACTCTAAAATTAATCAATATTTTACTAACCTCAATAATATGAGGACAAACTTAATCATGAACAGATTTCAAAACATACCTGTATCTCCTAGAGTCATACCTGTCGGGATTGCTTGTAGTCTTCTTATGTAAGGTCGTAGCCTCATCTCCCTATGGAACTAGAACTTCTTCACTTATGTAGGTGTCCAATTCATTCTCTTATAGGATTAACCCAATCCACTTGATTTGCCAAAACTGGATCTGGAGCTAGCTAGGGTTTGACAGAGAAGCCCTAAAAATCCAAAATTGGAATTTCAAACTTCTGTCTGGACAAGGAGATGCAATTGACTGAGGTGAGCAAGATGGTGTGCTCATATTTTGAAAACTCCAAAAACTGACCCTCCAAAAATGACCTACGAATTTTGGATCTATAGCTTCTGTCAAAATTTAGTTTTCTGTTTTTTCTGGTCCAAAACCCGAACTAGGGTTTGATAGATCCTAGGGTTCTACCCAACCAAAAATTTCAATCTTGGTCTCTAAATTTCGATTTTGACAAGGAGATAAATCCAAATTTTCACGTTTTTCAAAAGCCCTAATTTCCCGCAACAGTGACAAGACAAAAATGAAAATGCTCAGAATCCATATCTATTGTGATAGAAAGATATGCCATATTGTTTATGGTGCATCTCTGAAATTTTGGATCTTTAGGGTTTGAAACTTCGGCGTGTGGTAGAATGACTTGTCATCTTTCTAAACCCACAGATATGAGCTTCAATGGATTCTGCATCACAGAGATATGCTAAGTGTTGCAACATGACCTTTTTATGGGATGAAATAACATAGAGAACTTGTACGAAGTGCCACGTGTCATTGTTTCAATTTCGGGCTCTGAAAATTGGACCTATGAAACTATAGTCCGTTCCCTACCTATCACTTTTTACAGAATTCCATTCAGAGCTTCCTAGCCTGAGATATGACCTCTGTTATGTAACATCCCTCAAATTCGACTCCTATTGTTATTACTCTTGTAAATATAATTGTAAATTTTGTGAAATGGCCCTGGTGAAGAGCTCAAGGCCAAGGCCTTGCGAGTGGACCTTGAAACTATTGTTATGATTCCTAAAGTGTTGTTCCCTAAGTTGTAGGAGACTAAAAGATAGCGACACAACAACGCGAGACAACTAAGAGCATTAGGGAGAGGTCCATTTAACAAATAGACTTTGAGTTTCTAGTTAGGCAAATCAATGTCAAGTAAATATAAAATTGAAAATAATTTTAGGGTAGGATTGAAGGAAAGTTACTTCATAAGGTAACCTTATGAACTACCTTATACAAAAAGGAGTTCTAGAGAATTGAAAAAACTCCTAAAAACAACGCGTAATTTATTAATTATGATAATTGTATAATTGATAAACACCACCTAATAAACTAAAAAATGAGTATAATTATAGTCATGGGATAACTATTATTAAGTTCTAGGTATATTTTATTATAATGAGATATTTATTATTTTATTCAGAATAAATCTTCATAAACAAAGACAAAACAAAATTTAATAGTTATATATATATATAAAATTGGTTGTGGTAACTAATTTAGATATTATATATATGTATCTAAATATGTGTCGTATATGTATAGGTAAGAGTAATCAAAATCGTGATAACTAATAAATTAATATTCGGTACACTTACATGTATAAATATCATATAAATGTATATGAAAGAAATTCTAAGTATTTACGAGGACCATAATTTATATCGATATATACAAAAAAAGATGATCAAATAATAGACAAGTAACCATTTAGTAAGGTTATTAATTTTTGTGATTTTCTAAGGATCCTAAACGAAGGTTGTCAAGTCCAAGATGGACTCCGCCATTAAAGAAAAGTCCTGTAATTTCTGATTATTATCCACATGAAAGAGAACACCGTTTCCATGGTAATTACGTGTTTGTTTCGTTGTTGGGATAGGGTGCTTATTCAGTCAAATGGAAATGCCATATGTCAAACCGGAAGAAGAAGCCGAGGTTACTCTCCCACAGCGAACATCAAGAGGTAAAAACAAGGACATTGTATTAAAGAGGGGGATTAACATCGCTTAAAAGGTTAAGAAGTGAAGAGATCTCTTCATTAAGGGATCACTCCTTCCTTTAGTTAATAGAAGTAGTGCTCCGATAGAAAAATCGACAACCTCACTTAAATTATGGAGTGCACTACATTGCATTTATCATACCATACACTTGTCGTATATTTTTTTCCATTTATTTTTGTGGTTAGCCATCTTCCACGTCCGACCGGAAGTAGTTGAGATAAGTGGGAGGATGGTAGATGGAGGAAGAGGGAAATGACAGGTTACAAGAAGATAACCAGGAACTCTTGGAGTGGAAGAAGTGGGGGGAAAACAAATTTCTAAGTGGAGATCTAAGCAACCGCCGTAAGAGATTTCCTGAGAGGACGGTTGTGTGCTGGTTTAAAAAGAGACGAGGGTGACTTTGGAAGGGGGAATTTGACCTACAGAAAGTGACAGAGAGGGGGAGGTCCAGTTCGGATCAAGAACCAAAAAGGGATGCACGCTGAGGGAAGATCTCGCTAGCAGATTTTCTGCGATAAGTACTATCTAAACTTTGTGTGGAAGAAAGCGAGGTAGTGATTGCGATCTACCGGACAACGAGGGTTTTCTGGTTAAGTAGAATGGCCCTACGGGCTCGGCTTGAGGTTTGCAACCTCTGCATTCTTTTATTTCTTCTTTTATATGATGGAATTGTGGTGATAGTTTGCAGACACTAATTTCTACGCAGAGTTGCATATGAAATTTGTATATTAGTTGGTTGAGTTTTTTCTGGGCTTTATGATTTCATGGTTATGTATTGATAGTCCTTGTATACCTAGGATCGACGGAGCTATTTATTACATCTGCCTTGTACACTGAGGAAGACCCTTGTACATATAGGGTAGCCGAGTTAAATCAAGAGTTTCCTAGCTTATCGTTTAAACCGAAACTAAGGTTTTGACCTCTGTTTTAATAGGAGAGTAAGCACTTATCCAATCATTGCATAACGAGTGACAGTCTTTTTAAGTTGTATTAGTATCGTTGCAACAGTTTTATTCAATCTCTTTTGTTGTAGTGCTACCTACTTACATAAGCTGCAACCATCTTAAGATTTGATCTCCGCGCCTACTTTCCTTTTCTTGCCATACCTAAGTAGAGGATTGAGTTTAAGGAAAGAAGTGCAAGCTCAGATCTTAGGCATGGACAACCTCTGTTTCTGCTTATCTATAACGTAAAAGTAGTGTAACCTGATACGTGAGCCCTTTAGAGAAGCCACAAACCAACTCTCAGGTGATGATCATCACCTTAGTTAAAATTAATTTTCTGATAGAGTTGTGACTTGAGGAGTAAAATTTAAGATACAAAATGGCTTTAGCAGCCGTTACTTCAATCCTGTTGTTTTGTATGAAATCTTCGTCTATGTATATATATGGAAGTACTCACTTTACAGAGCTGAGCGAGCTATTAGATAGAAATTGACCCACGCCAAATGATAGAAGGGGCACACAATGTGCAAATCTCCGTATGAACTTGTGTAAGTTCATTCTGATCTCAAAATTGTGTACTGGGATTTGGCATATGGCGGTTCAAGTAGAAGTGGGTTCTAAACTTCTTTTTTGTAGGATATAAGTCTGTGTTTTACGATGTTTAGGTTTTATATCTATATAAGTTGTACAAGCTTTTAGGATGGCCCATCATTCATTTATACCTCGGATGCATTTTACATAATGGTTGGTATGATGACAGATTGCTTCAAGAGAGAAATCGAATGCTTGAGTAATATTATTTTGAGAATCCTTGACGAAGATTTAGTGTTTTTAAACAAACTTAGATAATCGAACTTTGCCTCGCATTCTTTAAATTAAATAAATAGGTTGGAATCCAAGGGTGGAACATCCATAGTAGTGTGATGATAGTCATGAATGTAATAAGGTAGGCATAAATCCGAAAAGGAGTTTTTGTCGCCTTGGTGCAAGACTCTCATACACTTAAAGTTATAGAATCGGTAAGGTCCAAACACGCGATTTCGGTATGGCTTCTTAACGTTTGCTGATTTTTCTGTTGTTTGATAAAGGTTACGTTTTTCCAACAGAATCTATGGAGGGATAGAGTAAAACAGATGTCTTCAAAGGATCTTTTTAGTTCGTTTAAAAAGTTTTAGAAGAATAATCCTTGTAACATTATTTTTAGTATGAAAAGTCCTTATAAGTTGCTCGACGAATAGGATATATATATAATTATATACACTTCTGATTTTCACTTGTCAACACCTTTATATCATTTCCATAGGGTTAGTGGTGTAAGGAGTTGTAGCTATGATTCTTTTCATAAACGATATAAAATATTGTAGCGAGGAAGAAATGGGAGACTTTAATTTTTAATATAAGGTTATTGTTAGTGAAGGATACTTTCTATGAGAGATTTTTGAAAAGAAGAAATGTAAATCTCGCATCCTTTTTCTTTTGCATTTTTAATACAAACACACCTATGTGGACTAGCCCGTGTATGGGTGAACAACGTTACTTTTGGTCTCGTTTATTTGTCTATGGCCTTTACTATATGTGTATGTGCCTTCATGATAATTGTATGATTTCTTCTCAAATGGGTTATCTTAATGGTTGATGTTTATAATGCATTTGTCGAATGCATCTTAGCGAAAGGTATTTCATGTTAAATGTTCTTAAAAGATATTTCATGTTAAATGTTGTTTAAAGGATATTTCATATGTTTAAATGAGGAACATAAAGACGTAAGTATTATTTTGGTTCAAGTTGTAAATCCTCAATTTAGAATGATATTATTTAAATATATGTTATCAATCTTTGGAAGGTCTCTATGTTTGAAGTTATATTTTTGTAAACATAGCATACATTCACTTGGGTCCTTTACATAAAAAAGTTTCATACGAGAACCACTGAAGTGCATAAGAATCACTTGAGATAAAAATGAAATTTCCACCTATTGTAAGTATGTACTAACACCCTTGCATAAATTTTAAATGATAAATTTTATGAAGAGATACATGACCCATTTGTTAAATAGAAATTTAGATATTGATTGTATTTTTATAATTCCACAAAGCTTTTAATGGCAATTAGACCATTTGGAAGGGAAATAAGATCACTTAGAAAAAATTTAAATTTTTATGAAATTTAGGGATGTGACATGTTACTAGGTCACCTGTTTAGGGCTACATTCTGGAAGAGGCAAAAACCATAAATTGTACGGATCATATCTCACAAAGTAAAACGAATATGAGGCTAAAAGATTTACACATGGTACATCCGTGTCTAATATTCGTCCTGTAAAAAATTCAGATCGTGAACCTTCTCCAAAACAAATTTATAGCAAAAGTGCCACGATGACTAGTTTTTACTATACCATGTCCTAGCTTCCAATTTGTCGCAAGTGCAACAAGTGTCGTAAGTTCCATACAATGCCTTCCTTCAGGTTAGCTCTGATACCATGTTAGTTTTTCATCATTTAATTCAATATGATCTAGGATCTTAACTGAGAGAACAACATGTACAACATATCAAGCATAAGAGACAAGACAAGAGACAAAGCATTTCATCGGGGAAAACCAAGAAGGTGAAAAACCCTGCACATTCCTTAGAGATAGAATAAGAACCAATACGCAACACCAAATCAAGAGATAGTCTCCTAGCAGCTTATCCTCCTTCACTTGTGAGCACTCCTCTCTCTCACTAATGCGAAATGAGTGAGTATGTGAATTGATAAATAGAGAGGTGCTCCTCTCTATTTATACTTTACGTTTACTTGCCTTTTACTCTAACTAGGCCGACCTCCCTTGGGAGATTCTAATAACCCATTAACAGTTGTCACTAGGCCAACCCCACTACGGTGGTCTAATAACCCTTTAAATCATACTGGGCTGACCCCTCTAAGATGATCTAATAACCCATCAAATACAAATGATAACATTTCCAATCGTAGGAATAAGACATCTCCATTGGGGATACAGTAAAGTACAAATGTAATACATACAGTATACAAGTGAATATCTTCTGAAGTTACAAATAGATCAAGAGGTTGGAGAAGTTGTGAGGAGCATTCCAAAGATAAGCACAACCTTGGATAATCGTCAAGCAGAGTTTCATCCCTTCATGATAAAGGTAGAAGGTAAAATCTCTGAAAGATCTATTTCAATTTTAATTGATTCTAGTTCAACATTAAGTTATATATCTCCTAGTTTGGTAGATGCTTGTAAGTTGAAGAAACATTAATTTCAAAAATCTTGGTTTGTTCAATTAGCCACAGGCACAAAAAGAAAAGTGACAAGTTTTATTTCCACATGTGAGTTTAAGATGAATGATTATGTTACAAAAGCTGATTTGAACATATTACCCCTAGGATCTTACGATATTTTGATTGTAATGGATTGGCTTGAAATTCATAGAGTAATTTTAAATTGTTATGACAAAAGTTTTACTTGTATTGATGAATCTAGTAATGATAGAATGGTTAGAGGTATTACAAAGAAAGGTACAATTAGAAAATTATCTGCATTACAACTTAAGAAGTGTGCTAAAAAAGGTTGTAAAATTTTTGTTGTGCATATTACAAAAACCTCTAATGAAAAGAATAAACCTAATCTCGAAGATTACTCTATCCTTCAATAATTTAAAGATGTGTTCCTTGACGAAGTTCCTAGTTTACCCCATAAGAGGGATATCGAATTCACTATCGAATTCGAATTGGTACCTGATGTGGTACCTGGCTCTAAGGCCCCTTACCGAATGAATCAACTTGAACTAATATAACTAAAAATGCAATTGCAAGAGTTAATTGATAAACGCTACATTAGACCGAGTGTGTCCCCATGGGGAGCACCGGTGCTTTTTTTGAAAAATAAAGATGGTACATTTAGGTTGTGTATTGACTATCGCCAGTTAAACAAGATAACCATTAAAAATCGATACCCACTCCCTCATATAGATGATCTATTCGATCAAGTGCGAGGAGCGACAGTGTTTTCTAAAATTGATCTAAGAATTGGATACCATCAAATAAGAATAAAGGATGAAGATGTTTATAAAACCACTTTCAGAACGCGTTATGAGCACTATGAGTTCATGGTCATACCGTTTGGTTTGATCAATGCTCCGACAATGTTCATGTGTCTAATGAACATTGTATTACACAATTTTTTGGACAAATTTGTGGTCGTCTTTATAGATGACATCTTAATTTACTCTAAAAGTGAAGAAGAAAACGAAGAACACCTAAGAATGGTCCTACAAACTTTAAGAGAACACAAACTCTATGCGAATTTTAGTAAATGTAATTTTTACCAAGATAAAGTACAATATCTAGTACATGTAATTTTGAAAGATGGAATTGCAGTAGACCCGGATAAAATCAAAGCAATCATAGATTGGCCAGTCCCAAGGGATGTGATGGGCATTAGATCCTTGATGGGGATCACAGGTTACTACCGTAGATTTATTGACGGATTTTCAAAAATTGAATATCCTATAAGCTCACTCCAAAAGAAAGGGATAAAATTTAATTCGACAACTAAGTGTAAATAAAGTTTTGAAAAGTTAAAACATTTACTTACCACCGCACCCATTCTAAAAATAGTTGATCCCTACAAAGACTTTGTGGTTTGTACGGATGCATATTTAGAAGGGTTAGGTGGGGTATTATTACAAGAAGATCATTTAATAAGCTATGAAACCATAAAACTTAAGCAACATCAAATGAACTATGCGACTCATGACATAGAATTGGCATCCATAATTCACACTTTGAGAATGTGGTGACATTATCTAATCAGGAAAAGATTCATTTTAAAAAATGACAACATAATCTTAAAATATTTCTTCGATCAACAAAACCTCAACGCTCGACAAGCAAGATGGTTGGCCTTCTTGAGTGAGTACAACTTTGAAATTAAACACATTAAGGGAAAAGAAAATAAGATTGCTGACGCCTTAAGCAGGAATGTAAATTTTGAAATCTCGACTGCGTTGAGCAGTTATAAAACAAACTTGGAGAACGTAAGAAATAATGTTGCGGGAAATGATCAAGATTATTTAAGAACTAAAGAAAGATGGAAAATAAGTGTTACTCAGAAAGAACCAACCGAATTTAGTGTCGAGATCGAAAACTTGCTTAAATATAAGAACCGAATATATGTACCCAATTCAAAATAAGCAAAAAGGTTAATCTTAAATGAAACTCATAAGAAACCTTACTCTAGTTATCTCGGGTACCAAAAAATGTTAACAACTTTAAAGAAGGAATACTATTGGCCTAACATGAAGAAAGAAGTTTCTGACTATCTAGCCAGATGTCTAGAATGTCAGCAAGTAAAAACCGAACATAAACATCTAGCAAGGTTATTGCAACCCTTTCCCATTCCAAAATGGAAGTGGGAAGATAAGTATGGACTTAATACTATACTACCTAAGAATAACAGGCAACATGATTTAATTATGGTAGTAGTTGATAAACTAAGTAAAGCTGCACATTTCATTCTCGTTAAGTCTACCTTTAAAGTTGTTAGTATTGCTGACATTTTTATGAAGGAAATATTTAGATTGCATGGCATTCCAAAAGTGGTGATATCAGATAGAGATTCAAAATTTACTAGCAATTTTTGGAAAGCATTATTTCAAGGGTTAGAAACAAAGTTAAATTTTAGTACCGCATACCATCCACAAACAGATGGGCAGATGGAAAGAACTAACCAAATACTTGAAGACATGTTAATAATGTATGTGATGAACAAACCCACTAAGTGGGAAGAATGTCTACATTTAGTTGAGTTTGCCTATAAAAATGGTTATCAAATGTCGACAAAAATGACACCCTTTGAAATACTATATGGCACGAAGTGTTGCACACCTATAACCATGGGGGCTTCACTAAAAGGCAATATAATATCACGTTCATTCATATTGCAGTATTAAATATTCATGAAAACCTAAAAAATATATTGCTTATATATTAAGGGGCAAAGGTTTTTTTTTATTTAATGTAACAATACAAAAATACTTTGGGGTCTTTTTTATATGGGCAGGCTGACAAATACCTGCCAAATGGAGATGGCGGGATCATGGCCGGGTGAGAAATCGGGTTGAGGGAAGGCTCGGGCTTACTAGTACACAGGGAAATCGCGTCAAGAGGCATGCTTGAGGCTAGGGGTTTCGTGGTGAAGTGGGTTTCCAGTCGATCATAGTCGAGAGACAGTGGTCATTGACAGCCAATTGTTACCAATAGCACTTAGCCAGTTGTTACCAATAGTCTTGGGAGGATCTAAGCCTACATGGCCTGTTATAGGCCTTCGATAGGCCTTGGGAGGTTTAGTGAGCCTCCTATAACTTGTTAAAGGCCCTCGGGGCTTGGATACCTAGCCCACAATAGGCTTAGTCAATGATTGGGGAACTCCAACATGCAATCTAAATGTTGTACTATGTGCATTCGCTCTAGTGACATACAAGAAGCGATCTCCTATCTCTTTGTTAGACCATTAGATGTTGCAAATCATAATCATATGTGGTTGAGTAATTGCATTGTGGGTGAAGTGATGTGCATCCACGATATACATCGAAAGAAGAAAGGTGCATTGTAGAATGCATGTGGGGTCATAAGAGGGGTATCATATCAATATACTAGGTAGAAATATAAAGGGGTATAAAAAATCTTAATGAAAAAATTGATACATACAATATCTAGTAAAAATAGGGTTTTTTTAAATTGGGAAGGCATATTGGGAGGGGGTTAAAAGAAACAATTTTGGAAGGTATTTTCCAATATTTAGTGAAATTAGGGGTATTGGTTCATATGCCATGAACGAACGTGCTATGATAGTTGTTTATTGAGTGAAGCCCCCATGCCTATAACATGGGATATCCCCATGGATAGGATTGTGCTCGGACCCAATTTGTTAAGAGACATGGAACACATTGTTAAGTAGGTATAACGAAATCTAAAATCTGCACAGGATCGTCAAAAAAACTATGTAGATCTCAAAAGAAATCAGGGAGAGTTCAATGTCGGAGACCATGTCCACTTAAAGGTAAATGAAAAAAAAAGTTCCTTAAGGTTGGGTAAGTGTTCGAAGCTGGCTCCCAGGTATTGTGGACCATTCTAGGTGCTGGAAAAGGTAAGGCCGGTAGCCTACGAACTTGCACTTCCTCCTTCTATTAAAGTTCATAATGTATTTCATGTATCTTTGTTGAAAAAGTACGTTCACGATGCCACTCACATACCTGATTGGGATATGACTCAGGTAGAGCCCGAGGGAGAGTTCTAAACCGGGCCTATGCATATCCTCGAGAGGAAGGAGCTAACTCTACGGAACCGAGCTATCACTCGAATTAAATTGCAGTGGAAGCACTTTATCCAAGAAGAGGCTACCTAGGAATTGGAGGATAAAATGCGAGGGGCATACCCTTCGTTTTTCCAGCAAGAGTAAGAAGGATCTGATTAAAAATTAACAAAAGGTAACATCGAGGACGGTGTTCAAAATAAGGTGGGGAGGAATGTGACACCCCCTCACATAACAATTTTTACTTGAAGTGAAATATTATTAATTTATTTTGTTTTATTATTTGAGTTATTAAAACTCACAAAATTGTAACTCACACTTATGTGAGAATGATGTGCACAAAAATTATTTTTATTATTATTTTTAAAAGAAATAAACATGGGAGATGATCAATTAAATGAGGGGACACCACCTACTAATATGGACAAGAGAGAGCACAAGAATTTAAAATAAACCAATCAATCTAGGTGGAGACCTCAACACTCCAACAAGATCCACAAAAATAGGATATTAGGATTTACTTGAGATTGGGTTGGTGATGGCACAAGACCTAGGTAAATACTATAAAGAGGTGCACTGAGAAAGCATCATGGATTTTGTACCATGGAGTACCATTATGCTGGAGCATTTTTGTTCAGCCGTCTTATTTGATAAGTCCAACTATTACAGACTCCAAGTGAGGAGTGTGTTCGGTGAATCCTATCTTAGATTAAATACATGGATCCTTATGGTATATTTTTCTTTTCCATAATGGTGGTTACCCTTTTTGTGTGGCATGAAGTATTTTAAATGGAAAAAGAATGTTCTTTTTTTTTATACATATTTTGTTGAAACGAGTGAAGATGGCTTGACCAAGCCTATTTCCAATTTGCAATTTTTTTTTGGTTTAAAACTCCACTGCGAACTGTATATCATTATCATTGGGTATATTTTTCCTTTTGAACAGGGAGAGGACGGCTTACCTAATCTTGATCCCACTCCTTATCTTTCTGGTAGTCGTGGCGTCGAGTTTCACCATACTCGGTTGCAACTAGTACTGTAACCCGATTTAAATTCTAGATCCATTTTCTATGCTTGCACTGTTCATGAATGTTGGTCGGTCATGACCTGTTCCTACCTTTGTCTACTAGATCAATGCAATGGCAATCCGCTCAGTTTCTTTGCAAAAGTGTTTGATCTTGTTTCATTTTATGATAACAGTATCACTTTCCTTTTCAATTGTAAAAGTTTTCTTGTGTAAATATTTCTAAATATATTAAACTATGCATGTGGGTTGCGCCGGTGATAGCGATCTCAACGTTTATTTTAGGGGTCCTTTGAAAGTGAGCTCTGCGTTGTTGTTTTTGTCTCTTCCGACTGTTTGGTGGTCTCGATAGAGCTTCCATGGTGTCTTCACTATGATAGAATTTTTCTTTAATGTTTTCTGTTCATTTCTTTTATCACTGTGTGCGCGTTTTTGTCTCTTCCGGTTGCTTGGCAGTTTCGTTAGGGATGCCACTATACCCTCCTTGCAATAACAACTCTATAAAAGGGTGTCTTGGTCATTTATTTTTGTACTCTATTGGTTCTCTTATTTGACACAACATCAATCGAGCTCATCGTCGAGTTACCTTTCATGCTCTGCAGGCTCCAATTCATAAGGGAGTTTAGCATCTGTCACCTTGATAAACGGTGTGTACGCCACTGTGTAACTGACCCCGATGCTCGAATAGCGAAGTTAGAACACCGACCCCAACACCTTATCGGCATCCACGTTGTGATTCTTAAAGCTCAGTGAACCGCCTTTTTAGCGTAACCCTGGGCTTTGCTTCTTGCTCAACGATCTACGAGTTGAGATGATAGTAACTTTTGATTACTGCTCCTTTTGTCTTCATGTGTTCTCGGTTGGGTTTCCTCTCCTTTTAACTAGAAAGTCAGGTGTGTTTTGCATAAATTCTTCCAGTCTCTTAACGAGCCCTCCGAGTCGCTTGGTGCCTTGATGCTGGTTGTTTTTAGTGTTTCTTACATAATGTATGTTTACCATGCGGAGTATTTCAAGATCTGTATGGTCCCTTATGTTTTGTTTATAACGTTATCTTTTTTAATGTGAATGTTTTATAATTATCCCTTATATAATTATATTGCTTTTAATTCTATGATGATGAGGTTTTATAATTATCCTCTATATACATATATCGTTTTTAAGATGAGAATGTTGTAAGGATGAGAATGTTTTATAATTATCCCTTATATAATTATATTGCTTTTAATTCTATGATGATGAGGTTTTATAATTATCCTCTATATGATTATATTGTTTTCAGTTATCCTCCAAAATATAGGATTATAATGTTTTTGCAATTATATTGTGAAAGATATGATTACATTCCTTTTTTTTAAATATATGATTATGTTGTTTCTATAGTTAACATATGAATTCGATTGAGAGTAAAATTATTGTTTTGTACTTTATGAAAAGTATGGAATACAGTAAAGATAGGAAAATGAATTAAGTACTCAGGTATATTTATATTGATGAGTCAATTGATAAATGATTGAGATTTTATAATCATTTAACAAGTGCATCTTGCTTTATATATTATCCGAGGAATTTCATAATCTCATGAAAATTAATAGGTTTTAATTCGAATTAATTTTAATAAATAAATTATTGGTATGATAATATTGGGAGTATGACATGGCCACATGTATACTAATAGTATATTTATATTGATGAGTCAATTGATAAATGATTGAGATTTTATAATCATTTAACAAGTGCATCTTGTTTTATTTATTATTCGAGAAATTTCATAATCTCATGAAAATCAATAGGTTTTAATTAAAATTAATTTTCATAAATAAATTCTTTGTATAATAATATTGGGAGTATGACATGGCCACATGTATACTAATAGAACAATGTAGCCTATCATGAAACTAATAGGTGAACAAATAAAATTACTCAATAGTATTGCAATAGCTTTGTTAGATTTTATGGTATATGCATTTTGACTAAAATGATGATGGTAAATACTAGCACATATCAAGTCCAAATATTTTTGTTTTTATACTCACAAATCCAATTTTCAAATTTAAATACCTTGGGAGAGGAAATCTAAATATCTTCATCTACAAAAAAGATATAAAAGCCCAACACTCTATCTAAATTCTAACATAATCGATATTCAATACCCAAAACTCTTTTTAAATTCAAACATAATTAATCATCAATATGAAAAAAAAGAAACTTTAATTTTCAAGAAAATAAAAGTATTTCATACAATTTAATATAACCTATAATAAGATTTTCAAAAAATAATAAACTGTCAAAATATTTTTGCCATATTAACTTGGCCATCCTTTATGATCGACAATCAAAATTAATTAGTTGTTACTGTTAAATTCCAGCCTTTCTTCATACATATTTTTTATCATAAATTTAATTGGAATTACATTATTGAGAAAACATTAACTAGAGTGGAAATTCTATTTTGATTTTTGAAAATAAATGTAAGTCAATAAATTTATGGTTGTGTATGAAAAAAAAAATTAAACATCGTAATTTTGTAATGTTATATGGATGTGAAATTTGAAATTATGACATCTTTAGAAAGTCATGAAAAAATATTGAAGAAATTTAGAAAATTTTATATATCTTATCTTAAAATTAAAAGCAATAACCTCTATCCTATCCTATTATTATGATATGCTGCAAACAAGACTCTTTAAATCATAATAACGAATGCATTCTTTTAAGATAACAATATAGTGATAGAATAGTAACATAACAATAGAATAAATAAATGCACATGTGTCAATTTGATCCCAGTGCAAGTTTCTTGTTTTTAAGGAGCGATTGGGTAGTTAAAGTTGGATTTTTTATACGTAGTTAAAGTTAAAGTGGACTTTATGAAGCATATATTTTGTAACTTCTATATAAGGCATTTTCCTAAGTAATTGAAACAATGAATATGTTAAGATTTTTAATTGCGATGTTGATTTTCTCAATTATCTTGGTTTTTTTTTTCTTTTTAACTATCTCTTGAAGATGGGTTCCTTAAGCCTCATCATCATAGAAACTTGAGAGTATTGTTATGACTAGATATCTTTCACAAGGAAGGTTCGTGAGGAGATGAAAGGGCCTGCGGGATTGAGTGGGGGGCTATTTTAATAAGGATTAGGGTCAGGAATTGTAGTCCTTTTTCGTCTCATGAACGCCTTATAAATTTGGTCGTTCTGCCTCGCATTTTTTATTTACTGCTTTTCTTCTTTTATATTTACCACCGATATTATTTTGTTCTCACCTTTTATTGTTCCCGCCTTCCTTTAGAAATTATCAGATCATATCTTTTTCTTGCGAGGTTCATTCAGTTCGATGTTCCTGGAAGCTTTTTTTAGTCATATATTAGCAAATTAGCTCAGGTTCTTCTTATTTTTATAAAAGGCTTTACTCAATTACATGCATGCATGAGAGGAAGGGGTTTTTAAGGTTAATATGAAGTTCCAATAAGTAACATAAAAGTCAATAAGCTTCATAATATTTCTTATCCTATGACATATGAAGGGGTCATCTAAATATGGTAGGAATTAGAGAATTAATTGAAGAATATAGTAGGAGGTCATCTTATCGAATATAAATACTATTTAAATTATTATCACATTTAAATTTAAGGAAATATTGTTGTGCAATAAAGAATTAGAGGACAATTAAAACTTAAGATTCTCTAAAGAGGTCATTATCCCAAATCTAGAAGATAAAAAATATATTTTTGTTTTAACAAGTTAAAAAGAGAAAATCAATATTGTTAAAATAAGAATGAAGTGTAACAAGTTCCATAGTGAAACAAGGTGCTGAACAATTCTTAAATATCTAGAAAGAAAGAACTTATCATCTTTGTGATACTAAAAAGGTGGATGACAAAAATCGTATTCCATTAAAATGTCTTACATATGACCACATTATATCTCAATTTCAAATTATTTATAACAAGGTTATACAAACATAAAATATCAATACTCATATTTAGCTTTAAAATTTCAATCTATAATATAAAAATAACATTAAAATTTTTGCTAACTCGTTTAATTTAAAAAAAAAAATCAATTAAGACATCTAATGTTGCTTTTTATTTACTCTTTATACATTATAAAAAATGATAATAAATGGCTTCTATATGCTACATTTTATGTAAAATGTTTTATGGTTTGTTATTTTCATATGAACATAGCATACATAGAACATAGTGGGTTTATATTTTTCTACGTCAAATGATATTTCTTAATTAATTTTTAATTAAATTATTAAAAAAACAATTATTTTATTATTTATGTAGTATAATTTTTTTTAACTTTAAAAGAAGAGAAAAACTAACCTTTTCAAATAAAACATTGTGTAGCGAACTATGATATATATATAATCACAATTAAAATCTAGAAGATTAATATGGATAAAAAGTAAATTCAATGAAGAGTGAATGGTGGAAGGTTTAAAGGTTTTTGAAGTGTAGATTTTATCATATAGCATAATTAGGCTGTATAGATAGTTTGTGCACTAAAATCAATTAAAAAAAACTTTAATTATTTAAACACTAAAAAACATAAATATCATTTAATTTCATATTTTTATATTAAAATAATTATTAATAACTACTTGCCATCTTTCATTTTGACCATATCTCATATGGTTTAGATTTTAGATTTTTGTTTTTTAAATATATGTTTGATTTTATTATATAAATGATATATAAATTTATGATATATTTGTGAATATTTAATTAAAAGTAATATATATAAGTAGTCTACTTCTGTATTTTATTCATACTAGATTTTTTCATTGAGTATTTTATTCGTATTAAATTGTATTCGTACTCTAATTATGCTACTATAGATTTATAAGCATTTGCACATGCTAAAATTGAAACTAAAAAAAAAATGATAATAATAGGATGATTTAATATTACTTTTAAATAAAAAGAATATATATATAATTCTACTAATATATATTAAATATTGAAATTAAAAAATATAAATATTTAAAAAAAAAAGTTGTAATTTTGTATAAAGTTAAATAAATAAATTATATATATATATATATAAAGTGAAAATTATATGACGGTGATGATGATGATTAACATCCTATGGGATCAAACTTTGTCCTATCAGACCTTAAGAAGAAAGAAATAAGGGAACTATTTGGTTTGCTTTAAAATTTTATTCATATGCTTAAAAAGCTTCGAGATAAGCTTTCCTAGTTCAGTATAGTTTTGGCAAGTGAGGAGGTTAGAAAGGTTTGTATTATAGAAAATACTATGAAACTGAGATTTGCGTAGGTAGGTTGCTCTAAGAGAAAGTGATTTCCATCATCAATGCTCATAGATGCACAAAGATTGAAAATCCTCTATGCCCAAGGCATTTTAGGAATTGACCAACGGAATGTTTCGATATGGAGTTCATGAGAGTTCGTTCTTATCTTGTCTATATCAATTTTCTTCTTTGAGCTAATTAATATTGAGAGATACTTTTGAACTTCTAATTAGGGTTAATGACCTCTTTATAGTATCTTAATTTTCTTTTAACCTCTAAATCTTTCTCACACCATATTTTCTCTTTAAATTTAGATGTAATCATATCTTTTGGCATTAATGATATTTTGCAAGGTGTCATTTGTTTTGTTAATGTATACCCCAATGGTACCAAGCCATGGTATTAACTAGCATTATAATTATCATAAAACACATCATATTACACTTTATATACATAAACATAATAATTATCATAATCATAAAATAAATTAATTAATTTTCATTATTGATTTTATGATATTTTTCAATATTTAAAAAGAATATATAGATATAGATATATATAAACCCCATTTAATTAAATCACCTTCGAGTAGTGTGGATATTGGTTTCAAATGTTGCGATGATCAATTTCCAAAAATTTCATTATCATTTTATAAGCTTACACATAAGTGTAATTACTCTCATTATTGGATTCATGAGTTCAACATGTATTTTTTAACATTCACATAATTAATTCCTTTACAATGACGAAGTATCTTGTATAGTGAGAAAAGACATGTGCTCTTTCTTCTCACCACCAAGATTCCTAAATTTTAATTCCGATCACATGAATTACTAAATTGTGAGAAAGAGCTTGTGTTATTTCTCCTCAAGATTTCTTGCTTTACCATGACCAAAATTACATAGATGATGAAGTAAAAACCAAAAACCCACATATGATTTTCCATTGATAATTAAGGCATATTACAAATTGTTTTTCCTGGTATGGAAATAGCAATTTAGAGAGAAATTATACAAATGATGAAATAAAAACCCATATCTCATTTTCCATTGATAAATAAAGTATATTACAAATTGTTTTCCTAGTATGGCACTAGTAATTTGGAGAGAAATTACATTTCAGATTAAGAAAAATAGGCTTGTTATATATTTCTTCAAACATAGAAAGAATGCCTCATTTATCATCACACATATTTGGTTCCCACTTTTCGTTGATATTTCTTAATGGCCATGTGTCCCTTTCCATTTATTTTTACCGTGTCTTCCTTTGCATCCGCTCATAATTTCCAGGCCCATATTATAATATCCATGTTAATGATGTCACCTTTATATCATCCAGTTGTCCACACTTTAGTTTTTTGATCCCAGTGTGCATATCCTCCATTGGATTTCTGCCATTGTACTAAAACCTGGCATGTCTCCATGTCAACCATGTCTGTGTAGACATCACCCAAGGCCCTCCCCAACCATATTGGATTACTATCACTTGGTCATACAATGAGCATATTATATTTCTTCACATCTTTTCTTGGATCAAATTATTTTGTGGGCTTGTTTTAGGAATGACCCACATATATTTCATCTTTAGTAGGGATTCCTTGACCCAATTAATCCTCCATGAGATAAGGTGGTTGTTGAATATCGTTGTTGGTTCCTGATTCTTGTCTTGTATTAGTCCAAAAGGAACCTCTTGGACTTACCTTATTAACTAAAAACACATCTAAATCCCTCAAAAAATATTTCCAGTGAGTTATCTTCAGAAGCAAAAATTGTTGTTCCATCTTCCATTGCTGCACTGAAATGAGCAATATATGACATTATTCCTTTCTTCATATCTTAAATGTATTTTAGTGTTTTGAATGGCGATAATGAAGGTTCACCCATAGGCAAGTCTTGCTTGTCGCCGACCCATTTTTACATATATTTATGCAATGAGACCAATGTTCATATCTAATAATTTCCTTATATTGCATTACAGGGGTGCCATCAACCATATTTAAATTGAAGTATTTCATGGATTTGATACCCACAATATTCTGACTTCCATCCAGTAAGTGTTTTCTCACAAAGGACTTAAATTCATAAACCCCCTCAATCAGGTATGGAGTGAGATTACAATCATCTTGGATTGTTCTATAGTTATCCATGATTTTTGGTAGTGATAATATACCTTGTCTCCTTAGTTGCGCCGACAACCTCCCATATGTCCCATCTATATCTTCATGAGTGTGGCCAACCAGAAGGAGGCTTAAATATACAGTTGTAAAAATACTCGTTACTGTGAGCATGGATGCAAAAGAAAAGAGGTAATGATTCTTGTTAGCACCTCCACAATTGTCGAGCTGCAAGAATAAAACCGGTGGAAGTTTTTTCAAGGAAGCAATTGGCATTGATAAATCCTGTAGGGCCTAACTTTCATATTCTTGGAAATTTCCATAGGACTCATTTTGTAGAAGTGCATCATGCAATGGATGCATTGAACACTCTTTCTCATACAACAAACTCCCAAATTTAGCGACCACCAGGTCCTCTAGCATCTGTAATCATAAAGATATGGATGATATAGTGTAGTTTGAACCATCGTATAGATAAGGGAGCCCAAAGTGACCAAACCCCCCATACCCGTGCCCATGAATACTCATGCTAGTTATATGAACTATGAGATTACAGGAAGAGCTAACTAAATTTGGATCCCTTCCCATCCTTGGTATTGACGTCTTCATCTTGTCCAACTTGTTGTGCATAATGGCCAAGCATTTGCTTGGGTTGCACTTTGATTCTAATCAATGTGCATAATATGTTGTGCGAAAGATGGTAATGCGATCACTTTGACATTTCTTGACTTGGTGCCAATATATAATCATCGCTAGCATTGTGGTGCCTCTTAGTTTTTGTAAAATTTCAGAACACTCATAACATTATGCAAAGTAGATGTTTTTTGTAACTAAAACCTCTAGGAAATGCATATCCCATATATTTCTAAAGTTGGACTATGACATTGGAGGAAGGATAATCTTGGAAAGATAATCATTTCACTTCTATAGAACTATCTTATGTGTATAATTCACAGGTAATAATATGAGAGGCATCCTCGTTCCATCCAGATTCATTGATCGGGTTTGGTGGGGAGCGATATCTAAATGTTAGTTGACCATGTTTCTTAGACTAGCTATTATTGCTAAAGTATTAGGCCTTGGCTTTGCTATGTTACCATTTACAAATTTCCTCTTATAGTCAAAGAAAATGGGTCTCGGTATACAAAAAGTTAAATACCATCCATTTTGACAAACCTCGATGCCATCAAATTTCATGTAAATCAAGCTCCTTTTATTTGTGTTGTCACTCCTATTTATAACTATATTTGATTCCAATTATTTGAGCATAAATTCCCTTCATTCATTCTCACCCTTGGCTTTAATCACACGCCAACCATTAGCTAATGAGCCATCCCATAAGATTCTACTCTTTTGGTCGTATGTGACCCTTCTTTTTGGGTATTTTAGAGAGGCATTCATCTTTGCAACATGTTTTATTCCTTAATCGTTTGAGAAAGTGATGTTAATCTTCATCTTCACTGGAATCTGTTTTCATTTCACATCCATGAGATGAATTTCGCCTTGGGAATTTTTGGTGACTATATGGTCTCATTTTCACTACTTGGATGTAAGAGCAATAATTGATACCAATGAGATTGTTAACACTTGATTTTTACACCTCATAAATATCAAGTGTGAAAGGAGTAGGGTTGGAGAAACATACCTGATAAAGGCTTGAAGCCCCAGTCTTCCTGCATGGTTGAGCGCCAGAATAGGGAAAATTAATATATAAAGGGCTAAGAGGGAGTACCCCATAAGAAATTCACAAAGAAGTATGTGAAAGAGCCTTCTAAGCGAATAAATAACCCCCAGTCCTAAGTCTGACATCCTAAAGTATTATAAGGACTAAATATCGGCAAGAGAACCACCGTAGATTCAAAGCGAAGCCAGATCCACGGTCCAAGGTTCATCTCGTCGAGAAGCTGCGTGATGGATAACCAAAAAGGGTGGTAGCGATGGATGATACCGCCGGGCAGATGGCAGCTCGAGGGCTTGTCGCGGGAAGAAGAACGGTAAACAAAACAACCACAAGGGCACGAGATACCAGGGTGGTAGAGTCATAAAGCAATCCACGGTGCAGAGAGTGGGTAGCCCAGATCGATGGTGTGGAGATGAAGGAAGGTGCACGAAAGAACAAACCGTGGGACCCATCGTCGGGGAAAGGTTGAACATTAAATGTGTCGCTCATCTCGACCATAGATGCAAAGTGGAACAAGATCTACGTGCCAAGCTTAGTCTCGTCGAAAAGTAGCATGACATATACATAAGAAGGTGGTCGCGATGGATGAAACCATTGGACAGATGTCAATGCCACAGGTGATTGCGGGGAAGGAAGTGGTATCGGAAACCACTCTGGGAAAACATCGATGATGCTCCGTGGGCACGTGGTAACAGTGGAATGGCATGGAGTGGGTCCTACCTGGGATCTGATGGATGGAAAGCATAAAATGTCACATCAAAAGATTAAATAAAGGGCTAGATTCGACGGCCAAAAATCACATGTGAAAAATCAGCGGCCGGGATCGTCAGACAAGTGGTGGATAAGACCGATGGTTAAGAAAATAAGATTTATATATAAAACCCTCAACGGGTGTTGTAGACATTTGTTCATTTGGAAAACTGTCAAGGTCCATAAGCTTCTCGACGAGTGGGAGATGGCGAGGGCGACGGGGCTTTCGACAGAAGCATTCCAAAGGATTTGCTGGCAACAGGTAGGGCCTTTCGACTAAGACTTGTCTGTAAAATAGATTATTCAGTAGAATCATGGAAGAAGGTTCCGCCGTGAGCACAAGTAGAGTTAGGAATGCCCTGGAGGACATGGATGATAATATTTTTGACACAGTCACCCGACTGCCCATGATTGACCCTTTCCGAGGCCTATCTGAATGGAAGGGGTTTTTTCCTAGAAAAGTGATGTTCTAGCTCCAACACATGAGTTCGATCGCTAGTCCCTAGGTAGTTAGGTGGAAACCCAAAAGCTGTGCGGTCGCACCCTAGCAGGGAAGTCTCCGGAAGACCTTGTATCTATTTTGGTCCAGGCTATAATGGCCTGCAAAGAAGCTATCCCTCAAAACCTTGGCCTTGAGGGCTCAGAGGTCATCTCAGGAATAACAGTGGCTCCCTTGTATTGCCAAAGTTCTTCCAAAGGTCGTTGGGCCTTTGTAATTCCCTGCCACGGGACCGACCTGGGTATTAGAGATAATTTCCACAACTTCCCAAGCATCTAAAGTAGCGGTTGGTCTGTCCAAAAGCATAAGTGGGTCGAGATTAAACCCCAATATGGTAGAATTTATGGCTAAAGGTATCCTTCCACAGGTAACATTTTTCCCTAGTATTAATAGCTTCTGGCTCAGTTTCTTGATAAAGGGGAAGGGTTGAAACAAGCAGGTAGAGAAGATCTAAATCCCAACCTTACTAAGATGAAGACTGAATTTTTCAAAGGATTATATGCATCACAAAGGTGTTGGACACTTATAACTGAGAAGTTGGAAAACATGAGTAGACCAGAGAAAGTCTGTAAAAGAGGATTGAAAAGGGAAAAAGGTCCCTTGCGTAGATTGGAGGTTGGATCGGAAGATGATAGAGGTGATGTGACCCACATCTATTAGAGTGTGTGAAGAAAGCATGAGATCAAGTGTCGTCACACGAGAGACTTTAGAAGGAAGGACCCGCAAAGCTGAGTGATATCATAGAGGATTACCGGTATGATGGAAGGCACTTTTTGCATCATCATTGGCAAAGCCGTCTATCTGGGATGACACTCCCTGAGCATGTGGAATCTGCCATCATCATCACGGACATTATGGATAAGGTTTTAACGTCTTTTATGTACAATTGGTCAAACAAAAAGATGGTGCACCTGGCGGTTCGACCATCTTCTCGGTTACTATTGGCTCATGGAGGAAAGGCTTAAATGTGAAGCGGTATTCATGCCAGAACAAGAGTGGGATGATACGGAGGAAAATTCTACTCCTCATCCTCTTATGGTATTTGACCTCATAGAATCCAATTCTATTAACGAAGATGAGTAGCCTGATGGATGACAAGTGTCCAAAGGAAACAGGCCGAGAATGAAGGAGGAGAAATACGAAATCAAGTAGAGTGGACAACCAAGTGCATAAATAGTTCATGATTTTGTACTCTCCACTATGGAAACGACACCTATCCTACCAGAGGGCGCATCAAAGGCCAACAGCTCATTGAAAGTGGAATATTTCTTTGACTCGCAAGGTCATTTGCGAACACGGGGTTAAAACAATCCTCTGTCTATAATATTCCATTCCTTATCTTAATCAGTCTTTTTGAGACATGACTCATATGTAATATTTTTTGAGGTGGCTAAGTGGATATCCAGCTGGAACTTTTATACTTACTATGTTTACTTTACTATGATGTCAAATTCCATTCAGTAATAATACCGACAAATGTAAAAAATAGTTAGGATGGCTCTACCTAATTTTTTTGTTCGAAAACAGTTATGGAAAACCAATTTTATGAGATGGCATATGGTTGTAACTGTTTTCTGTTTCGTAGGAGCCGAGACTAGAGCTCGAAGACATCTATATATACATTTGTAATCGAAGTCACAAGGGTTTGAAATCTTATGAAAAAAAAATATTTTTGTTTTGATGATCAGTTTGTAAGACTTTTTCTTGGAAGTTTTGTTTAATAGAAATTGCAGAGCTGAAGCCTATGTTTTGACAATGATACTTGTGTAATCGATCTGGTAGTCTGTACCTTCCTTTCTTCCCATGTGTAAATGTGTTTCTCTCTTTATTATTCCATTTTGTGTTATTTCCTTCATGCTTGGATTAGGGTAACAGTTAAGTAGAATTCATAGAGATTATGCTCTACTTAGCTTATTCCAAGTATTTCACCAAATATATTCTGCCAAAGTTGATGTAGGATTCATCCTTGTTAGATGCCTTACATTGATGGATTGTTTATTTTCTCTTATGTTCCACAAATTAAAGCTCTTTGACTACTAGCTACTTGCTACCTCGCCCTTGTGAATGCGTTTGTAGAATCTTTGTGAATACTACTTTCCAGAACTTGTTAAAGGTGACTCCATTGCCCAAATGAAATTCATGTGTTTTCAACCAAATGGTTCCTGGATCCTTTTTCTTCGTTCCAAAACAAAAATCTGATCTTCTGTATAATTGTTGTAATTGAATATCTTAGCCATGAATGCTGGTATTCCTTTTTCATTACTGACAATCTTGATTATTCTAGTTGTTTCATGAGGTCGTAGAGAGAGCCGTCTCTGTTTATGTTTGATCAGAAGCGTAAACCAAAGATTGGTTAGTGGTTACCCGAGATTACCCTCTTTCATCCTTGGGGGTCAGTTTTGGTGTTAACAAATTGGTGCTGCTGCCGGGGAACACGATTGGTTTTATCAATCCCTGGGAGAATGATATATACATCCGAATTTCAAAGAATAAGAGAAATCCCTGTGGGAAAACAGAGGTTTCCGTAGTTTCAAGAAGGTTGAAGAATTTTTCCCTGGCAACATCACTCACAAAGATCAGACAATTCAAGAAGGCTCCACTGGAGAAAGATCAGTACGCCAAAGCATACTTCTGAGCAAATTCCAAATGGCATCTTAGCCTTGAGAAATATTCATACGAGAGGTAACCCTTTCCCGAAAATCCTATTAGGAGTAGATAACCCTGAAAGTCTACTCAGACGAAAGACTGTGAAATATCGGACTAGTGCTCCTAGCATTGACACTATTTCTTTTTTAGAATGTGCATCTGTTTTTCAAGAATTGGATATAGAGATTGATATTAGTAAACCTTTGTCAAGAACAAAATCTGAGTCATAACTAAGCCTATGAGGAGAACCTATGAATAGCTTTAGATCTTACCTTTTAGATCCTTTGTGGCTTGATTCTAAGAATCTTGAAAAATTTGAAGGCGATAAACCCAATTCTTAGACCCCCCAAGCCCTCGCTACAATCCTAGATAGTGATCCTGCTCAGAATATTCCCCCACAAGTTCTGAATCCACCTAGACCCATGGCTTCCAGATATGAACCTTTGGTCCTACATGCTGCCTTGAATGACCTCCCTTAGCATTATGCCCAGAGAATTGTCTCTTATAATGGAGAGGGAGACTGGTTAGCCAAATAGCATGTGGATAGATTCGAAGATTTTTTATACCTAGAGGAAGTGGAACACGATGATGCTAAAATGAGATTGTTTGTTAAAGCCTATTTGGAGAACCTAAGAAATGGTTCAGATAGCTACCTAATGCATCCATAGCCGATTTTGAAGCTTTTAAAGTATTGTTTCCAGAAAGATGGGAAACCATGGGCAGTCCGGCTATAGTCTTGTCCCAGTACAATCACTTAAAGAAAGGCGGGTTTGAATCAATCCATAAGTTTTCTACCAGATTCATCAAGGCCTATAATTCTATTCCTGGTGATCTGAAACCCTCGGTGGGTGCTGCAAAGCTCCACTATGTTGATGCATTTGATGGATATTTCTCATGCACATTGAGAGAAAGAAAATCAGCCTCATTACCTGCCATGCTGAAGGATGCCTTGGAGGCTGAAGCAAACATGATGGCATCTGGGAAAATGAAAGGCAAAACAAAAGCAGATAAGAAGAAGCAAGAAAACCAAGTCTCTTCTAGTGATTCCAAATTCGATACCATGATGATAACTATGGAGAAATTGTTTGATAGGTTAGGCATAGAGAATAAGCCTCCTTCTAGGGAACAACCTGAAAATCAGATAAGAAACCCTAATTTTAGAAGGCTGCCCCCTCCAAGAAATCCAAGAAACCAAGAAGATCATCAAATAAAACCTCCTTTTCCTGAGAATTTGGTAGACAAAGAAGGACCTGAAAACCCTACTGCTGACCAGATACATCTCTTTGATGCCCTTGAACACACAGTCCATTTGACTGAAAAGGAGCACGATTTTTTCACCAAGGGGAATGCTGATAAGGCCGCAGAGTTCGATTCTAAACAATATCAAATGGGTTACATGAATGCTATAGACAACATCCAAAGAAAAATGAGGTTGAGAAACAAAGAAATACCAATAACTAAAGGGCAGTCTTTCCAGATTCAACCCCCTAAGACTCAACATAATACAGATAAACTGAAGGGGAAATAACCAGTGGATCCTGTACAGAAAATATTAGAAGATGGGGGGTAGAATTTTAAAGAAGATAGGTAACTAGAATTAACTGAAGCAAGGAAGTCAGCGTCAATATTCAACTTCAAGGTTGAACTGTCTAAGCTAAAGATCTCTATCCCCCTAAATGAACTTTTGAGAGTTAATGAATATAGGGAAGAGATAAATAGCCTAGTAAAGGGGCAGGCTGGAAATACACAAGATATGTTGGAAGTGACAGATGATGCCCCCACTATAATATTTGGTTCCAAAATGGAGGAACCAGATGATGAAGAAGTCCCTCCCTTCTATTTGAGCCTAAATATCCACAACAAGTTATTACACAATGCCCTGATAGATTCTGGAGCTTCGCATAACTTGATGCCAAAGTCGGTAGTAGACTTATTGGGGTTAGAGGTCACTAGCCCCTACAAATACCTATATTCTTTTGATTCTAGAAGGGTACCTTGTTTGGGGATGATTAAAGATGTGGTGGTAACCCTCGCCCATATTTCAATGAAGAGCATCATGATGGACATAGTGGTAGCTGATCTACCTTCTAAGTTTGGGGTGATGTTATCAAGATCATGGGTAAAGAAGCTAAAGGGAACCATGTAGATGGATTTATCTTATGCTCCCATACCACTATTAGCAAGCAACAGGATGTTATACAGAGAAAAAAGGATGGCTTATGCAGTTGGTAGTGATGACAAGCCTGAGAATCACCCTATATTCGTTGTGGACATAGACATGGGTTCCTCCATCCCTTTCAATGATGGTCCACATATTGATCCTAGACCCCCATTTTTTCATGAAGTAGAGGAAGACAAAGAGTTTGAAGCAAGGCATAAGGCATCAGAGAGGCGAAAAAATGAAGAAGGATTGTGGAAGATGTACTTTGATGGTTCACTAAGCAAAAATGGAGCTGGAGCTGGGGTTTGGATCATACCTCCAGACCAGGAATCTATAGACCTATCCTATAAATTGACTTTTGAGTGCACAAACAATGTGGCTGAATATGAAGCTCTACTTTTAGGACTGAGAGCTCTGAAATATCCAAGAGCCAGGAGAGTGCACGTATTTGGAGATTCAGAACTAGTGGTGAATCAGGTGAATGATAGTTATCTAGCGAAGCACCCTAGAATGAGAGCTTATAGAAATGAAGTTTGGGACATGTTTGGAAATTTTTTCGACGAACATAAGATCTGGGCAATCCCAAGATGTGAAAATCAAGTGGATGACTCCTTGGCCACTACTGCAGGTGGTTTTAAAACACCCATTTTTTCCCAACAAAAATAGGAGGTCGAAGTGATAAACAAACCATCCATCCCAGACAATTCCAAGTACTCGCAAGTGTTTGAAGATGACCTACAAATTAGGTAGTTTTTAGAACTAACTCATGAGTTTGCTAATGTTTAGATCGATACAGAGAATGAGAATGTAGAAGGTCTAGTGGACCAAGAGTAGTCAGAGGGCGAAGAGAAGGGAAATAGGGGTTGGAAGAATACTCTAGGAGGCAAAGACATTGTCCAATTAAAAAACAACTATATTCCCAAAGGACTGATACCTCTAGAAAAGCTCTTTGACCAAAATGATGTGGCAAAGAATCCCAAATTTGAACCTCCCAAGGATACAGTAGAAGATCAAAATTTGGGTTTTGTTGGTGAACCTCGGATGGTAAAATTATCTAAAAAATTAGAGACCAGGAAGAAAGAGCAGTATGTTGATCTGATGAAAAAATATGTTGTTGCCTTCGCCTGGAGCTATGAAGTGTTAAAGGAGTATGATACCTCAATAATCCAGCATTCCATCCCAATTGGTCTTGAAGAAAAACCTTTCAAATAGAAGTTGAGAAGAATAAACCCCAGGTTGGTACCGGTGGTAGAAAAGGAGATCAAGAGGCTGTTCAACACAAAGATTATTGTCACTTTGAGATTCTCTCAATGGGTGGCTAACCTAGTTCCTGTAAGAAAAAAGAATGGGGAAATTAGAATCTATATAGACTTCAGGAATTTGAACAGAGCATCCTTAAAGGACAATTACCCTCTACCCAAAATGGGGCACATCCTGCAGAAGGTAGTAGGGGCAGAAAGGATTTCTACAATGGATGGTTTCTCAGGGTATAATCAGATCAAAGTCAATCCAGAAGACGAAGAAAAGACTGCTTTCACCACACCATGGGGCACTTTCATGTATACTAAGATGCCTTTTGGACTTATGAACGTTGGAGCTACCTTCCAGAGAGCGATGGACATTGCCTTTGCTGAAGAAAAAGATAAGTTTATGGTGGTGTACATGGACGATATAATAGTATACTCAATGTCTGATGATGAGCATCTCAAACACCTAGAACAAGTTTTTAAGAAGTGCATAAAATATGGTATCTCCCTCAACCCAAAGAAATCCCACTTTGCTTTAGAAGAGGCTAAGGTCTTGGGACATATTATTTCTAAGGGAGGTATTAAGATTGACCCTAAGAGGGTTAGTGTGATCCCGAAAGTTGGAGAGCCCAGAAGTAAAAAGGAGGTGCAATCTTTTATTGGACAAGTGGGTTTTCTAAGAAGGTTCATACCTAGCTTTGCTGAGATTATGATGAGCATTACCAACATGATGACAAAGGAAAACTAGATATGGTGGACAGATGAAACAAGAGATTCTTTCAAAGGCATCAAAAATGCTATTTCTGAGGCCCCTGTATTAGCAAGCCCCAATTTCTCTAAAGATTTCCTGATTTTTTCTTATGCTTCTGAGCATACAGTAGCAAGAGTGTTGCTGCAGAAGAATGATCAAAATGTCGAACAACTAATTGCTTTTCTCAGCAGAGTATTCAGAGATGCAGAATCAAAATATGATATCATGGAGAAACAGGCTTATGCTTTAATCAAGTCATTGAAAGATTTCAGGGTCTATATTCTCCATTCACACATCATTGTCCATGTCCCAAATAGTGCAGTAAAAGGTATCCTCAGCCAGGCTGATCCTGAAGGAAGAAAAGCAAAATGGATCGCTGTGCTATTAGAATACGACCTGGAAATAAAGCCTACCAAATTGATAAAGGGTCAAGGGTTAGAAAAATTGATGACCAAAGATAACTATGATTCTTTGCAACTAAATTTTTTACAAGACTCTCTATGTCAACTGGACATAGGATTACAAATAAAGAACCAATTTTCTGCATCTCCCTAGTACTCTGACAGTGTTTATGTATTGCAAAATCTATAGGCTCCAGCAGGATTAAGTAAGAGCAGGGCCAGAGCTGTAAAATTAAAGGCCACAAAATATTGTATCATGAATCAGTTCTTGTAATGGAAGGATCCTGGGGGTGTACTACTAAATTTCTTGTTAGAGGACAAAGCCAAACATACTAAGAGAGAATTTCATAAGGGGGATTGTGGTGGTCACTATTCTTGGAAGGTCACAGTGAACAAGATCATGAGGGTTGGTCTCTATTGGCCCACCATGTTCATAGATGTGTATAAAGAAATACTAACCTATCACCAATGTCAAATTTTTGAAGGAAAGAGGAAAGTCGTATCACTGCCCCTTCACCCAGTCATAGTAGAAGTTCCTTTTCAACAATGGGTACTGGATTTCATTGGGGATATAAACCCTAACTCTTTTGGGAAGCATAGGTGGATATTGACAACCACAGATTACTTCACTAAGTGGATAGAAGCTATACCTACCAGGAATGCAACAGAAAATGTTATTATGGACTTTCTGGAGGATAATATCCTATCTAGGTTTGGTTTCCCCAAAAGGATTGTGACTGATAATGTGCCTTCATTATGTTCTAAGAAGATGGTTAATTTCTGCCACAAATATCATATCAATCTAAACCACTCTACAGCCTATTACCTCCAAGGAAACGGTCTGGCGGAATCCTCCAATAAAAGCTTAGTAAAGATCATAAAGAAATTATTGGAAGAGAATAAGATGGCATGGCACACTAAGCTAAAGTATGCCCTATGGGTGGATAGAATAAGCACCAAAAGGTCCATTGGAATGTCTCCAATCCAATCGGTGTTCAGAGCTGAAGTGGTTTTTCCAGCTTCTTTGGGGTTACCAGTTATGAGGTTGCTGCAAGGTTTAGAAGAAGAACCGAATCATATGCAAAGGAGATTGAACCAGATAATTGAGTTAAATGAGTTGAGAACTAAAGCCTATGATAAAGTACAAGGACACTAGGAAAAGATGAAGGAGAAATTTTATAAGAAGACCAAGGAAGACAAATTTCAGGTGAATGGCCTAGTTTTGAAATGGGAATGCCCAAGAGAAGAAAGACACGGTAAATTTGATCACATGCAGATGGGTCCATACATCATTACTGCACCCAGAGGAACCAACTCTTTTATACTGGAAGAGCAAGATGGGTCTTCTTGGTAGGGAGGACCAATCAATGGCATATTTTTAAAGCATTATCTGTCCTAGATGAGCCAAGTAATTAATGTACCATAACTTGTACATATTTTTCCTTTTTTTTCATTTGTTTGAAGGTTAAACGGAAAACCAGAAAGACTTGAAGCCCAAACTGAAGGCCCTAAGGTCTGAAAGGGGAGGCCATGCAATTTTTGTTGTTTTGTTCATTTTTCTTTAAGTATTCTACCCGGAAGCAAAGGCAAGCAGAGTTTCTAGTGTCAGGTTCTGAGAAAAAATTTCAGTCTAAGGTCACAAGGAAAACTAGCCAATGGATCAGGCACCTAGTCTATAGAGTTATTTGCTACCTCGCAGGGAGGATAGCATCCCTGAGTTGGAGCCAGTTGTTAACACTTGATTATTACAACTCATAGATATCAAGTGTGAAAGGAGTAGGGTTAGAGAAACATACATGATAAAGGCTTGAAGCCCTAGTCTTACTCTATGGTTGAGGGCTAGAATAGGGAAAATTAATATATAAAGGACTAAGAGGGAGTACCCCATAGGAAATTCACAAAGAACTATGTGAAGGAGCCTTCTAAGCGAATAAATAACCCCCAGTCCTATGTACGACATCCTGAAGTATTATAAGGACTAAGTCTCGACAAGAGAACCACCGTAGATGCAAAGCAAATCCAGATCCACGGTCCAAGGTTCATCTTGTCGAGAAGCTACGTGATGGGTAACCAAAAAGGGTGGTAGTGACAGATGATATTTCCGGACAGATGGCAATTCGAGGGATCGTTGTGGGAAGAAGAGCGGTAAACAAAACCACCATAAGGGCATGAGATACCGGGGTGGTAGAGTCATAAAGCAATCCATGGTGTGGAGAGTGGGTAGCCCAGATTGATGGTGAGGAGATGAAGGAAGATGCACGAAAGAACGGACAATGGGACCCGTTGTTGGGGGAAGCTTGAACATTAAATGTGTCACTCATCTCCACTGTAGATGCAAAGTGGAACAAGATCTACGGGCCAAGATTAGTCTTGTCGAGAAGTAGCACGACATATACATAAGAAGGTGGTTGCGATGGATGAAACCGTGGGACATATTTCAACGCCATAGGTGATCACGGGGAAGGAAGTGGTATCTAAAACCACACTGGGAAAACATTGATGATGCTCTGTGGGCACGTGGTAACAGTGGAATGACACAGAGTGGGTCCTACCTGGGATCCGACAAAGGGAAAGCATAAAATGTCACATTAAAAGATAAAATAAAGGTCTAGATCCGACGATTGAAAATCGAACATGAAAAATCAGTGGTCGGGATCGTCGGACAAGTGGCGAATAAAACCGATGGTTAAGAAAAGAAGATTTATATATAAAACCCTCAGTGGGTGTTGTAGACATTTGTTCGTTTGGAAAACTGTTAAGCTCTGGAAGCTTCTCGGCCGGTGGGAGACAACAAGGGTGACGGGGCTTTCGACAGAAGCATTCCAAAGGATTTGATGGCAACAGGTAGGCCCTTCTGACTGAGACTTGTCAGTAAAATAGATAATTCAGTAGAATCATGGAAGAAGGTTCCATCGTGAGCACAAGTAGAGTTAGGAATGCCCTGGAGGATAGGGATGATAACATTTTTGACATAGTTACCTGACTACCCATGATTGACCCTTTCCGAGGTCTGTCTGAATGGAAGGGGTTTTTTCCTAGAAAAGTTATGTTCTAGCACCAGCACATGAGTTCGATGGCCGGTCGCTAGGAAGTTAGGTCGAAACCCGAAAGTCATGCAGTCGTGCCCTAGCAGGGAAGCCTCTAGAAGACCCTGTATCTATTTCGGTCTGGGCTATAATGTCCTACGAAGAAGATATTCCTCAAAACCTCGGCGTTGTGGGCCCGGAGGTCATCTCAGGAATAACAGTGGCTGCCTTGTTTTGCCAAAGTTTGTCCAAAGGTCATTGGGCCTTTGTAATTCCCCACCATGGGATTGACCTCGATATTAGGGATAATTTCCACAACTTCCCGAGCATCCAAAGTAGCGGTTGGTCTGTCCAAAAACATAGGTGGGTAGTGTGAGGCACCTGCAACAATTAATTAACAAGAATACGCGAAATAGCAGAAATGATAGAACTCAGAATCACTTTTGTATTGATCACAGGCCACTTCGAGGGGGCAACCTCCTTTGAGCAAGCTCAATACAAATAACTTCACGGTGCCTTCATAGGTCTCAACACACACTTATATACTAATTCTAGGTGCCAATACTATGAGTCGAAACCATGGGCCGTTACAAACTATGGATCAACAATACTACGGGCGACTTACAAAGCATATGCGCCAACAACAATAACACAAACTATTGATCAACAAATACTACGGGACAACTTACAAAACCTATGCATCCAACAACAACATACTAACAAAGTAAAGACATGGGTTCCTAACATCCCCTCCCTTTTAAAAAAAAGCTTTGTCCTCAAAGCTTTAGATGTGGAAATTGTTGTTGAATATGAAGGAGTGGTTCCCATGTAGCATCCTCTGGTTGCATGTAGTGCCACTGAATTAAGACCTCTGTGATAGAGCGAGAGCGAAGATGACACGTGCACCGATTGAGGATGGACTCTGGCTCCAAAAGAATGGATCCTTCATTATCCAGTTCGGGTAAAATCGTTTGGCTGTTGATGTTGGTGCCAAGAACTTTCTTCAGACAAGAGACATGAAAGACTGGATGAATGCGGGAAGAAGGAGGAAGTTCCAATTTATAAGCAACAGGCCCAATCTGCTGAAGAATCTGATATGGCCCATAGAACTTTGGAGCGAGCTTATGATGCCCTTTGAGTTTCAAGGAGGATTGTTTGTACGGCTGGAGATGAAGAGAAACCATATCGCCAACTTGAAAAGTGCACTCCGAACGGTGTTGATCAGCTTGTTGCTTCATGCGATTTCTTGCCATGTGAATATTGTCCTGCAAAATGCGAAGAATCTGATCGCGGTTGCGAAGGACCGTGTCAACTTCTTGAACTGGTGAACTGGTGGGGGTGTATGGAAGAAGAGCTGGAGGTGCCTGACCATAGACTGCTTCATATGGGGTCATTTTAGAGGTAGTGTGGTAAGAGGTATTGTACCACCATTCAGCGAGAGGGAGCCACTTTGCCCATTGATGTTGTTTTTCCGAGGTGAAGCAACGAAGATAAGTTTCCAAGCAATTATTGACAATTTCAGTCTGACCATATGTTTGTGGGTGATACCCTGAACTCATCTTCAGTTTGGTGCCAGTGTGGTGAATTAGTTCTGTCCAAAAATGACTAGTGAAAGTCGCATCATGATCCGAGACAATGGAAGAAGGGATGCCATGAAGATGAAAGATCTGGTCCATAAAAATTTGAGCGACGGAGGAGGCTGTATAGGGATGGCTGAGAGCACAAAAATGACTATATTTGGAGAGATGATCAACCACAACAAGAATCACTGTCTTCCCGCCAGATTTAGGGAGCCCTTCAATGAAATCCATAGAAATATCTGTCCAAATTCGTGTAGGTATGGGAAAGGGTTCAAGCAATCCTGGAAGGAGTGTTGTTTCACCCTTATTGCATTGGCAGGTATCACATTCGGCCACCATATGTTGAATTGTCCTTTTCATGCCCTGCCAAAAGAAGTTACGCCATGCTCATTCATATGTTTTGAGGAACCCAGAGTGCTCGACTGATGGAGAAGCATGGAGTTCATAGAAGACAGCCTATTGAAGATCTATGCTCTGGAGAAGCACTAGACGACCCTTGTATCGTAGAGAAGCACCATCCCAAGAGTAATGTGGGACAACAGAAGGATTGTTGGTCAAGCGTTGGATGATTTGAGATAAGGAAGAGTCATTGACATAACCCTGTTGAACAGATTGCAACCAATTTGGAACAGGCATAGAAATAGCTGAAAGAGAACCTTGGGCATCAAATGTGTGAGAAAGAGCATCTGCCACAATATTGTCTTTACCCTTCTTGTAAGTGATCTCATAGTCATAACCCATGAGTTTGCTAACCCATTCCTGTTGTGCCGGGGAGGAGACACGCTGGTCCAAGAAATATTTCAGACTTTGGTGATCAGTCTTGATGCAGAAATGAATCCCTAATAGGTATGGACGCCACTTCTGTACTGCATGCAAAATAGCCATCATTTCCTTCTCATAGGTAGAGGCAACTAAATTCTTACCTGAAAGGGCTTTGCTGGTGAACGCAATGGGGTGTTCATCTTGAAGGAGAACAACACCAAGTCCATTGCCGCAAGCATCACTCTCAATAGTGAAGGGCTTGGAAAAATCAGGCATAGCTAGCACCGGTGTAGTACACATAGCTTGTTTTAGTTTGTCAAATGCACACTGAGCAGCAGGTGTCCATGTAAAAGCATCTTTTTTCAATAGAGCAGTTAATGGAGCTTCAATATTCCCATAATCCTTGACAAACTTGCGGTAGTATCCAGTCAACCCCAAAAAACCACGAAGGCTCTTGAGTGTCTGAGGATGTGGCCAATTGTTCATGGCCTCGATTTTGGCAGGATCCACACGAACCCCTTGTGCTGAGATAATGTGCCCGAGATACTCAACTTCCTTTTGTCCAAAAACAAATTTAGACTGCTTGGCATGGAGATGATGGTCAGAGAAAAGTTGCATGACAAGATCCAGATGCTAGAGATGTTCATCCCATGTTTTTACTGTAGATGAGGATATCATCAAAGAATACCAGAATGAATTTCCACAAGTAGGGTCGAAATATTTTATTCATTAAGGCCGGGAATGTGGAAGGAGCATTAGTGAGGCCAAAGGGCATGACCAAAAACTCATAATGGCCATCATGTGTGCAGAAAGCTGTTTTAGGAATATCATCCTCATGAACCCGAATTTGATGATACCCAGAACGAAGATCCAACCTGGAGAAAAAGTGAGCCCCATGAAGCTCATCAACAATAGGAATTGGAAACTTATCCTTGATGGTGAGGTGATTAAGTGCTCGGAAGTCAATGCAGAGGCGCCATGACCCATCTTTTTTGTGGACAAGAATAACTGGAGAAGAAAAGGAACTAGTGCTTAGGCAAATAATACCTTGCTTCAATAAGTTTCGAACGAGCATTTCAATATCCATTTTTTTGTGAAATGGGTAGCGATAGGGCTTGATGTTGGGAGGAACACTGCTAGGAAGGAGTTGAATATGATGGTCTTCTGGCCTGGAAGGTGGTAATCCCACTGGTTCAGCAAAGACACCTGTATATTGATCCAAAATTTGTTGTAGATCCAAAGGAGTAGTGGAGACTGCTGATGGTTGCATCTGGATGGAATGGATCTAAGCGATGACACCATGTGAGTTCTTCTTGAGGAGTTTTTCCATGCGATGTGAACTGATGATGCTGAGAGAACCTGGTTGTAATCTTGTCAATGTGTGTTTGTGTTCATTCTCGGAAAACTGCATCAAAAGTTCGGCAAAATCCCATAAGATAGGGCCGAGTGTGCGTAGCCATTGAGCGCCCAAAACCACATCACATCCGCCTAAGCGCAAGGCAAACATGTCAGAGCGCAAGGTATAATCTCCCATAGAGATACGCACATTTCGACACTTCCCTTTGCAAGGTAAGGTGCCCCCATTAGCAATCATGACTTCAAAGTTGGAGCAAGGATGGATAAAACAATCAGCTTGTTTGGCGATCCAAGGGTCAATGAATTTATGCGTGCTACCAGAATCAATGAGGATTGTAAGAGGAAGCTTCTTGAAAGAACCCCTGACCCGCATTGTTTGGGGGGTGGTGATTCCAGCTAAAGCATGGAGAGATATCTCTGGCTGGTCATCCTGAGACGGAGGGTCAATAGGTGGTTCCTAAATGTCGACCAGAGCATCCGGTGTTTCTGGATCTTCGTCACCCATTTCAGAGGCAGGCGGAGACTCCACATCCAGGAGATAGAGCTTTTGCTGAACACATCTATGTCCCCAAGTGAATTTCTCATCACAATTATACCAAAGCCCCTTTTCTCTGCATGCTTGCATCTCTGTTTCAGACAAACGCTTGATAGGAGTCGCTCAAGGAGCCTGCAGTATAGGTGGTCACTGAGAACCCATATTTCGGAAGGGAACAAAAGTGGGCTTGGGGCGTTGTTGGGCTGCAATCTTGTCTTCTGCCAACTTAGCCAACCCGAGTGCTTCCATCATTGTGTTGGGACATAACATTTTTACCTCAGAGCAAATGGCATCCTTTATACCACTGATAAAACAACTCCGATAAAATTCATCAGACAATCCTTCGGTGTGGTTGGCTAGATTCTCAAATTCGGTTTGATACTCTCTCACAGTTCCAGTTTGGCGAAGTTTAGTGAGGGCTCCTATGAAGTCATCAAAATCACTAGGACCAAATCATTGCAAAAGGAGCTGGCAAAAGTCTGGCTAGTTGGGCTCTGGATGAGCCTTGATGTACCAACGGTACCATTGAAGAGCTTCCTGTTCCAAATGAAAGGATGCCAACGGAAGTTTGTTGACATCAAAATTATTATGCAGACTGAAGTACTGTTCTGCACGATAGATCTATCCAGTTGGATCGGTACCATTGAAGCGAGGAAAATCAAGCTTCGGACCACGAAAATTGTTGGAAGAAGAGAACCCATTGTCTACTGATGACTCGGACTGCCGTTTGTTGTTCATAGCTGAATGTTCAAGATGGAGACCAAGAAATTTTTCATCCAGATCCTGGAGTTTGGCTTGGATGGCTGCAAGTGCTTCCTCCATGGTTTTTGCTCCTGCACGGGTGACAACCATAACCAGGATTTTTTTTTTTTTTTTGATTGGGTAGGAAAACAAAAACAGGAACTACTTCAGTAAGGGAAAATTTGGATTTGGGAAAAAATCAGAAGGGTAATTGGGGTTTGACTAGGTTTTGGACACTGTTGGATAGACAGGGAAGCAAAAATGAGGATTTTAGAAACGGGGTGAAAGAATGGGAAAATTTGGCAGAGGGGAACAAAGAAGTAGAATTCAGAAAGGAACTCTGTGGTAAAATTTGAAGGTGTTTGGGTGAAATCTGAGGAAGTTTTGGAAAACCCTAAAAATAGACAAATGTGGGATTTCGGGCTTTGGGAAGGGGAATTGGGGATAGGGTCCTCAGGACTGAAATATGCAGAATGGGATGACAGGGGTTCCCCAAAAATTTCAAGGAAAACAGAGTGAAAATAAGGGAGATATGGGATGACAGGGGTTCCCCGAAAATTTCAAGGAAAACATAGTGAATTTTTAATTAATTAATTAATTAATTTTATTTTATTTTTTATTTTTTATTTTTTATTTTTTATTTATTTATTTTTATTTTATTTTATTTTATTTTATTTTATTTATTTATTTATTTATTTTATTTTATTTTATTTTTTATTTTATTTTATTTTATTTTTTTATTTTATTTTATTTTATTTTTTATTTTTTATTTTTCAGTTCAGACTGAAGCGGCTACAGCTCGAAAGAGATCTGGAACAGCGCCGAATGGATTGAAAACGGCTGAATCTGGAATGGCTTGCAAAATAGATCTGAAAAGGAGCAGCAGTGATCGACAATAGTTCAGCTGAAAGTAGATATGGACCCCAGGTATGTGTGGCTTCCTAACAGTTCACGGGTTTCACTCAGCCACCAATGCTGTCTGACGGCTTGCGTATTGGGGCAATACCCCTCACTGCACGGCTCAGGTAAAACTGATAACCGCTTTGCCACAAACGACAGCTCTTGGTTTACCTCACGGGTGGGAACTAGTCAATTAGGTAGGGGTCGTTGCCCTTTTCGCTGGCAGGTCCTCTCAATGGGCTAGCTACTTCGGGGTTCCTGTGGTACTCCTCACAATGAGTTTTAGGGCTTATGCCCAAGTACTTCCCATAGTTAAGCAGATAGGGATTATTCCCAAATCCGAACCTGCAACAGATGCGAAAAAAAATTTGGCAGAAATTTCACCCAGCGAGCCCAAGAAAGTGCTCTGATACCAGATGTGAGGTACCTGCAACAATTAATTAACAAGAATACACGAAATAGCAGAAATGACAGAACTCAGAATCACTTTTGTATTGATCACAGGCCACTTCGAGGGGGCAACCTCCTTTGAGCAAGCTCAATACAAATAACTTCACGGTGCCTTCATAGGTCTCAACACACACTTATATACTAATTCTAGGCGCCAATACTATGGGTCGAAACCATGGGCTTTTACAAACTATGGATCAACAATACTACGGGCGACTTACAAAGCATATGCGCCAACAACAATAACACAAACTATTGATCAACAAATACTACGGGACTACTTACAAAGCATATGCGTCCAACAACAACATACTAACAAAGTAAAGACATGGGTTCCTAACAGGTCGAGATTAAACCCCAATATGGTAGAATTCTTGGCTAAAGGTATCTTTCCATAGGTAACATTTTTCCCTAGTATTAATAGCTTCTGGAGCAGTTTCCTGATAAAGGGGAAGGGTTGGAACAAGCAATCGGAGAAGATATAAATCCCAACATTACTAAAATGAAGATTGAAGTTTTCAAAGGATTATATGCATCACAAAGGTGCTGGATGCTTATGACTGAGAAGTTGGCAAACAGGAGTAGACCAGAGAAAGTCTATAAAAGAGGAGTGAAAAGGGAAAAAGGTCCCTTGCATAGATTGGAGGTTGGCTCAAAAGATGATAGAGGTAATGTGACCCACGTATATCAGAGTGTGTGAAGAAATAATGAGATCAAGTTTTGTCACACGAGAGACGTCAGAAGGAAGGACCCGCAAAGCCGAGTGATATCCTGGACGATTACCGGTATCATGGAAGGCACTTTTTGCATCATCGTTGGCTATGCCATCTATCTGGGATGATGTCGCTGAGCATGCGGAAGCTGTCATCATCATCACGGCCATTATGGATAACGTTTTCATGTCTTTTATGTTAGGATATTCCTATACTCCATCCTAGTCCCACCAGTATTTTGATCATTTACATTTTCAGTCATGCATGCACCTTTTAGGGTTTGCATGCATTCTAGGGTTTGCATGCATTTTGCATGCATCCCAGTCATCAGTCCAGCACCTAGCCCTCAGTTAGCCAGCCCCCAGGAGCTTCTCACTATTCAGTTTTAGCCCTCCAGTTGCTTAGTGCGCCCTTCTTCCTTGATTTTAGGGAGCAACTCGCCCTTCTTCACCTACCAGTCCAGTTACACTCAGTTACATTTAGTTACAGTCAGTTACACTCAGTTACATTGAGTTACAGTCAGTTACACTCAGTTACATTGAGTTACAGTGAGTTACAGTCAGTTACATTCAGTTACATTGAGTTACAGTCAGTTACACTCAGTTACACTCAGTTACATTGAGTTACAGTCAGTTACACTCAGTTACATTGAGTTACACTCAGTTACACCTACCAGAGTTAGTTTGACTGATGGTTGACAGTTACTTGAGCATTGATGACTCCACTGATGATGATGAAGACTTCCAGTTGCGCTCCGATGATCATGAGGACACCTAGTTGTGCTCCGATGACACTCCAGTGATCCTTTGATCACTCCATGAAGGCTAATTCGAATTGCCACCTTAGGCATTCGAATTCCTCATGCATTGTATTATTTATATGTCCATTTGTGATTAATAACATAGTATGACCGAAGTATTATTGCTTCTATCTGAGTTCTACTGTACCATATTATTCTGTTGCTCATTATACTGCATGTATCACTCTTCTTCTATTTTCTTGCTTAATCATAATTATTCTCTTGTGAGATACATCATCTCTTAGATCTGCTGTGAGGATTTTCACATGGTATCAGAGCATGTTGAGAGTATTGTTTATCTCCATTCTTGAGAGTTTTTTGCAGGTTATTACCAAGATTTCGAGTTCAGCAGTTGCAGCAGAATCTGCATTTTTGCAGCAGTAGCAGTTGCAGTTATTCTATATTGTTTTTGCAGGTCTTCTACATCTTCAATGTATCCTGAATTAGAAGAAATCACTCCTCTTTCTCTATTCAACTATGATGAATGGAAACCAAAAATAATAGCATATTTAAAGAGCCATGATCTCTTTGATTGCTATTTTGAAAGAGAGTTCGAATCCTCTACAAAGAAGATTAAATGGTTGAATAAAGGTGACATGCACATTGGAAGAATGAAGCTTACTATGACTGATTACATATTGTACCCGACCATCTTTGAAATTGAAACTCCAAAAGAGTTATGGGCTCATCTAGATGAAAGATTCGGCAAAAAGAATGATGGATTTGGTCCAAATCCCTTCAAAAGCAAGCAAGTTGATGCATTCGCTCCACTTGATGGTCTCTCAGATCATGATGCATTCGCTCCTCCTGATGGTCTCTCAGATCATGTTGCATTCGCTCCCCTTGATGATCTCTCAGATCATGAACCAGTATCATCTCATATTGAAGTTGTTGACAAAGAACTTGCAGATTCTCCGTTCATGCTCAAACTTTCTTCTCTTTCTGTGCCAGTTCACACTCTAGATATTGCAGAAGGTCCTAAATCCTCTCTTGCACCAGAGTTTGTTGGTTTGCATCATGATCACATGATTATTTCGGAGGTAAAATCAGCTATTGGAGGTAATGCATTCGCTCCTCTTCAGCAAACATCTCTTATTTACTACTATATGATCATTAGCACATGCTTTCAGAAGGTTATTGAAGAATATGGCCATTGCCACCCGCTTGAGATAATTTCTCATGCATCATATGATAGTTTTGATCTCACCCTTGTTGGTTCAAAGGAGATCTCAAGAAACTGTTTTGAAAGTCTTAAATCTGATTTTGATTTCAAGCAAACATGTAATAGTTCTTTTTGGCATAATCTCACCCATGGTGGTTCGAAGGAGAAGACAAAGGACTATATGCACATTCAAAAATTTGATCCTACCTCAGCTGATTCGAATCACAGGTTCAAGGATCATTCTAATACTGTTGGATTTGTTCTCATCACATTCGATCTGAAGAGCAAGTACAAGCACATGCTTTTTGAGCATGATCCACTTCTTCCCAAGAAGAAGATACCTCCAGACATATGACCAAGCATCACACATGCTTGAGTTTGGAGCTTTTATTTTTTATGTGTGCCTTACAGTCTATTTTTTGAGGAGGGGGTATGTTTCCCATGAAATTTTCCCACTTCCTTGGTTTATTGATTGTTATTATTCATTGTATTGGGTGACCTTTGGTCTTAGTTACCAGGGCCCAGGATGGATTAAGGGGGGGTGTTAGGATATTCCTATACTCCATCCTAGTCCCACCAGTATTTTGATCATTTACATTTTCAGTCATGCATGCACCTTTTAGGGTTTGCATGCATTCTAGGGTTTGCATGCATTTTGCATGCATCCCAGTCATCAGTCCAGCACCTAGCCCTCAGTTAGCCATCCCCCAGGAGCTTCTCACTATTCAGTTTTAGCCCTCCAGTTGCTTAGTGCGCCCTTCTTCCTTGATTTTAGGGAGCAACTCGCCCTTCTTCACCTACCAGTCCAGTTACACTCAGTTACATTGAGTTACAGTCAGTTACACTCAGTTACATTGAGTTACAGTCAGTTACACTCAGTTACATTGAGTTACAGTCAGTTACAGTCAGTTACATTCAGTTACATTGAGTTACAGTCAGTTACACTCAGTTACACTCAGTTACATTGAGTTACAGTCAGTTACACTCAGTTACATTGAGTTACACTCAGTTACACCTACCAGAGTTAGTTTGACTGATGGTTGACAGTTAGTTGAGCATTGATGACTCCACTGATGATGATGAAGACTTCCAGTTGCGCTCCGATGATCATGAGGACACCTAGTTGTGCTCCGATGACACTCCAGTGATCCTTTGATCACTCCATGAAGGCTAATTCGAATTGCCACCTTAGGCATTCGAATTCCTCATGCATTGTATTATTTATATGTCCATTTGTGATTAATAACATAGTATGACCGAAGTATTATTGCTTCTATCTGAGTTCTACTGTACCATATTATTCTGTTGCTCATTATACTGCATGTATCACTCTTCTTCTATTTTCTTGCTTAATCATAATTATTCTCTTGTGAGATACATCATCTCTTAGATCTGCTGTGAGGATTTTCACATTTTATCTACAGTTGGTACAGTAGAAAGATGGTGCACCTGGCAGTTCGACCATCTTCTCGGTTACTATTGGCTCATGGAAAAAAGGTTGAAATGTGAAGTGGTATTCATGCCAGAACAAGTGTGGGATGAGATGGAGGAAAATTATACTCCTCCACCTCTTATGGTATTTGACCTCATAGAATACAGTTCTTTCAATGAAGACGAGCAGCCCAATGGATGACAAGTGTCCAAAGGAAACCGAACAAGAATGAAGAAGGAGAAATACGAAATCAAGCAGAGCGGCCAACCAGGTGCAGAAATAGTTCACGATTTTGTACTCTCCACTAAGGAAACGACACCTATCCTGCCATAGGGCGCATCAAAGGTCGATAGCTCATCGAAAGTGGAATATTTCTTTGACTCGCAAGGTCATTTGCAAACCCAGGGTTAGAACAATCCTTTGTCTATAATATTCCATTCCTTATCTTAATCAGTCTGTTTGAGACATGACTCATATGTAATATTTTTTGAGGCGGCTAAGTGGATAGGCAACTGGAACTTTTATACTTAATATGTTTACTTTGCTATGATGTCAAATTCTATTAAGTAATAATACCGGCAAATGTAAAAAATAGTTAGGATGGCTCTACCTATTTTTTTTGTTTGAAAACAGTTATTGCAAACCAATTTTGATGAGATGGCATATGGTTGTAACTGTTTTCTATTTTGGAGGATCCAAGTCTAGAGCTCGAAGACATCTATATATACATTTGTAATCGAAGGCACAAGCATTGGAAATCTTATGAAAGAAACTATTTTTGTTTTGATGATCAATTTGTAAGACTTTTTCTTGGAAGTTCTGTTTAATAGAAATTGCAGAGTTCAAGCCTACGTTTTGACAAGGATTCTTGTGTAATCGGTCTGGTAGTATGTACCTTCATTTTTTCCCATGTGCAAATGTGTTTCTCTCTTTGTTATTCTATTCTATGTTATTTCCTTCATGCTTGGATCAGGGTAACAATTAACTAGAATTCATAGAGATTATGCTCTGCTTAGCTTATTCCAAGTATTTCACCAAATATATTGTGCTAAAGTTGATGTAGGATTCATCCTTGTTAGATGTCGTACATTGATGGATTGTTTCTTTTCTCTTCTGTTCCACAAATTAAAGCTCTTTGACTACTAGCTTCTTGCTACCTCGCCCTTGTGAATGCGTTTGTATAATCTTTGTGAATACTACTTTCCAGAACTTGTTAAAGGTGACTCGATCGCCCAAACTAAATTCATGTGTTTTCAACCAAATGGTTCCTGAATCCTTTTTTCTCGTTCCAAAACAAAAATCTGATCTTTTGTATAATTGTTGTAATTGAATATCTTAGCCGTGAATATTGGTGTTCCTTTTTCATTATTGACAAACTTGATTATTCCAGTTGTTTCACGAGGTCGTAGAGAGAGCCCTCTCTGTTTATGTTTGATCAGAAGCGTAAACCAAATATTGGTTAGTGGTTACCCAAGATTACTCTCTTTGAGCCTTGGGGTTCAGTTTTGGTGTTAACAGAGATATTCCAATTGTGGAAGAGAATCTTCCATACACTCCACATATTCAATTCTACCTCCGGTGTAGTTTCTATAAACTTCACATCTAATCAAGCACCACTAAGGTGCACCATCTGGTTAATAGGACAGCTTATCAAAGAACCTTCTGATAGACTGAAGTGGTTGCAATTATGTGTGAATCTTTTATAGATATGAATACAAAAATGAAGAACATCTAACCTGGATAATTGTACCACTTCTCATTCAAGCATATTTGTAATAGTCCCTCGGCAACATACTTATTCTAAGATGAGCATATATGCGTTAGTGTCACTAATATTCCTTTAAACTTCAAGTTATGATCTTCAATGTGGGAAGAGGATGATCATTTTTATTTGCGTATACCTTGAACTTGCAATAAAGTTCCAGTTTTTGGTCTAATAATTTATCTATTGGCCAAGAGATTATATTCATGGGTTGGACTAAGCGGGAGCACTTGTTGCAATGTGATAGAACTCTTACCACCATTACACCAAAATTATGCATCTCTCCTTGAATATTGTGGTCCTCGAGCACATTTGAGATAAAAACCAAGGCTATGCACTCCTTTGTATTTGAACATATATGCTTAAGTATGACATGGTGTGCAAGGAATTCATTACTTTCTTTGGGAGCAATGTTACCATAATCTTCCTGCTCCCCTATATATTCACACTTTGACACAGAAATATCCCTTGAAGTTGTTTCATCATCTGAATCACTGTTATGATTTGCATCATTGTCATTCTTTGAATCACTAGACATTGAATCACCCATTCAACCCTGATCTATTTGAGGTACCAAGCATTCACCATGCTTAAACAATTGCACACTTTTCCAAGAAACAAATTACATTCCAAAATGAGTGTCTTCCAGTGTCTTAAGTTCCTTGGTAGGACTGGATAATGAAGCCTTTCCATTTAGAACATTTTCAACATTGACAACAAAGCAGTCAAATATTATTTTGTTACAATGTAGCAGCTTCCTACTTAGGTAGACTTTTCCTTCTACAACCTTTGAATTTCTCCAAAATAATTCTACATATTTTCCATCCACGAATGCTGGAGACCTCATTATTGAGTGAGGTGGTCTCTTACTCCGTGTACATGCCGAGTGAGTGAAGCTCGGCCGATTGGAAGTGAAATAGAATGAGTTCTACCCCCTTTTTCATTTCGTTTTAACAAGAGCGCATGTGCACTTTTGGGCGCGTACGCACTAAAACTGTGCATGCGCAGCAACATGCATGCGCCCTGGTTTGGTATCGAACATAATGGCATGTGCACACTTCCTTAGATGCGCGCGCATCTTTGTTGTATCTCCTCTAGCACAACCCCATTGCAGTTGTTTTGGGGAACAACTTTGTGTGCCCATGAGCAAATGGTCTAAATGTTAGCATACTCCTAAAATAAATTGAGAAAGTAATGAAAAGCTCGCAAAGGGTTTAGGAAATTGAAACTGAAAAGATATTTGAGTAATGATTAAAACAATTTTCAAAAGTAAATTAAAAATGCTAAAATAAAATTTTGTATAATGTATAATTTTATTTTTAAAACTAAATAACTTGGGTGTTCATCGGGTTCCACAATGAATGTTTTAAGAGAGAGGAAAACTACGGTTGTGAGATTGCTTTTCTCGACAAGTTTCGAACCCTCATGCAGGTTCATCATCGTAACCTCAATGTGATGATGGTTTAAATTAACCTCAATGTGCCAATGGTTTAAAATTAAAAGAAGCATTAAAACAAATTCTGGGGCTCAACAAGAGCATCATGTCACTTACGAGAATTGAACTTGGGTGAAGAGGGCTATATCATTCCTCCCAACCACTCAAGCTACAATCAATGGACTTAAATAGTTAATAATTTAGATATAACATTTTACATTTTCTATTTAATAAATAAATAATCATTTAAAAAAAAATTAATCTTAATAATCTTTATACAATGACATAGTAGGAATGAAAAATTATTAATAGGAATGAAAACCTTTCAAACCTCTATAAATATGCATGTAATTTTTTTGACCTTTTCTATTTAATAAATGTACAAGGATTAGTTTAGTGAATGAAGGCTTTAAACTCTATGCTAAAAATTCATATTAGTTATTATGTCTTTGATGTGGAACATATAGTGATCAGGGAAGCCCATGAATTAGAAGGTTGGGGGTGCATTTTTTGCTCGGGTTATGGTTATGGTTTAAACATTGGAATTTCAATTTCTGGATTTTTCGGTTTTAAAAAATTGTATTTATCAGTCACAATGGCGTTATCCTTGTTTTCTCGACCCCATGATGCATTGGCGTTGTTGCTTTGGCATCATGGGTGTAACATCCCAAAAAATTCACAAAAATTTAAAAAAAAGGTAGCATTAAATGTTGTACTTTCTAATGTGGAAATAAAATAACTGCTAATCTTCTTAACTAATAACAAAATTATGATAATGATCATTCATACTTCGTAACACAAAATGTGACATTAGTTTTTGCTTATGTTAATTATAAATCTATATGTTGTATTTATATTTTCTTGCGATGCAATCATCTAGATGTAATACTGACGGTTTGCTTTTGGATGTTGATGAAGGGGCCCTACGGGGTACCCTGGGGTTTACTTAGCTATGTTATCTAAAGCACTTGAACCTGTTTCTTTGTGGAGATATGCAGGTAAGAGTATTACAATGAATCAAGTGTTACAAGTAATTCTAATTATGTTTTCAGTTAATTGTCAATGCATTATCACAACTCTTGAGTACTTTCTTGCAAGAGAGTTAATAATGGTATGGATCTCCTGTCCTATTTTTGTAAGTGTTACCTTGACTATACTTATAAGTCGCAGAAGTCGTAACTAAAAGTAACTACACTAGACTCTTTAGTGAAACTTCAAAGAAAATATATTTACACTATGAATTCTTAAATAAGTGCTAGATTACAATGTATACGTGCTATTATGATCCTGTCATCATTTCTCCAGTTTGCAAAAGTAGTAATATCGAATATGTTTCAACTTGTACAATGTTCTATATTATAGAAACATGAAGCAAATATTATTTTAAATATGTAGATTGACTTGAAAGTCATAACTATAGTAGATTATGCATTTCTCAATTGATAATTCATGAAAACTATATTAATATAGCAAGGTTTTCCTATAATACTACTATCATAATTAAAATGATATTATTGCAATACTATATGGTTAGACCTTACTAATCTAATATTTATACATTGTAATATGCTATGCCATGTGAACAAATAATACGATCTGCATAAAATGAATTCTAGCTATAAAGTAATTATTTAATGCGACTTATGTCATTTTGAGAAATATATGCAATATATATGAACCATGCATTCGATTGGTAATACATTGGAAATGATATGGAATTATATGTTGTAACCCTAAGTATTAGCAACTATAAACATTGATAATATATGATGTTACACTTTGCAAACCAAATCAATGTATTGATAATGGATAGAGACAGGTGTTAATTCGTACCAGTTGTGTGTTGGCAGAATTAACGTGTCCAATCCGAGCATTAATGACCCAACCAACTCCCATGGTGGAATGTACTGCTCGCTGTCAACATAACCTTCTTCACATGGAGACCTAGTGGAAAATATTGTTATCAATCCGAGTTGTGCATGGTTAACGTGGGAATCGCCTCCAAGCTTGATTTTACGATGGTAAGGTCATTAATGGAGTTTTAAATGCAGTGGTGCTTCATAAAATGTGGTTCTCTGCTCAGTAGATATCTCCCATCGATCTTGTTGTGTCTTGGTTTTGGGACTTTAACCCTAATCTTACAACTATGTCTTCATTGAGATTATTCTTAGGAATTCATTTGTTGTTACTAGGCTGTGAAAGTTTAGGGTTTGGTGGTTGCTCGCCTGAGGACTCCTTCCTCAGCTTCGATGGTGTGACCTGCTACTGTCACTTGATGATGTTTGGGTTTTTAAAAAGGTTTCGAGAGCCGAGAGTTTAAAGGTGAGGAATTACTATAAAATTGGCCTATAAGTGTGATTCCGGAAGATCATATCAGTTCGGGTCTTGATGCAATGCAAAAATTTTGTCGAGGTAATGTCTTGTTTTCAATGGCTTAGGTTTTCCTGTTACTACTCAGTCAATAATTTAATGTGAGATTTTTTAACCGCATTCTTCATGGTTTGACAGGTATCAACCTCTGCTCGCAGGTATGCTTTGGCTGAAGCTGAAGGGGAAAGAAGGCTGCTATACCATCTAGTAGGCCTCGGTGGTTCTTATCCTTGTAGGTTCTCCTGACATGTTGGCTGAAATTTGTTGTTTTGACAAGGTCTGAGGAAATTTCTTGGAAAAGGATCTTTAACTGTTGAGATGACTTTCGAGAGCCTCACGTCTTGTGTATAGAGGATGGAATCCTCATCTCTTTTTACTATCCTTCCACTGCAGCGTTTCGTTGTAACTTTCGTTGAAGTGTAAACTTGTTTTATGATGAAATTTTCTAAAGGGTTGAGCCCTCTGTCATTTCAATGGAAGAAAACAGTGTTTTAAGAAAACGTAAAATAGTTATGAGCATTTTCTAGGTTTATATAAATTCATAATTTTTATTAGGTAGCACGGTATTGATACTGGCTGAGAGCCGTGGGCTAACTTGTTTCTCGACAGAGAAAACCCTGTGCTCGTAATGTCTAAGTTTAAGTTTGGAAAATGATAATGTAACTTGGTTTTGGTTTTGAACCATAACTTGATTTATGAAGTAATACTCCCATCTGTGTTTGCTTGAACGGTTAGATAGCTAATGTAATGTAATAGTTGGGCAATAGGAATGTGTTTTGGTTTTGGAAAAGAATTGATATTTTATGTTTCAAAGTATTTGGCCGTAAGCTAGCTATAAAATAATTTCAGGGTTTTTAACTTGAAACTGGAATTGTCAAAAATCCTCCGTTATTGTCGATGTAAGCTGTTTAAGTATGTGACTGTCAAACCAGTTATGAACCTGTAACGATATTGTAAATGATTTGCTTCCTTTTTAAGGGTTTCGATTCTGTGTCTATCGTAATGCAATGAAATGCTAAATAATAAATGACAGAGTGTTGGGGTTCTACCGATGATGAAAGTCTTTGAATTTAATAGTTGTAGTTGATAATTAAATCGAAATATGAGATATGGATACTGAAATGAAATAGTGATATTCAGTGATGTGAATGACAAGTATCTATTTATCATTTATATGTAACAACTCTGTATAAAAGAATATTTAAATTTGCAGCTGTTAAATTTCTAGAAATAATGATGCCTGAAATAAGTGGAATTATAACACCTTATTGTTAGAAAGAATAATAATAGAATGCATAGTATTAGCTTTCAAAATAGATAGTAATAATTTGAAAACCTAGTCTTGTGCAGAGATGAAATGCTGTACTTTTGTTACTAACTAAAGAAAATGCTATATGTCTGTTTTATGATAAGTTGTTCTATTTTTTTGAGTTTAGACATATATAATTGATATTTCAGAATTTAAAAGAAACACTACAGTGTTAGTCTATCCATTCACTTGGCATTGTGCCGATCAATAATTTGACTTAATTCTACTTCCCTGTACTAGAGTACTATACAGAAACATTATGGGAAAATACAGAGAAGATATTTAATCAATCATCTCATTTAATTAACCATCATCATACAAATGCATACCTAGGTTAGAAATTGAAACAGTTGCTTATGTATACCATTATCTGTAAATACTAAATCTACAATGCAGAAAATCATTTAACTGAAAATAACAAGACAGAATAATAAAACCCTATGAATGTAGGAGAAACAAACAACCCAAGGAGCCTACCCCACCCAACCTACTCATGAAGACAACGAAATTACTTGCCTTAGGACCCCCAAGCCTATTCACTGAACCACTAAGAAGAAGAATTTGTAGAAGCTTTAGGTCATGCACTTGCAGCAACAAAGTAGTTCATCTAGTCAGAGACACCTGCACCAGCGCCTTTGGTTTCCTTCTCAAAACAAATTTCAACAGACTCACAATGCACTTCCACTTAGCCTCCCTATTCGAATCTCCCAGCCTCCCTATTCGAATCTCCCAGTCATCATCTCATATACTTGAGGACTTATTTCTACAGATAATAAAGTGGAGCTCCCTGCTCAATTCAAATTGCCTTATCTAGGATGCCTAGGCCTTTTTAGTGGTTAACTTGGTCATTAACAAGCTAACAGCTCTACTCCAACCACCTGGGGGATAATGCCATAATTTTAGGGGTTGTTGTCCCATAACCAACAGCTAGTGGTGGAGTGAAAATGCTAACACCTGTCACATGCCTTCTAACAGCTTCCATTCCTCCTAGTGGGTCAGTGAACACTCATTTAACAGTTCCCTTGGGTGTTTGTCTCTTGTTTTAATTTATTAAATAATAATAATATGTTATTACAATCATTCTTGACCAAATTTGGTCATAATTACAAAGCTTTTTAATTATAATTTAACATAATGTTTTTGCAAATAAAATAAATAGTCTCAAAACTTGGGTAGGTGACATACACCCCCCCTTAAGTCTCAACATCATCCTCAATGTTGTTCATTCATTTTCTGTGTATTCCTTAAACAGATTTGGGTATGTTGCCCACATACTACTCTCCAACTCCCAAGTTTCCTCTTCTGGGCTAAGGTGCTTCCATTGCACCTTTACCTGCCCAATGGCGTGATTCCGGAGTAGAGTTTACCTCTTTTCGAGGATACAGTCCAGTTCCACCTGAAAATCATTGTCTTGTTCCACGTGTACATCATTCCAATTTATAATATGAGTAGAATCGTGTACATATTTCTTTAAAACTGAAATATGAAAAACATTATGTATTTTTAGATTTGGTGGAAAAGCTAGTTGATATGCCACGGGTCCTACCCTTGAAATTTTTTTGAAATGACCACAATACCTGGGTGTTAGTTTGGCACAGCTTCCCAATTTTAATGAGCTCTTCTTCGGTCTTACCTTAATGAAAACATGCTCACCAATCTAGAACTCTTTATGAGTCCTTTTAATATCTGCTTGACTCTTTTTCCTATCTTGGGAAGCTTTAATATTTATTTGTACCTGTTGCACAATTAGTTCTATTTCCTTCAGCAATTCAGGTCCTAATATAACTCTATTAACTAGGTCATTCCAAGAAACTGGTGTATTAAATTTCCTACCATAAAGAATTAAAAAAGGGCTAAGCCTGGTTGATGCATGGTAATGTTTGTTATATGCAAATTCTGCTAAATGCAGGTAGTCCCACTTACCAGGCTAGTCATTAACATACATCCTTAGCATGTCTTCCAATATCTAATTTACTCTTTCTGTCTATCCATCCGTTTGTGGATGAAATGTTGTGCTGAAGTTTAAGGTTGTATTCAACCCTTTAAACAAAGATCTCCAGAAGTTTCCAATAAACTTAGAATCATGGTCTGAAACTATCATTTTTGGTATTCCATGTAATCGAAAAATCTGTTTCATAAAAATTTTTGCAATATCTGGAGCCTTATAAGTAGTTTTTACTAGTGTAAAATGTGCTGCCTTGCTGAGTTTATCCACTACCACCATGATGGAATCATTTTGTTTCTGATTGTTGGGTAGTTTGGTAATAAAATCTATGCTTATGATCTCCCATTTCCAACTAGGTATAGGTAATGGCTATAACAGTCCATCCGGATGCTGATGTTCCACTTTTACTCTTTGATAGTCAAATCATTTAGCTATATATTCTACTACTTCATCCTTCATCCTAGGCCAATAGTATTCTTTCTGCAACACAATTATGGTTTTCTGATAACCTGGATGACCAACATAATGACTTTTTTGCATCTCATCTAAAATCATAATTTTGATCTTTGGTACATTGGGCACATATAATCTGTTTTTGTACAACAGGAAGTCATTTTCTCTTAACCTAAAATATTCCATAGAATTTTAAGAATGACTTTCTGCTATCTTTTCATGTAAATTTATGTATTCTTCATCTATTTTAATCGCTTCAAAAATTTGATTTTGTAAATATGTTGTGTATGTACTGATGGCTGAAATAAAATTTAACTTTACATTATGACTTAAAGCATCAGCAACCTTGTTCTCTTTACCCTTTATATGATGAATTTCAAAATCATATTCACTTAGAAAGGTTATCCATCTAGCTTGTCTAGCATTCAAGTTCGTTTGATCTAGTAAATACTTCAGCCCCATGTTATCGGTCATCAAAGTAAATTTTCTGCCAATAAGATGATGATGCCACATTTTTAAGGCGTGTATTACTGCTAATAATTCCAAATCATATGTAGAGTAATTTTTCTCATGTATTTTCAGTTTTTGAGACTCATATGCAACAGCATGTCCCTCTTGTGTTAGGAATCCACCGAGTCCGTCATTACATGCATCAGTGCATACTATAAAATCCTTATTAGGATCTGCAATTCTTAGAATATGTGTTGTACTTAGTAATTCCTTCAACTTCTTAAAACTGTCTGCACACTTTTGATCCCATTCAAACTTCTTCCCCTTCTTTTGTAAGGAGGTTATGGGGTTTGCAATCTTAGAAAAACCTTCTATGAATTTTCTATAATATCCTGTAATCCCCATAAATGATCGTACGTCCGACACATACTTAGGAACCAACCATTCATTAATGGCTTTTATCTTATCGGGATCAACCGATTCTTTAGAGATTATGTGACCTAAATACTGAATCTTATCCCTTTGAAAGTGACACTTACTAAACTTATCATATAACTGATGATCTCTCAGAACTTGTTAAATAATATGCAGATGTTTGTCATGTTCTTCCTTACTTTTAGAATATACCAGAATGTAATCTATGAACACAATGACGAATTTATCCAAATATTTGTGCAGAATATTATTCATTAAGCACATAAATACTGCTGGGGCATTAGTCAACCCAAATGGCATGACCACGAAATCATAATGTCCATAGCGAGTTCTAAAGGCTGTTTTAAAAATATCCTCATCCTTCACACGAACTTGATGATATCCTAACCTTAAATCAATCTTTGAAAATATCGTTGCTCCACGTAGCTGATCAAATAGATCATCGATGTGGGGAAACGGATATCGTTCTTGATTGTCATCTTGTTTAGTTGGCCATAATCTATGCAAAGTCTTAAAGTGTCATCCATCTTCTTAACAAAAATAATAGGTGCTTCCCAAGGAGACACGTTGGGTCTTATATAGTTTTTATCAATCAATTCCTTCAACTGTGATTTTAACTCATTTAATTCCAATATGTTCATCCTATATGGAGCTTTGGAGTTCGATACTGCACCGAGTATCAGTTCAATGGTAAAATATAGATCCCTCTTGAGGGGTAATCCTGGAATCTCTTCTGGAAAAACATCCAGAAATTATTTTAGGATAGGTATATCTTCTAGTTTCAGTTTGTTCTCTTTTGTAATTCACTCTTCATGTACTACATTCACTGCGAACATCTTACATCATTTTCTAACTGCTCTTTTTACTTGCATAGCTGAAATCTAGACAGGCAAAAACTTTTCTCCTTCATCATTTAGACAGGCAAAACTTTTCTCATAACAATTCAGAATAACATGATGTGATTCGAACCAGTCCACTCCAATTAACATGTCATAGGATCCTAAAGGTAAAACATTTAACTTGGTTCGTGTCTTTAACTGATTCATAGATAAAACATAACTTTCAACAAAATCAGAAACTTTTCTTCTTGTTCCTGTTGCTAGTCTAACTAACCAGGATTTATTAAATTTTTCTATTTTCAGATTAAAATTTTCTACAATATCTGGATATATATAACTCAGGCTAGCACCTGGATCAATCAAAATAGAAACAGGGTAGTTTTGCAGCATACCTTCAATCTCTACCATAGACACTTGATGTTCAACTTGCCTGTTGTCTAGAGCTGCATTAATTCTGGGCATATCTCTTTCCAAGTTTCCCACAGAAGGTTCAACTTGTATGGAATGAATGTTATTGGCTGTCCACTTCTTATTGGGACAGTTTGAAGCATAATGAGGACCTTGGCACTCAAAACATTTTATAGGTGTCCTCTGGTCATTAGTTTTGGTAATATTGGGTGTATTTCTAGGAGGTGTAAAATTCTGTTGTTTATTATTTCTAGGACTGTTTCCTTGGAAATTTTGATTTGGAAAGTTTTTCTTTTGAAAACCAGAATTTTCATTGAACCTAAAATTCTTCTTCTTCAGCTAAAAGTTGTTGGGTTTATGATTTTTCCAGTTAGATATCCCTTCTCTTTTCCGATTCGTATCATAGTAGAAAGTTTTTTTTCTCATGGCTTCTTCTAAGGTCTTTGGATTATCATATTCTATTATGTCCTTGATGTTGAAAGGTAGACAACTCAGATAACTCTGAATCTTTGGTTTCTCCTCCACAACGTATGGCACATACCTTAGCAAATTCAGAAATTTGTTGTTGAGCTCTTTCATGTTCATGGTTCCCAGTCGTAAATCATAGAATTCCTTAGATTTTTCTTCATAATATTGTTCAGATAGGAACTTCTTCTTGAAGTATCGTTTACAAGTGCTCCAATTCACATCCTTTTGCTTGATACCCTTCACTCTTTTGATGTCCTGCCACCAAATGTCTGACTTCCCTATCAAGTTGTATATGGCCATCTTTGCTTTCAATGATTCTGAATAATCATAAATTTGAAAGTATTTCTTCATGCCGGACAACCATGCTTCAACTGTATCTCCTTTATCAGTTTCACCATTGAAGGTTGGGGGTTTGATATTCTTGAACTCCCCAAAAATCTGCTCATACTGTTTATGGCTTTTTCTTTTTGGTTTGTAATCCCCTTCGTTGCTATCACTTGAATAATTACATTTCTCTTTATGTATCTCATTTGCAGCTCCTGATGATGTTGAAGTGTTATTCTCATAATCAGTTCTCACTTTCTTACGCTTATTCTGATGAGGTAAGTCTTCAGTCTTGGAGGTATTTTCAACCCTTCTATCCTATTCGTCAGTTCGGCATTGATCGAATAATGCTTGGTTCAGTTCTTCTCGTGCCTTCAGAATTCTCTCATTATCCTACTTAACAGATCTTATCTCTGCTTTGAACTCCTGAAATGCACGTATAAATTCTGATGAATTGTCATTTAATTCACCATGGATCTCTTCTTCATAATGTTGTCCCATGTTATTGTTGGTATGACTGTTCGGTCAAAATCTATCCTCCATGTGTTCAGCTCCGCCTTCCATACCTAAAATTTAGAAATCAATTTTCTGTAAACAAAATAATTTAATTAGTAAAGATTTCTGTTGTCAAAAAAAAATTTATGTTGCGTGTTCTTTGGACCTTTTCAGGCTGAGAGTTTGAACATGAGCTCTAATACCACGTGTAACATCCCAAAAAATTCACAAAAATTTAAAAAAAAAATAGGTAGCATTAAATGCTATACTTTCTAATGCAGAAATAAAATAAATGCTAATCTTATTAACTAATAACAAAATTATGATAACGATCATTCATACTTCTTAACACAAAATACGACATTTTTTTTGCTTATGTTAATTATATATCTATATGTTGTATTTAAAGTTTCTTGCCATGCAATCATCTAGATGTAATACTGACGGTTTGTTTTTGGATGGTGATGAAGGGGTCCTATGGGGTGATAGTTTTTCATAATTTACATCAATGTGATCTAGGATCTTAACTGAGAGAATAACATGTACAACATATACTCTCCAATGAGAGTATGAGTGAGAAAGTGAATGATAAAATAGAGTGCCTCCCGCACTCTATTTATACATGACTTGACTTTCCTAATAACCTTTACTAGGTCGGCCTTAACTTAACCACATAACATAATGCTGACACGGCCGACCCCCAATAGGGTGGTCTAATAACCCTTTGAACCTATAACATACCCTATTTGCTGGAAAACATTTTCTGTTAAGAAACATTTTGATAACTTTTATTGTAAATTTTTATGTTGGACAGGTGTCCAAGGATGAATGTAATTTGCACAATATATTATTATTTAATAAATAAAATAGGAGACAAACACCTAAGAGGACATTTGAAGGAGTGGTTACTGATCCACTAGGTGGAATGGAATCTGGGGTAAAAGGCAATGTACAAGTGGCAACATCATGATGCAACTAACTAGCTATTGGTATGGGACAACTCCCTTGAAATGTGGTCATAGTTCCCTGAAAGATGGGACTAGAGCTTGAGGCTCATTTATTCCAAACTAACCACTAAAAGACCTAGGAAGTCTATATAATAGCCATCAAATATTGAACTAAGGTTCATCACTTTTCCTGATGAGGAAATTTACCATGGGGTTTTGCTGTGTTTGCACCCAATAGATTTGATGAGAGGATATGCTATGTTGTTGATCATGTTCTGAGTCTGCCAATCTCTTATTGAGTTCAGGAAGTTGATGCTGAGTGGAGAAGGCATTTTATTTCAGGAGGTTGATACCGAGTGGAGAAGGTATTTTTGAGTCCCTTGCTTCTACACAAATTCCACCCACTTACTAGATCAATAATCAGGCTCGGGGTTTCATTATAAGTCAACAAATGAGCTGCTTCTTCTGAAGTAGGTTGGGACGAACAGGCCTCCCTGGGTGTTTGTCGGCCTATCATCTTTTACATGTTCTATTGTCTTATATATTTTTATTTTCAAGTTCTGTTCTCTACTATATTTTACTGTTTATTTCATAAAGTTCATTTTAGTTTTCCTGAATATTTTAATAATTCTATATAAATAGAAATGATTGAATAAATTAGTCTCTGCATTTTTCCCCATGCAAAAAGGAACAACATCATACTCTAGTACAGAGACAGATTAAGTAGAATAGATTAAGATAGGAACATAGCCAAGTGAATGAGAAGATTAAATTATTATAAATTTCTCAAGTTCTACTTACTGTTTAATTCATGTAAATACATCTACAGTGCCCTCATTCTCATTATTTTTAGCTAACTGTTTTCCTAATTTACATGCAATGTTTCCTTGTTTGTAAATATCTTTGTTTCAAATAAATAGATTTACGTTCTAACAGTAAGAATTGTTTTCTGCATTTATTAGCTAAAATGGATATGCTTATTTTAGGTTAATTATAGATTTACTTTCAATATACAGCAGAATGATAATTCTTCTACAGACAGCAAGGATTCCCAATTATTTCATGTACATATTTATACATTGTTTTATACCATAAACTACACAGTAGAAATCAAAACATTATTATTTTTGTCATAATCCTAAACAGAGTTATCAACTATCAGCCTATAGTCAACATTCTCATTTTTAAACGTCATATCTCTCTTTCATACGATTCTCACTATAATACAGAATTGTTACAATTTATACAGAATCCAATCATGGTTTCAACATCATACAATGCAGAAAACCAGTTATGCATTTCATCACGGTTTCAAACTCAAACTTGGTATCTTAAACCCTCAATCTGGGAATATTTTTCCTATTTTTAAGACGCAGCAACATTGTTATAAATAAACGAAGTGCATACAGGTCGTAAGCCTTCATAAATACATTCATCTATCCATTGTTCCTAGAAAAACAAACAGTCATATTATTATCTCACAAAACTTTCACCCATCGTTTTATGATCACGATAAACATAGAGGGTTGTTAAAACAATATACATTCTCACATTGTAGACGAGCTACACGTTATGATCACAGACCAATTCCAAAACGATGAAGTAACAAAACCATAGCAACATAAGTTTGTAAGACATTCTTCTCATTGACAAACTTGTCGGAGCTCGAAACTTAACCAACATAATTTGCATTTCACATTCTTTACGATTTTGCCTATGGATCGAGGTATTATCCTCCCCATACTTTTCGAAAAGGTTTACAAACCCTATTTACAAAACTCTCTGAGTTACAAACACAACACACAGAACATTACATAGTTGGTCATCATCTTTTACACAAAGTTCCAAGGAAACCACCGAGGCTTACCGGTTGGTATAGCTATATTCCAACCTTCAATGCCTAGAATCGATGAGCCATTGCATACTACACCTGCAAAAAAATATGAGTGTGGTTAAAACAGTATCTCAGAAGGAAAAGATTACAGTATCGAAATTTAATAACTATTAGCACTATTGTATGAACATTACAATGAAGGACATCAAACACATTATCTTTTAAATGATAGCCATAGCAGCAATGAATGACGAGACATTGCAATTGCAATGAAAAATACTACTTTGTCGAATTCCGATATAGCCAAAGTCAACTATTTAAGCACAATAACACAGTTCCAAGAAATGTAGCAACTGTGGCAAGGCCCCGAGCCATTCTTTTCAAATCCAACAAACCCTCAACAATTCAGGGTATCGAACCACCCAAAGACCAACTCTAAGATTGCAAATGTAAAACATTCATCACTGTACAAAAACTGGATAGAGCTCGGCTCTATAAATTTACATAGGTTACAAGTTCAAGACTCTGGATCAATGCATCCACATGCCAAAACAATAAGACTACAAACCCTCAGCCTGTCGGCCATGCAGAGCCACCACTACCAAATGAAAATGAACACAGTAAACTCTTCGAATGCAGCAAAGGTAGGGTTTAACCACATCATTGAAATCCCTGCCAAGATCAACGATGTAGATCATCGGTGAGATTTATGAAATCACCAGCCAGCTACCACATTTAATGAGCCATCACTACCACAGTCACAAAGGAGCTAGCTCGGTAACATTTTAAACCTTCATCGAGTTACAAATCAACACTGAGTTGTTACACCAAAACACTTACACATGAAATAAGCTTACTAAGCCATCCACGAGGGAATCCCACTATTCTCGTTGTTTGTAAGCATTCAATGCTTAAGATACAATCACATCCACCAACTAGTAAACCATAATAACATACATATCAAACAACTTGGATACGGTTATAATATGGTCGTGATATATCACCCTTGTAACATCAAGTTAAGAGTCAGGTAGGATTTCCACCACGGTTATATAAGTGTCACTTAGGATCACGAAACGTGCACACAAACCACAATATATTTCACCAAAGTTATAATATCAATAGAGTCACGACATTGCACACACACAAATATTATATATAGACTAATTATAAAATAGTTGTTTAGTATTTCAACACTATGCAAGTAATCTAATGAAATCATCCAAGGAAAAGCATACAATATAAATAGCATAGAATTTATTGTTGCTTAAGGGGTCAATTACATTACAAAAGACTTAGCATTAATTACATACATTCTAATGCATAGTGAAGTATAAGACTTGTCACTAGAACCAAGTTATTATCACCATGGTAGAGTATAGTCCCTAGGCTTTATCTCAGTGACTATACTTAGAACTTTCACAATGATTATAGGAAAATGATCGAGAATCACGTATAACTGCACATGGAATTCAAATGGAAATTATTTATAGATATGCGTATAGAGCTGAGTTACGATAATTATAGACCTTCTTGTGATTTAATTACAAACTTACAAAATACAGAAGGAAAGATGCACTATTTACATCAACAATCATAGTAAGAAATATTCAACTTGATTATTAGTCTCGGACCAAGATTCTCACCGGTAGGATGTCCACAGTTTATATCTCTTCAATTAATGACAAAACAGATTCACAGAAAACTGTTTGACTACTTGTCGCAACTTTAAACTCTTACCTGTAAACTGTCACAAGTACGAAATCACATGCTTTAGCACGAATGCTAAGTAATACTTGGGGCATCCATAGGACCCCTTCATCAATCAATAAAAGTATATTAGACAAATATGACTGATTCATAAATCAAAACATCAATAATAGAAGATGCAGTAGTATTGATAACATCAAGAGAAAAACATAATCCCGTTAGTCGCAAATTCTTATACGATAAGCTATCTGTTGAGATATTGTAACTTCAAAGAATATTATATTTGTACTTTATTATTCCGGAGATGTTTCATTCATCCATGAATATCTTATTGTATATCTGGAAATGTTTATTCCTCCGTCGGAATGTGGTAACTTGGGTTATTAGACTTCCCTAGTGGGGGTCGGCCCTATGTGTGTTATGTGGGTCAAAGGGTTATTAAACCACCCTAGAGGGTTCAGCCCAGTTAGTTTTAGTGGGGTATTTAACCCATTGGTTAAATATGAGCCTACATGTTTTGTGTAAAAGACAAGTCGGAGTAGTCTATAAATAGAGGAGGTGTATTTTTCATTTTACACACTCACTCACTTGAGAGTGGCTCACCTGTGGAGGAGAGGTCTGCTATGGAGAAGGAGGAGCTTATGCTCAGGGTTACATCTTTGTATATTGCTGGTCATCTATATTGAGGAAGCTTTACTGGGTTTTCTACCCCATGAGGGTTTCCCAGGATAAATCTGTGTCTCTTGTGTTTATACTATGCTTGTTGTTTCTTCAGTGATCCTGTATGTCCTATTATTGTGAAATGGAATGTAATGCTGCTATTTTCTATCTTAGCATATTAAATCTTAACATGGTATCAGAGCTAACCTGAAGGAAGGAAATGTATGGCACTTACGACACTTGCTTCACTTGTTACAATTTGAAGGTTTGTGTTTTACATAGAAAAAACCAGTCATCATGTAACTTTCACTGTAAATCAATTTATGTGAAGGTTCAGGATCTAAAAAGTTTACAGGTCGTAGATAACATCCCCAGGTACCTTGTGTCCAAAGGGAACCCTCAGATTCATTGTACTTTTTGAGTTATGATCAGTACAAGTTAGGGTTTCTGCCTCTTCCAGATCTCAGTCAAAATCAGGTGACCTAGGAAAAAAGGTCAAAATCAGGTGACTTGGGATAGGAAGATCCAAATGAAATTTCGTAAAAAGTGACAGGTAGTACACAGACTGTAATATCTCAGGAAACCTTTTCAGAGGCCAAAGCTGAACCAATGACACGTGGCACTCCGTACAAGTTTGCTCTCCTGTTTTATCCCATAAATAGGTCACGTTACGACACTTGGCATAACTCTCTCTCAAAAAATCCAATTGAGGTCATACCTATCGAGATGAAAAGATGACAGGTCAGGCTACCACAGAAAATTTTTTCATACCCTGTGGCGCAAAATGTTCAGAGTTATAGCAGAAACAATCAGGTACATCTTTCTGTCAAAACGGAATTATTTTTGGAGCACCTTCATTCATGGCTTCAAGAATTTAGGGTTTCAGAGAAAGTTAGAATTTTTGGAATCGGAATCCACGGCTGAATGCTACTTAGGAAAATCAAAATTTAGAGACCAAGATTGAATTTTTTGGTTGGGTAGAAGATCGATCTTGATCAAACCCCAGTTCGGGATTTTGATTGGAAAGATGGAAAATTAGGGCTTCAACAAAAGTTGGAATTTTTTGAAGTCTGTAACCACGACTGGAAGCTCCTCAGAAAAATAAGAGTTTAGAGCCTTGGATCGAACCTTTTGATTGGACAGAAGGGTGGGCTTCATCAAACCCTAGTTTGGGTTCCTGTCTAGAAGATCCACAAGTTTCGAAGGCAATTTTGAGGGGTCAAATTTTGGAGATTTCAAAATTGAAGTATGCTAGTTTGATCAACTCAGCAAGACACATCCTTCCATCCATTCAGAAGTGTGAAAGTCAAAGATTGAATTTTTAGGGTTTCTCTAGCAAACCCTAATCAAGCTCCAGATCACGTTTCAGGGGGAGTTGAGGCTAAGGCCTTACATAAGAAGACTACAAGAAGTCTCGATAGGTATGACTTAAGGAGGTTTAGGTATGTCTTGAAATCTAATTCTTGATTAAGTTCATAATGTGTTTGTCTTCATATTATTTATTAGTACAATCTTGATTAATGTTAGAATTGTCTTATCACCCTAGTAACGATATGAATACGTGTGAATTATCGAAGACATTCATTGATTAGGGCTATATGATTGTACTAATGCATTGTGGTGTTGTGTGAGGTTGATGTTGTCTGCTAACAAGATACAGGTACATCACAAAAGACAAATCAAGTTCCATGACAATGAAAACATGAAGACAAAGACTCATCCATAATCTTTGTTCTACTTACGAGGTATGTATGACTTTGTTATATTATGCTTAACCTATGAGACATGCAGGTTCTAGCTCAGGATCTCTAAATCATTGAAGAGATTGTTTAGGTATGTTGTACATAACTAAGCAGGTTTACTAATCCAGGTATGTTTTCCTATGTCAAGTTAGAATCTTACCTTGTGTTAGGATCCCTTATATAAGTATACTTGGTATGATTGGTTATGCTTATTCATAAAATTATTAATCAAGGGTTTATGCATATTATGTCTTTTATCTTGATGATTTAAATAACCATAAGAGTACTATGATCAAACAAGAATATGCATGAGTAAAAGAAGACTTCCTTGAAACCCTGAATACTAATGATCATGACTATACATATTCAAGATTATTTAGAATTAGAATGTTTTGACAATATTGAGAATATACTAATGAATGTATGTTTGTGTATGAGATCATTATGATGACACTAGTGCACACTTGAGCATGCACAGTGGTACAAAATGAATAGAAGTTCAAAAGACATATAGAAGATCAAACGAGAGGAAACCACACAAACATAAAAGATAAGTATTTGAGTTGTTATTTGAAATAGTAAATGATATTGCTTGTATGCATATTTGTATTCTAGAATATATGATGCTGAGTGTAAACATTCATAGAGCATTGAACAGTATACTACTAATATGCATATGATTGGTAAGTTGGACAAACATTCCATTGTTGCTTGTCTAGAATGAAACCTCTTTGCTGACATGCTGAGAGCTGTGCACACTCTCGATAGTATGTTATGGTAGAGATGGAAGGCATCTAGATAGCCACTGTATGCATACAGGATATGGGAAAGTGTTGTGCCAAAGTATTGGTCAAAATAGTTGCATAACTATGTAAATGATATCTGCATGCATAATAGATTATCATGCCAATATGATTTGATGATTATGAAGTATTACTAATCATGTACTTAATTTTGATTTGTAGGAAAGATCATGATGAGTGATGAACACTAAACAAGCGATGGATGTTCAAAAAAAAAAAAAAGATTTTCAAATCAAACACACTATAGAAGGCTTGTGGCTACAAGATTCTCTTAGAAAGAGGAAGAGAATCATGATGAGATGTTTCCTCCAAGTGGCTAGATAAGACCATTCTCTTAATGGTGTAATTAAAGAAGAAGTGTGAATCAGGTTCTGTATGGGTTCCCAAGATCGATAGTAAATTGATGAGAATACATGTGAGGATTGCATCATCCTTGAACACAAGTTCTAAAGTCAGCCATAGACAAGTGTCTCCGAGAAAGAAGAGGGATTGTATCATCCTTGAACACTTGTTCTAAAGAGAGCCATAGATGTATGTCTTCGAAAATGAAGTCCTTGGTGGACATGAGAGGATTGGATCATCCCTGGACTTCAGTCCTGAAGAGAGCCGTAGACATGATGTCTCTGACAATGAAGTCCTGAATGAACAGGTAGGGGATTTCATCTTCCCCGGACCTCGGTCCCAGAATTGAGCCGTAGACTGATGTCTCCGAAAATTGAAGATAGGACTGCATTGTCCCTGAACTAGGTTCAAAATGTACGTGAGGACTGCATCACCCATGAACTGGGTTCAAAATGTACGTGAGGACTGCATCGTCCATGAACTGGGTTCAAAATGTACGTGAGGACTGCATCGTCCATGAACTGGGTTCAAAATGTACGTGAGGACTGCATCGTCCATGAACTAGGTTCAAAATGTATGTGAGGACTGCATCATCCATGAACTGGGTTCAAAATGTACGTGAGGACTGCATCGTCCATGAACTGGGTTCAAAATGTACGTGAGGACTGCATCGTCCATGAACTGGGTTCAAAATGTACGTGAGTACTGCATCGTCCATGAACTGGGTTCAAAATGTATGTGAGGACTACATCATCCATGAACTGGGTTCAAAATGTATGTGAGGACTGCATCGTCCATGAACTAGGTTCAAAATGTATGTGAGGACTGCATCGTCCATGAACTGGGTTCAAAATGTACGTGATGGGATTGCATCGTCCCTAGACATGAGACTTGTCTTAAAGTGATAAGGACTAATCATACTGTAAGTAGATTGGGATTGCATCGTCCCTAGACATGGTGAGGTGTCTTAAAGTGATAAGGACTAATCATCCTGTAAGTAGATTGGGATTGCATCATCCCTAGACATGGTGAGGTGTCGTAAAGTGATAAGGACTAATCATCCTATAAGTAGATTGGGATTGCATCGTCCCTAGACATGGTGAGGTGTCTTAAAGTGATAAGGACTAATCATCCTGTAAGTAGATTGGGATTGCATCGTCCCTAGACATGGTGAGGTGTCTTAAAGTGATAAGTACTAATAATCCTGTAAGTATATTGGGATTGCATCGTCCCTAGACATGGTAAGGTGTCTTAAAGTGATAAGGACCAATCATCCTGTAAGTTGATTTGGGATTGCATCATCCTTAGGCATGGTGAGGTACCTTAAAAGGATAAGGATTGATCACCCTGTAATTTGATTTGGATTGCATCGTCCATAGACATGAGAGATGTCTTAAATTGAGATGGATTGATCATCCCATAAGTGGATCAGGATTGTATCATCCTTGGACCTATGTCCTAAAGTGAGAGGGATTGACCATCTCGTAATTGGATCATGTGTGTTGCAGGGTATGTTGTTGTTGTGTATACTTGTATCGGTGTGGATACTTGTATTGATAGATGTATTAGTGAGAATACATGCTCTTGATGATAGATGTATTAGTGAGAATACATGCTTTTGATGATAGATGTATTAGTGAGAATACATGCTTTTGATGATATATGTATTAGTCAGAATACATGCTTTTGATGATAGATGTATTAATCAGAATACATGCTTTTGATGATAGATGTATTAGTGAGAATACATGCTTTTGATGATATATGTATTAGTAAGAATACATGTTTTGATGATAGATGTATTGGTGAGAATACATACTTTTGGTGATACATGTATTGATTAATGTACTTGTATGGTTGAGGATACTTATGTTGTAGATCGAGATGATCCAGATGCTGTAGATCGTGATGATCTAGATGCTGTAGATCGAGATGATCCAGATGCTGAAGATCGAGATGATCCAGATGTTGTAGATCGAGATGATCCAGATGCTATAGATCGAGATGATCCAGATGCTGTAGATCGAGATGATCCACATGCTGTAGATCGAGATGATCCAGACACTGTAGGTCGAGATGATCCAGATGTTGTAGATCGAGATGATCCCGATGCCGATGATCATATGATGACGATGCTGATGATCGTGAGGATCAAGATGTTGATGTTGTTGTAGCTGTTCGAGTGCTGTAGAAGATAAAGACTCAGTACTGAAGATGTTGATATTCCAGTAACTGCTTGAGTTACTGATGATGTTGAGAAAGCTTCCAATGATTTATATCTATATCATGTATGATGTTGATGACTCCTTGCTCGTGCAGATGCTGTTATAATATCCTTCTCGTTAAGGGGGAGTGTTGAGATATTGTAACTTCAAAGAGTATTATATTTGTACTTTATTATTCCGGAGATGTTTCATTCCTCCGTGAAGATCTTATTCTATATCCGGAGATGTGTATTCCTCCGTCGGAATGTGGTAACTTGGGTTATTAGACTTCCCTAGTGGGGGTCAGCCCTATGTGTGTTATGTGGGTCAAAGGGTTATTAGACCACCCTAGAGGGGTCGTCCCAGTTAGTTGTAGTGGGGTATTTAACCCATTGGTTAAATACGAGCCTACATGTTTTGTGTAAAAGATAAGTCAGAGTAGTCTATAAATAGAGGAGGTGTATTCCTCATTTTACACACTCACTCACTTGAGAGTGGCTCACTTGTGGAGGAGAGGTCTGCTATGGAGAAGGAGGAGCTTATGCTCAGGGATACATCTTTGTATATTGCTGGTCATCTATAGTGAGGAATATTTACTGGGTTTTCTACCCCATGAGGGTTTCCTAGGATAAATCTATGTCTCTTGTGTCTATGCTATGCTTGTTGTTTCTTCAGTGATCCTGTATGTGCTATTATTGTGAAATGGAATGTAATGCTGCTATTTTCTGTCTTAGCATATTAAATCTTAACATCAACAATCATAGTAAGACATCTTCAACTTGATTATTACTATCGGACCAAGATTCTCACTGGTAAGATGTCCATAGTTTATATCTCTTCAATTAATGACAAAACAGATTCACAGAAAACTGTTTGACTACTTGTCGCAACTTTAAACTCTTACCTGTAAACTGTCACAAGTACGAAATCACATGCTTTAGCACGAATGCTAAGTAAGACTTGGGGCGTCCGTAGGACCCCTTCATCAATCAATAAAAGTATATTAGACAAAGATGACTGATTAATAAATCAAAACATCAATAATAGAAGATGTAGTAGTATCAATAACATCAAGACAAAAACATAATCCCGTTAGTCACAAATTCTTATACAATAAGCTAGCATGGTATTTATTACAGTAGGATAAATTTTGTTGCTTTGTTCTATTCCGCACTTATTAAATAGCATTAATTGCACGTAGAAAAATTTTAAATTTTTGTGATTTTTCCGGGATGTTACAGACCCACATGACTTATACAGGGCCGACCCCACCAAGGTGATCTAATAACCCATCAAGTATAAGTTACAACACTTACAATATAAACGATGACACATCCGTATAGAGGAATAATAACATCTCTATAGGAATACAATATACATATATGAAATACATTCCGAAGTTACAAATACAACAACACTCCATCTTAACTAGGAAGGTATTTCTCGACACATGTTTTCTAGTGCAAGTCATCTTCATGCATCATCGTCATTGATCATCGTCATCGAATCATCGTCATCATCATTGTTGCTGTTATCTCAATCAATCTCTCATATACTCGTCATAGGAAGTTCTGCAGAGCCAGTCCTTTTTCATACTGGATGTAGTCCCATCACTTGTAGGTCTTCATCATCACTGGCCATACTATGGAGTCCTCAGGACTAATTACGTGCATTAAGCCAAAACGTCGAAAGAGCATCCTAGGACTAATTACAAGCATAAAGCTCAATCTATCAAATCTCCTAGGATCTTTTACATGTGACAGCACAACCTGTCCACAGCCATGGAGTATCGCCCCGATACTCATGATCATACTGATCATGTCATCTCAACGAGTAAGCCATCAAGTAGGTACACCTCAGGACTAATTACACTACCTACACAAAACATGCAAGCTCTCCCAGGACTGAATACACTGCCTCTGCAAAAATTTCAAGAGCATCTTAGGACTGATAATATGCCTTTGCAAAACCTGTGTACCATACTGTCACATCATCTTCTTCAGATCATCGTCATAGTCCACGTAGCACAACCCAGATGCACACACATAACACTTACACTCACCAGCATGGAAGGACTTTCCTCTGACCATCTGGGAAAGGCTCACAACACTTACATCAATGACCATGGGAGTACCAACCTACCACCATGTCAGAATGGCCCAACACTTATATCTTACCTTGGGAGGACCAACCTACCACCATGTAAGAATGGCTCAGCACTTATATCTTACCATGGGTGGACCAAGAATGGCTCCAGCCCTTACATCTTCCCATGGGAGGACCAACCTACCACCATGTAAGAATGGCTCCATCCCTTACATCTACACCATAGGAGGACCAACCTACCACTATGTGAGAATGGCTCGAGCCCTTACATCTACATCATATGTCACATACCCAAAATTTGCAAAAATTTAAAATTTTTCTAAGTGCTTTGTTTACCCATAAATGCTATGTGGAAGTATGAAGTTTTCAACATTTAATTTACTGTTGAGAATAAATGGTGACATTAGAACATCTCATAAATTATCTTTAACTATTTATTTGTATAAACGACAACTTAGATATACAATCATCAAGTTTCACATGTCGTGACGACATGCAGTTACATCTATAACTCTATGTTTTGAATGAGGTGATACTACCTATTTTATTCAACCTAATCATAACCCTTTGGATATTTATAAAACTAAGAGAACAACCTCCTATTAAAATAAAGAACAATGCATGTCTTATGTAAACACATTAATTCATTTGAACCATACGATATGTTTGCTGTAAAACCGGTACAAACCTAAAAACCTGAATAGACAACTTCAATTAACAATTTATCATCCATTTTCCCATAATAATATCTAACATCTTCATCTTTGCTTATATCCGAAGATTTCTAACTAGAATACACTTATTCAACATATGTGGGTTTTCCAATGATTCATATGGAACACTTCAACACAGAATATATTATATGTATAGGAGTTTAATAGAAACATATGAACACGTCAAGTAATCATATTCAATCTCAAAGAGTGAGGAGTACACATACCTAAAAGACGCATAAGAAATATAAGGAGAAAGGGATACATCTAAATATTTTGAAAACTTAAAAGATACAAAACACCAAAGAGACATATCAAGCACAACCATAAATTTTCAAAAGAGATATACACAATAGGAATACATACCATAAGAACATTTTCAAGTGGTTCACCCGCATCTTGGGCTACGTCCATCAAAGGTTTGTGTTTTATTAAAATAGATAAGGTGAATGGTTACATTCTACTACGACACCATTGTCGTAGGGCTTATTTTCTTCAAACCTTTCTTACATGGAACATTTTCCCAAACTAACATATTTTTCTTTTTTTTTTGAAAGATGAGGTTCTCCATATATCTACACAAGGGTCGATAAAAACTTTTCTACAATTTCCAAAAGAATAAACCCCTTCTATTTTATATCTTGTATGACTAGTTGTAGTTATTTTATACTCCCCATATTACACATGGTAATGTAATAATACCAAAATTATAAATTCATAACCTAAACATATTATAAGATTAATAACATATTACCATATACTCTATTTAAAATTTCTAATACTATATAACCGTAATTCATCTTAATAATATTCATAATTCCTAACCTTTAATAACCTAATATCTCATAAAAACATGTGTTTTTAAAAGAAAAAGGGTTTCATTTGTAACTTTTCCTTTTTCATAATTTATACCAAAAGTAAATCTTTAGAATAATTTCCGAAATTATACCTTGTGTGAAAGTTTTATTCTAAGTCCTATTGATATCGATTTACACATTTTAAGCATAAAAGGTTATACTATACAAGTATTTACCAACTCTACTATAGATATAGATAAAATTAGGTATATAAAAAAAACTAATGAGAGTATTTATCAATAGCTTCAAGAGGAGAATATACATCCTTGAGTTGTTTTATTCAACCACAACATTCCATTTGCATACATTAAAGTATGTTACGTAAAATTATACCACTAATAATTGGTGAGATAACCATTATTATTCATGTTCGTTTGTTTATGTTTTCATTCCAGAATTACGATCCACATATAAATGTAACCAGTTAATAGAGATTAGTTAAACCTTTAGAAGGAAATGTATCACGTAATTAGTGATCACAACTATTTGTATATTATCACTATCTAAATACCATAAAATAAATCATTTGGATCGAATGTCAACAACTTCCTTTATGGGATATCTCGATCTATCTCTTAAACTCGTACACAAGCCTAACAATGTATATTATATATATTTCACTCTCATTCTCTGTCATACGTTATGCAGAAGTTTAAAACAAAAACGATCCTATTCACACTACCCGATGCAGACTTTAACTCAGAACTCAGAATTGGTTAATGCCGTCAATTGCAGAATTTAAACTGTGGCATTAGGTATGTGGGTGAATGCTTCAATAAGATGCAAATAAGGCAGTAAAGATCGATCTCATTGATCAGAGTGCAAACGCCGGAAGTCTTTAGGGATTTCGGTAACTAAAATAAACATCCAAGGAAAGTATGATTCCGGATATAATAAGTGCAGAGTGTGAATAAAAAAAATAAATAAAGGACGCAGAGATCGCATCGACTTCAATATGGATTTCTTCTGCAGTCGTCTTCTCTACATAGAGAAGGTATGCACATTCGTGCGTTTGTATGTTGCTGCAAACCAGTGTGTAGATGGAGATCGGCGCTTTTCTAGAAAGGGCAGGAAATCCTATATCAACATACTTAAATGAATGCAAAACTAGATTCATGTGTTTTCGCCAAGATCGAAATAGTAATGGCTGGATAGAGGTCAGATCTGAGGGTAATCTAGAAGAATGTATCTTGACAGGAATTAGATCCTAGTTTTTACACTAGCACAGTAAATTGAACTGAGGCGTATTCCACAGTTGTTCTGCGCCATCAAGAGAGGCGTGAGGCGTCTTTCATCACTAGTAACCCATATATAAAAGTAAAATGCATGCGATTGAAATTGACAGAGATCCATAATGTATCAATCATAATCAAGAATAACAAAGATCTAAAATCAGCGATCGATCAATTCCAATACGTCGATCTATAAAACGAAGAAAGTAAGGTTTTCATACCATATTTTGACCTTGCTCATCCAAATCAGGCGTAGCTCCTACCTCCGTTTTCAAAGAGATTATCTCACGCTGGCTCTTCTCGGCCGGCTTCCCCTATCAACACATACTAGACGGAGACTCCCCATGCGACCCTATCAGCTCTGAAAGGCCTTTGTACAGGAATACCGCCCCCCGTCTAGGTTCCGGATTGGAGTAATATATTCCCCAAAAGAGAAGAGGCGCAGATCAAATAGGAGTGTAAAATCCCAACGTGATGGAAATCATTTGGGCAGATGGCATGCCCGCGAGTTCTGCATCTGGCGCATGAGGGAGACAAATTCCCCAGAAAACGCAATACATTTACCATTTGTTCATTGAGATAATGGTTTGGTGAGGATTTGTGGCAAGTGGCAAGGATAGTGCCCCACGAAGGAAGCCAACTGGATCATTATAACTCCAACAAAATCCCCACGCCCTCCGCTAACAACTGAGAGCAGTAGCTTCTCCTCAGCTACTCGGACACGTAGGGTGAGCTTTATCAAAAAGCATTGACCCTTTGATGCTTCTATGCTTTTGGGCTAACTACAAGATTTCTATTCCAAAACGTGCTAGTTGTTTAGCTTAAATACCTTGAATAAAAGAAATCTCATACTTTAATATACTTAGATATGTATGGTATATTTTTTTACGTTTCTTAGGATAATTTATTAGCAAAAAGCCTAAAATAAAATTAATCTTTTCGATTTGTTTATTATAATTTAGTATGAAAATTAATGTTTGTTCTTTTAAGTTTATCAAAGGAAAAGAAAATATAAGTGTTACTTTCAAAGGTTTATTTTACCTTAAATCAAATTAAATTTGTCTACTATAATTACTAATAATATATATATTTCAGTCCAATCACCTTTTTCAACTATTCATAATATACCTATTTGTTTAGTACCCCATACCTCTAGGTATAATAACCATCACACTTTTTTATTAATTTTTGGAATGTATTACTATGTGATGTACTACCACATAATTTGTGTATATATAAAATACATCTATATTTTCTACATAATAATACTATTCATATTTGCATATATTTGAACATATTCAACCTTGTTTCAAATAACTTTATCTCATTTAAAATATGCATATATATATATATATATATATATATATATATATATATATATATTTATTGTATTGTATGTTGCGCAACATTATTATGTATACTTATCAATATATATATATATATACATATATATACATATGGAAATGTATTCGCATAAAAAAAATCTTCTTATGTAAAATTTGTTTATTTTAAGGAATATAATTATTGTCACCAATAATATTTACATTAAAGTGATGTTTTAAATGTAATATATATATATATATATATATATATATATATAATCTTAGTATAATATATGTGTCATGCTTACTAACACAATATACAAAGGTAAGTTTTTCTTTCAATAAGAATAGATACATATTTATATATATATGGATAGGTAAGGTAGCTTTTCCTTAATTTCCATACATTGTTTAATGTATTTTTTCCCATAGCCCAAGTATGGTAGTTTGGGTTGCATATATTTATGCAAAAATAAAATAAAAAGGTCAAGACCAAACAAACAATATATGTTATTACTTTAACATATAAAATACTACATCATACATATATTTAGTAGTTTTTTAGGACGATCTATCTATATAAGAATCCCCAATAATTTCTATCAAGTTTTTAGGGTCATATTTTACTAGCTTACTTTTTATTACAATGTATGTACTCATAGTTTAGTCCCTTCATGCCATTTATGTAAGAAAATAACTGTAATGACCCTTGCGATATTTTTAGCTTAACCATTTACTGTGTGTCAATAGGTTAATTCTTTAAACTTAGGAAATACTGTCGAACTTGTCTATTGTAGCATAATACTTATATTATTTAGTCTCTTTATCTAGATGAGGACTTTAGCCCTAAGGCTCTAGTTACGTTGATTTACTTTTGCTCCAGTGCTAGTAGCACTAGAATTATCCTTTACCGTTATTTGTTATTCCACTAGTGAATTCAGTTGTCGTCTGGGAGTTGCATCATCCAAAAATCTCCTAAGTGTAAAATAACACTCACAAACAAAATGGTAGTTTCCTCATCCACTGGTGGGGCCTTGGCCTTGAGCTCCTCACCATGTTCGTTTACAAAATTCATAATTACATTTATAAGAGTAACAACAATAGGAGTCGAATTTGAGGGATGTTACACCATAGGAGGACCAACCTACGACTATGTGAGAATGGCTCATGTCCATGTGTGTCTCCGGACTCATCACTTCCTCTTGGAAGGTATCTCGATCTGAAGTACACCAAGTCTCCCTCTGAAGTATTCAAAATTTACTCTAGCAAGCGGCTTGGTCAACACATTGGCTATCTTTTCATTTGTCACAACATACAAGAGCTTCACTGCTCCTCTCTGCACCATATCCCTGATATAGTGATACTTGATCTCAATGTGCTTCAACTTGTCATGGAACACTGGGTTCTCTGACAACTTCACAAAAATCTATTTGTCGCAATATATACAAGTAGCACTTAGCTGGAGATAAAAAAAGTCAGACAGTAGCTTCCTAAACCATACTACCTCACAACTAGCCGAACAAGCTACAACATATTCTGCTTCAGCTATACTCAGTGCCACATAGGACTGCTTCCTGCTAAACTAAGAGATCATATGTCCTTGATCCCATACTGAAGCAGCACCCTGAAGTGCTCTTTCGATCAATGGCACTGCCTACCCAATCCGAATCAACATAACCCTCCAGGTTAAACCTTTGATTCACCTCATACTTGATCCCATAGTCAACTGTACCCTTTAGGTACCTCAGAATATGCTTTCCAGCTATCAGGTGAACATGTCTCAGATCGGTCAAGTACTGGCTCAAGGTGTTCACCGCAAAGCATATATCTGGTCTTATATTCATCAGGTACATCAAGGACCCAATCATCTGACGATACATCATCACATGATCATCGTGATCATCATCACAGCATCATCCTGATGCATATCATCTAGAAAAACACCTGAAGCTCATCATCCATGATCATCCTCATCATACACTATGGCCTCCTGATGCATACAAAGTATCTACCTGATACCTAATCATAGAATGTATCCACCTGATCATAGAATGTATCCACCTAATACATATCGTCCATCTACCTGATGCATATCACATCCATGATCCACCTGATCATAGAATGTATCCACCTGATACATATACAAATGCATGATCCACCTGATGATATCAAGCATCCAACATGATGCATATACATATACATGATACAACTGATCATGCCAAGCATCCAACATGATGCATATACAAAGCAGTAACTGTAGCATCATCCTAATGCTCATCACACAGTGCTTACATCCACACCCATGGGAAGGATCCTCCTCTCGCCATGCTTGGAATGGCTCCTGCAAATGTGCCCATCACTTCTTCCTTGAAGTGTCGTCAATCTGAAGAACACCAAGCAAGAAAGCTATCTTGACATCCATCTAGTGTATCTTCCATTTCATCACTTACTTTGTATTTCTCTATGCTACCTTTTGCAACATTCTTGATCTTATATATCCACTTGGAAGTCAAAACAGACTTCCCTTCAGGTCTTGGGACCACATCCCAAACATCATTCTTCATGATCGACGGATCATGGCACTCTTCCCATATCATGGGAACTTCAATATATTCAATATCTTCAATAGATAACTTTGTTGTTGGAACAAATGTTGTAGCCCTTCTTTTGTAGGTGCTCGTATATGATCTTTCCTACAAAACAAGTTAAATTGCATGATTAGAAACTTCTCATAGTTTTAAGAACAAATTCTTACACCTAAAGAAATATGTCATACAATCATGCAATTATTTTAGCCAATGCTTCAATACAATAATTATCCACATCCCGTAAATTTTTAGATGCCTTCCAATATCTACCAGAACATTGTTAAGAGTGTGCACAACTCCCAACATTTCAGCAAAGAGGTTTCATTCTAGATAAGTAGCAATGGAGTGTTGTATAGTGCCATAGGCCACTTACCCATCACATGCATATTAGTAGTATACTGTTCATTAATGCAATTATTCCAATATGCATAATACACACCCTAAGTCTAGGAACATAAGCATATACATCATTGAGCAATATTATTTAAACAAAAAAGTATGCAAGAAATGACAATTCAAATACTTATCTTTTTTTTGTTGTAGGGTGGACTCCCTCTCAATATTTGCTTCCTTGCAGGAACTACTGGAGTGTGCTCCCTCTTGATCTTTGCTTCCTAGATTACCTATCTTTGAACTTATATCCATCCTTGATCACTTTGCATACTTACTAGTATCATCATTGTGTTATCCTCGAGATATCATACATAATCATACATTCATTAGTATAATCCTAATACTATCAAAACATGATAATACAGATAATTTATCGCAATTCTTTTACTCATGCATATTCCTATTTGACCATAGGACTTTTCTGGTTAGTCATATCATCAATCAAAGTAAGAAGCATAATATGCCTAAACCCATGAAAAATTTCTAACTTCATAAATAATCATTACCAATCATGCCATGTATACTTATATAAGTGATCCTAACACAAGGTAGGATTCTAACTTGATATAGGAAAAACATACCTGGATTAATATGTTAGCTGGTTATGTCTAACATACCCACATGATGTCTTCTTGTTCTCTTAAATGACTTGTGATAGTAACCTACATATCTCGTAGGTTAACCATTATAGAACCAAGTTATACATACCTCGTAGGTAGATATTCTATGTGATCCATGACAATGGTTGAATCTTTGTATTCATGTCACCATGGTCATATGTTCTTGAACTAGAACATGATTTGTCTTTCTTGATGTACCTTTCATGTTAGTGGACAACATCAACCTCATAAAACACCACAATGCATTAGTACAATCATAAGTGTCAAAACTCTAATCAATGAATATATCCATTCATAATTTTATTAAGGTGATACAACAGGTCTAAAGTTAATCAAGATTGTACTAACCTTAATGAAGACAAACATACCATAAACTTAATTATGAATAGATCTCAAAACATACCATGATAAGTCATATGTGTCGAGATTGCTTGTAATCATCTTATGTAAGGCCTTAGCCTCAACTCCCTCTGAAACAGGAACTTCTTCACTTATGAAGGTGACTAGTCCATTCTCTTCTAGGATTAACCCAATCCACTTTGATTTGTAGAAACTAGATCTCGAGCTGGATTAGGGTTTATCAGAGAAACCCAAAAAATGCAAACTTTGAATTTCAAAATTCTGAAAGGATAGAAAGATGCGCCTTTCTGAGCTGGTCAAGCTGGTATACTCAGAATTTGAAAACTACAAAGTTTCACCCCTCAAAATTGCCTTTTAGATTTCTAGATTGACTAGGACAGAACCTGAATTAGGGTTTGAGTTTCCTAGAGCTTCACCCAACCAAATAGTTTGATCCAAAGCTCTAAACTTCGATTTTTCCAAGGAGCTTCAAGCTATGGTGACAGATTTAAAAAATTCTCAATTTTGCAAAAGCCCTAATTTCCCACTTTTCTAATCAAAGTCCCGAACTAGGGTTTGATCAAGCTCGGCCTTCTTCCCAACCAAAAAATTCGATCTTGGTCTCTAAATTTTGATTTTGATGAGGAGCATTCAGCCATGGTCTCTGTTACAAAAATTCCAACATTCTCCGAAACCCTAAATTCCCGGAGCCATGAATGAAGGTGCTCAAAATCGAGTTATGTTTTGACAGAAATATGCACCTGATTGTTTCTAGTGTAACTCCAAAATTACGAATCCACAGGGTCTAAAACTGTGACTCATGGTATCCTGACCTATGATCTTTCCAAACCCACAGGTCTGACCTCAATTGGATTCTCTGAGAGAGAGTTATGCCACATGTCACAACATGACCTGTTTATGGGATAAAATAGGAGAGCAAAGTTGTATGGAGTTCCATGTGTCACTGGTTCACTTTCGGCCTCTAAACCTTCGACCTGTGAAAGTACAGTCCATTCCCTAGCTATAGCTTCCTATCTCAAGTTTTGACCTTTTTGCCTAGGTCACCTCTTTATGACTGAGATATGGAAGAGGCAAAAACCCTAGATTTTACATATCATAAAGCACAAAGTACAATGAATTAGAATTTTTGCTTCGGATACATGGTACATTGGGATCTTATCTTTGACCTGTAAAAGTTTCAGATCCCGAAACTTCTCCAAAATGGATTTTATAGCGAAAGTGCTACGATGACTAGTTTTTGTTATATCCAACCCTAGCTACGCAAGTGCAACAAGTGTCATAAATGCCATACCATGCCTTCTTTCAGGCTAGCTCTGATACCATGTTAATTTTTTAGAATTTACTTCAATCTGATCTAGGATCTTAATTGAGAGAATAACATGTACAACATATCTAGAGCATATCAATCATGGACACAATAATGCAAGCACACCAGAGACACAGAGTTTCAATGGGGAAAACCATAAAGGTGAAAAACCTGACAACTTCCTGAAAGATAGATAGAGCAATGATACAACCCAAGCATAAGAGATAGTCTTCTCCTAGAAGCAGCTTCTCCTTCTCCACAAGTGAGCCACTCTCTAATGAGAATATGAGTGAGAAAGTGAATGATAAAATAGAGTATCTCCTGCACTCTATTTATACATGACTTGACTTGCCTAATAACCTTTACTAGGTCGACCTTAACTTAACCACATAACATAATGCTGACAGGGCCGACCCCCAATAGGGTGGTCTAATAACTCTTTGACCCACATGACTTATATAGGGCTGACCCCACCAAGGTGGTCTAATAACCCATCAAGTATAAGTTATGACACTTAGAATATAAATGACGACGCTTCCGTATAGAGGAATAATAACATCTCTATAGGAATACAAACACTTCTGTATAGAGGAATAATAACATCTCTATAGGAATACAAACACTTCTGTATAGAGGAATAATAAAATCTCTATAGGAATACAATATACATATATGAAATACATTCCGAAGTTACAAATACATCAACATGGGGTACCATGGGGTTTACTTAAAGCTATGTTAGCTAAAGCGTTTGAACTTGTTTATTTGCGCAGATACGCAGGTAAGAGTATTACAATGAAGCAAGTGTTACAAGTAATTCTAATTATGTTTTCAGTTAATTGTCAATGCATTATCACAACTCTTAAGTACTTTCTTGCAAGAGAGTTAATAATGGTATGGATCTCTTGTCCTATTTTTGTAAGTGTTACCTTCACTATACTTATAAGTCGCAGAAGTCTTAACTAAAAGTAACTACACTAGACTCTTTAGTGAAACTTCAAAGAAAAGATACTTACACTATGAATGATTAAATAAGTGCTAGATTACAATGTATATGTGCTATTATGATCGTGTCATCATTTCTCCATTTTGCAAAAGTACTAATATCGTATATGTTTCAACTTGTACAATGTTCTATATTATAGAAACATGAAACAAATATTATTTTAACTACGTAGATTGACTTGAAAATCATAACTATAGTAGATTATGCATTTCTCAATTTATAATTCATGAAAACTATATTAATATAGCAAGGTTTTCCTATAATACTACTATCATAATTAAAATGATATTATTGCAATACTATAGGGTTAGACCTTACTAATCTAATATTTATACATTGTAATATGCTATGCCATGTGAACAAATAGTATGATGTGCATAAAATGAATTCTAACTATACACTAATTATTGAATGTGACTTATGTCATTTTGAGAAATATGTGCAATATATATGAACCATGCATTTGATTGATAATACATTGGAAATGATATGGAATTATATGTTGTAACCCTAAGTATTAGCGACTATAAACATTGATAATATATGATGTTACACTTTGCAAACCAAATCAACGTATTGATAATGGATAGAGACAGGTATTAATTCGTAGCAGTTGTGTGTTGGAAGAATTAATGTGTCCAATCCAAGCATTAATGACCCAACTAACTCCCATGGTGGAATGTATTTCCCGCTATCAACATAACCTTCTTCATGTGGAGACCTGGTGTAAAATACTTTTATCAGTCCAAGCTGCGCATGGTTAACCTGGGAATATTCTTTGAGCTGGACTTTACGATGGTAACGTCATTAATGGAGTTTTAAATGCAGTGGTGCTTCGTAAAATGTGGTGCTCTGCTGGCTAGATCTCTCCCGTTGATCTTGTTGTGTCTTGGTTTTGGGACTTTAACCATAATATTACCACTACGTATTCATTGAGATTATTCTTGGGAATTCATTTGGTGTTACTAGGCTCGGTGGAGAGGCTGATCATCTGCGAAAGTTTAAGGTTTGGTGGTTACTCACTTGAGGACTCCTTCCTCGGCTTCGATGGTGTGACCTGCTATTGTAACTTGATGTTGTTCGGGTTTTTAAAAAGGTTTCGTGAGCCAAGAGTTTAAAGGTGAGGAATTATTGTAAAATTGGGCTATAAGTGTGATGCCGGAAGATCATATCAGTTCAGGTCTCAATCCAATGCAAAAATCTTGTCACAGTAATGTCTTGTTTTCAATAGCTTAGGTTTTCTCGTTACTACTCAGTGAGTAATTTAATGTGTGAGTTTTTAACTGCATTCTTCATGTTTTGATAGGTATCAACCTCCTCCTGCAGGTATGTTTTGTCTGAAGCTAAAGGGGAAAGAAGGCTTCAATACCATCCGGTAAGCCTCGATGGTTCTTATCCCTATAGGTTCTCCTGGCATGTTGGCCGAAACTTGATGTTTTGACAAGGTCTGAGGAAATTTCTTGAGAGAGGAGCTTTAATTGTTGAGATGACTTTCAAGACCCTCACGTCTGGTGTATAGAGGATGGAATCCACGACTCTTTTTTCTATCCTGCCACTGCAGTGTTTCGCTGTAACTTTCGTTGAAATGTAAACTTGTTTTATGATGAAATTTTCTAAAGGGTTGAACCCCCTGTCATTTTAATGGAAGAAAACAGTGTTTTAAGAAAACTTAAAATGGTTGCGAGTGTTTTCTAGGTTTATATAAATTGATAATTTTGATTAGGTAGCACAGTATTGATACTAGCTGAGAGTTGTGGGCTAACTTGTTTTGCGATAGAGAAAACCCTGTGCTAGTAATGTCTAAGTTTAAGTTTGGAAAATGATAATGTAACTCCGTTTTGGTTTTGAGCCATAACTTGATTTATGAAATAATACTCACTGAGGCTCAGTGAGTAATTTAATGTGAGAGTTTTTAACTGCATTCTTCATGTAACTCCGTTTTGGTTTTGAGCCATAACTTGCTTTATGAAATAATACTCACTGAGGCTCAGTGAGTAATTTAATGTGAGAGTTTTTAACTGCATTCTTCATGTTTTGACAGGTATCAACCTCCTCCTTCAGGTATGCTTTATCTGAAGCTGAAGGGGAAAGAAGGCTTCAATACCATCCGGTAAGCCTCAGTGGTTCTTATCCCTATAGGTTCTCCTCGCATGTTGGCCGAAACTTGATGTTTTGACGAGGTCTGAGGAAACTTCTTGAGAGAGGAGATTTAACTGTTGAGATGACTTTCGAGAGCCTCATGTCTTGTGTATAGAGGATGGAATCCTAGACTCTTTTTTCTATCCTTCCACTGCAGCATTTCGCTGTAACTTTCGTTGAAATGTAAACATGTTTTATGATGAAATTTTCTAAAGGGATGAACCCCCTGCCATTTTAATGGAAGAAAACAATGTTTTAAGAAAACTTAAAATGGTTACGAGTGTTTTCTAGGTTTCTATAAATTGATAATTTTGATTAGGTAGCACAGTATTGATACTGGCCGACAGTTGTGGGCTAACTTGTTTCTCGATAGAGAAAATCCTGTGCTAGTAATGTCTAAGTTTAAGTTTGGAAAATGATAATGTAACTCCGTTTTGGTTTTGAACCATAACTTGATTTATGAAATAATACTCCCGTCTGTGTTTGCTTCAATGGTTAGATAGCTAATCTAATGTAATAGTTGGGTAGTAGGAATGCGTTTTTGTTTTGGAAAAGAATTTATATTTTAAGTTTCGAAGTATTTGGCAGTAAGCTAGCTATAAAATAATTTCAGCTTTTTTAACTTGGAACTAGAATTGTCAAAAATCCTTCATTATCATTGATGTAAGCTGTTTAAGTATGTGACTGTCAAACCAGTTATGGACCTGTAATGATATTGTAAATTATTTGCTTCCTTGTTAAGGGTTTTGATTCTGTGTCTATCGTAATGCAATGAAATGCTAAATAATAAATGATAGAGTGTTGTGGTTCTACCTATGATGAAAGTGTTTGAATTTAATAGCTGTAGTCGATAATTAAATCGAAATATCAGATATGGATACTGAAATGAAATAGTGATATTCAGTGATGTGAATGATAAGTATCTATTTATCATTTATATGTAACAACTCTGTATAAAAGAATATTTAAATTTGTAGTTGTTAAATTTCTAGAAATAATGATGCCTGAAATAAGCGGAATTATAACACCTTATTGTTAGAAAGAATAATAATAGAATGCATAGTATTAGCTTTCAAAATAGACAGTAATAATTTGAAAACCTAGTCCTGTGCAGAGATGAAATGTTTTACTTTTGTTACTAAATAAAGAAAATGCTATATGTTTGTTTTATGATAAGCTATTATATTTTCTGAGTTTAGAAATATATAATTGATATTTCAAAATTTAAAAGAAACACTATAGTGTTAGTCTATCCATTCACTTGGCATTCTTCCCATCAATCATCTGACTTAATTCTACTTCCCTGTACTAGAGTACTATACAGAAACAGTATGGGAAAAATACAGAGAATATATTTAATCAATCATCTCATTTACTTAACCATCATCATACAAATTCATACCTAGGTCAGAAATTGAAACAATTACTTCTGTATGCCATTATCTATAAATACTAAATCTACAATGTAGAAAATCATTTAACTTAAAATAACAAGAGAGAACAGTAAAACGTGATGAATGTAGGAGAAACAAACAACCCAAGGAGCATGTTCCACCCAACCAACTCCTGAAAATAGCCAAATTACTTGCCTTAGGACCCCGAGCCTGTTCACTGAACCACTAGGAAGAAGAATTTGTAGAAGCATTAGGTCATCCACTTGCAGCAACAAAGTAGTTCATCCAGTCATATAGACTTAGCAGTCAAAGAGACCTGCACCAGTACCTTTGGTTTCCTTCTCAAAATAAATTTCAGTAGACTCACAATGCACTTCCACTTAGCCTCCCTATTCGAATCTCTCACTAATCACCTGATACACTTGATCAATTATTTCTAGAAAAAATAATGTGGAGTTCCCTGCTCAATTGGAATTGCCTTATCTAGGCTGCCTAGGCCTTTTTAGTGGTTAACCTAGTCATTAATAAGCTAACAGCTCTGCTCCACCCACCTAGGCAATAATTCCATAATTTTAGGGGTTGTTGTCCCATAACCAATAGCTAGTGGTGGAGTGCAAATGCTGGCACCTGTCCCATGCCTTCTAACAACTTCCATTCCTCCTAGTGGGTCAGTGAACACTTGTTTAATAGTTCCCTTGGGTGTTTGTCTCCTGTTTTAATTTATTAAATAATAATAATATTTTATTACAATCATTCTTGACCATATTTGGTCATAATTACAAAACTTTCTAATTATAATTTAACATAATGTTTTCGCAAATAAAATAAATTGTCTCAAAATTTGGGTAGGTGATAGTGGGTGCAGTCGTAAATGTTCTTCTTGGCTAGCGTGAATGTGTGTTGGTTGTTGAATGTTGTGTACGTTAATTGTTGTCCTGGTCGAATGTTAATGCATAGCCTCTCCTTTTGTGCGTTAATTGTTGTCCTGTTTGAATTTTAATGCGGAGCCTCTCCGAGGCATGAGTCTTTGAGAGGGGGACAAGTGTTTTATTGTGTTGGTTGTGGGCATTTTGGAGTTGTCTCTCGTTCTCTGTTGCTTTGTTGTTGTTTTTCAGTGGCGGTGTTATGTTTCTTTGGTGTTGTTCTCGGTTCTTGTTGTGATGAATTTTGCTAGTTCCTCGATGGTGGTTTTCATAAGGTTGTAGAGACTTGTGGGGGTTGTGGCCCTGTTCCTTTGGTTTTGTTTCGGTGTTTTTGTTTGCTAGTTCTTGGTTCTTATTTCAACAACTTTTGTTGGTTCTTCAGTGGTGGTCATCATGAGGTTGCAGGTTGCAGATACTGGGGGGCTTGTGTCCATGTTGCTTTGTTTTTTGTTCAGTCGCTTGGAGGCTTGTTTCTATTGTTTTCCAAGGTGCGACAACTTCTCTCCTTTGCTCAAAAAGGAAAATTTGTGTATGGTGGCTTGTCTGCTAGGAAAATTCTTTGATGTGCTTAAGAAAACCTTATGTTTGGTGCTTGTTGGCCAGGTATGCAAACTTCTTTCTACTTAGAAAATATTTTTGTTGCCTCCTTCTATTTGATCCTTGCTAGGTTTATTGATTTGTTTCATGTGCTTGGAAAGAAATTTGTGAAAAAAATGTTCTCCATCTTCTATGAATTGTGTCAAGGTTTGTAGTTTTTGTGTTCTGTGAATTGTGCTAGGGTTTATGGTTATGGGTTTGTGCTAGGGTATCTACTTATGTGGCCGCGTGAATTGGCCTCAAACTTGAAGGTTGTGGAAACATTTTCCCTGTTTTTTAGTAGAGTCCCATATGACTAAACAAAATGCACACTACATCATGTTCATTGGAAGGGTGGTTAAATGAGTTTGCACGTTAGCATTGTATATACACTTGTAAGAACTCTATTAGCATTTGGTAGTTTTAGGTACTGTAACCTCATGTTAGAAATAGATATTGCATTCTATGCTATTCTTTCAACAATAATTGTCGCAATTAGCTCTTCCTAGAGCCTTCCTAGGCTATCATTCTTTTAATGTGTTGACTTGCTTCCTGTGCAATGTAAATATATTTTGTTTCTAGATTTTTGTGGTGTTTCCACATAGAGAACTTTTCCAAATGTACAATGAAATTTAGAACTATGACTAGTTAATGGTTTCTTATCATTGATTCATGAACCTTTTTATATTGCTCTGAATGAATTTTGAAGTTGAAGGAATGCTATTTGTTATTTAATTTGTTATTTAATGTGATTTATGTTAAGAATTACGACCAAGATTTCTTGGTATTCTAGATAAATTCACTATAAGTGGCCAAAGCCACAAAATGCTCACTATATATCTCAAATAATACAATGAAAATGATTTGAACCTCAATAAATACTCAAGAAGCAAGAAAGAACTTCAAAATGGAATATCAACTTAACGGTTTCTTTCTATAACTTAAATAGAATCAAATCTGTTTTGCAATAATACTAATCAAGAAACAAGGAAGAACTTCAAAATGGAATATCAACTTAATGGTTGCTTTTTGTAACTTAAATATAATCAAATCTGTTTTGCAATGATACTAATCCAATCAAATCTGTTTTGCAATGATACTAATCCAGTCCTAGAACAAAATCTGTTTCGCATACCCAGATCCAATTACCTCCTCTCCTTGTTGCTGATCCGGACATTTCCACTTCCTAACTCTTATTAATTTTAGTAAATAAATAGATTTAAATTTGTTGAAAAGATCTAAAATAGTTTCTCAAAGTTTGTTAAAAAAAAATTAACTTAACTATCATCATTAAATCAATAAGCTGTCTAAAGGTGGGACCATTTTACCTGTCTGGCTAAAATTTCGTTAGAATCCAGCTATATGAAATTTAAAAATCCCACCATTTGTGTTGATTAAATTTTTTTTTAAATATTTAGATGAATTCAACACCCTGGAAAACCCCAAGACATCCAAATTATACAAATTAGGCCAGATTAATACTGTTGACATTCTAAAAAATCTATCTCAAATTCCAACAAATTCGTGTCAAAAAAAGATTTTCTCTTTGGCGAAATCATAGCAGTTTTATAACAGTTTTAGACAACTCACTTAATAAATGGCTGAATCGCAATCTCAAATATTAACACTCCGGTGAAACCACTTAATAAATGGCTAAGAATCGCAATCTCAAAGGTGAGATATTGTTCTTACGTATATTCAATTAGCAACGTGGCTGAACGATTAAAGCAGGCCAGTGGCCAAGGTAATTCATCTAACATTTCTATATTCAAATCCAACTGTACATTTAGCCAGACAGTAAACATGTTTAAAGCATAAAAAAGAGTTAAAGAAAATATCATACACCTCACAGTATCACAAGGAGCACACTCAACCAGACAGTAAACATGTTTAAAGCATAAAAAAGAGTTTGAAGAAAATATCATACACCTCACAATATCATAAGGAGCAACCAGATTTAAGTGAAAGTACAATAAACTTTCCATGTCTTTGCTTAGAATGCCTATAAATTTTATTTATATACGAGAAGGATGTTTGTTTCCAAAGCATGAAAAACAACTTACCAATCTAAGAAATCAACTGTGGATCCCACACCGTGGGCGTTTTACAGGTGTACTCAAATTCAGAGAAAAGAATCGATGGCGAAGATATGTCAAACTTAAAATGCCCTGTGTCTCCTATGCTTTCTACTGCTTCAAACACCTGATATTGCGAGGGTATATAGTCAGTGATTTGGATGGGCTGAACCTCCAATTCCTCCGACATTCTAATCTCGCCATGATCTTTGTTGCTGAAGGACTTAGTCACGGTGGCGTTATCATCGATAACTGCAGACTCCGAGGATTTCATGTACTGCAATCCATCTTCATTAAGCTTGGGTGCCTTTCCATCACAACTGGATTGATAATAAGAATACAAATTCATTTCTTCATGATGTCTACCTGAAGCGGAGGATCTCTTTCGTCCAGCAAGAAACTGAACAACATCACGAAATTCAGAAGCGGTCGTTTCAACCATGGTAGGGTTTGAGATATGGACTACCCTAACCGCTTGAGTTGTGGATCGTGCTTTTGAACTTATCCGTTTTGGAACCTTCTCGGCCATAAATTTCCGCTACCTTAAAATTCAGAAAAGAATTTCTATAAGTTCTGCGTAGTCTTAATTACAGAATCTAACAAACCTGACTACTTTCGAAACCCTCCGTTCCTTGAGAATAGGGCTGCAGTATATATACAGATCCCTTAATCGTTCTCAACCCTCCCTTCCTTCAACACTATGAACAAATCCTTTAATCATTACCAACCCTCGATTCCTTGAGACGAGGCCCGCAGTATATACAGTCCCTTAATCATTTCAAATACACGAACGAGCTCCAGAATAGCAGATCTGTCGAATATGATATATATAAACACTTATCTTCCATGCACCGGGTCTCGCGAAATTATACGGCTGAAGAAAGAAACACGCAGATAACTTGTGGAACAGTCGGAAAATTTGTAGAAGCCGCGGAGGTATGGGATAATACTGTTTCACAAAATCAGATCTATAGGCGTAAATTTTTTTTACAACATATTGAGAATGAAATAAATGTTTATTTAGAAACACGGTTCATATAGTTTTTTTTTAAAATTAACATAAATTATAATTATTTCGATTTATAAATAAATATAATTTCATATTTCAAAAATAAAAAATTAATGAAATAAAAAAATTTGAATACAAATGAACAATTCTTAGAATATGGTAAGATGGAAATTTCTTTCTCCCAAAATATCTTGCATACACCCACATTAGAACCTAATTTGAAAGCATTTGTTATAATATTGACCTTCCTAAACCTTTAACTCATGCTAATTATGATAATTTAAGAATGCTAACATCACCTAACGTGGATACCAACTCAATCCACAAGTCTACAGAGTATCGATGCAACCTTGTGTCAATTGTGTATATTTTTCCCTGTTACACTTTATCACCCATCAAAGTACATCATACATAATGCATAAACATAATTGCATTTATTACCATAATTTTCCAAGCATCTAATTAACACCATCCATCTTATTCATAAGAAATAACTTTAAACCTTCAATTTATTCATAAAAGAGCTTGTTTTTCAAGTTCAAACATCAAGGTGTTTCCACACAAAACTATGTCATTCATAATCAAATTCCCTCAAATAATAACATTATATAATAGTCGAGGTACAAGGTAAAAACAAAGCACTACACATGTGTTTGTATTTTAAAAACGGTTAATAATTTAGTTTCATTATTTTTTGCATACATAACACTAACTTGAAGGAATACTTCTACATAAATTTCAACATTTGAGAAGGTGCTAACTTTCATAGGATAATTTTCATTTTTTTTAAAGAGATTATTGTCAATTGCCACAAGATGGATAATTGGAAGAGGAAAATGATGTGAACATGATCTAACTAGGACAGAGGAGGGTACATGCTGATGAAAACATGTTCAAAATAGAACAATTAAGGGAAAAATATTATACAAACATGTTCGGTAAACATACTCAAAATATAAGAATTAAGGAAAGAAAATGGTGCAAACATACTGAAAATGGAGCAATTCAGAGCATTTTGGTTATTAAAAGAAATATAAAAATCCATATATACCTAAAAACCATCGATAATTTATTCTAAATATGATGTAGAAATGAAATATGAAATATCATATATACTAGCACAACCACTTCATTTGTGGCCAATGAACACCAATGGGTTACAAGTTAAGTGTCATGGACAAGTTATTTGTTACTTGTTCTCTATGCTTAGTTGTAATTACTTGTAATTTATACCTCAACTACTTGTTACTTTCCTTAGTTAAATGTGTTGTATGTCACTACATGTTATCCATGCATGAATGCACTAGAAGTTATCCATGCATCAACTACCTTTACTGTCTTATAATTGTTTATTCTTAATTTTAAACGAGGACCATCAAATCAATTTTGATAGTACACTTGTCCCATTCTCTTTCAATCTAGGAAAATCACATATTCTAAAATATATACACCTATGAATGTAATTAGATGAAAAAACATTTCATTTTACTTAATGTAGTCACTTTTACATATGATACATGTTTATTTTAGAACCAAGGTAACCATTGGCTTCACATTGTGATTTACACTTTTATGCTTCTTCATTGTACTAATTCATTAAAAAAGTTATAAAATAAAAATTTTAATATTTTAAATGTTTTTTTTTCATAATTATTATTATTAAATATAGATAATGAATATAAATTTTTATAATTAGTATTAGAAAATTTAATTTTTTAAGTTAAAGATATATTAATATTTATAACCAATGACCTCATTTTTTTTTTTTTTTAAACATCATGCTTTTTAGATGATAATAAAATACTTCAAAAATCTTAGTTTATATAATTTAAGATGTAAGTAATCTTAACTTTTATTTTAAGAAAAAAAAATCAATATTATTATTAAAAATTGAAAAAGTTTTAGGTAGAGAAATAAAAAATCTATAATATTATATTAATTTTCAATATTATTATTTTGCTTACATACTCATAATTAAAAATTCCAAAATTATATTTGTATAAATGATATATGTATAAAATATAATAAATAAAATAAATAAATGAAAACTAACTTGACATGACTAAAGCTTTATTAAAAACACACTAACCAAATTAAAAAATTATGAGACTATTAAATAAGCAAACTAAAAAATTATGAGACCATTAAACAAGCACATTTTTATATAGAAATACATTCAACATGTTTATATGTCTTCATAATAATTAGAATACATTCACTCTTTAAAATGGATTTGGTCAAAGCATATGAATAAGTCAAGTTCGTTTATGTCGATTTATATACTGCGTTTTCTACTTAAATAGGTATTCCCTTTAATGTCACATATTGGTTAATGGCATGTGTGATGTATGCACATTTCTCTGTTTGGGCTTCCTCTTGACCCCTTTTCTTCCTTCTAGTTATTGAAGGGTTGATCAAAATTATTTGAAAAGGTATTAATATTTCTACCTTTATTTTTATCACTCTTTTATTTATTTTTAGATCATGTGGTTCTTTTTCGCAAAGGAACAGTAAAAGAATGGAGTCATTTCTCATAAATTATCAATTTATTTTGTTCGGGCTATGGAATGGAAGTGAGTATTAATAAATATGCCTTCCTTTGTCATAATGTTGATGCCAATATATTAGATCAAATTTATAGAGATATTCTAGATGTCTAAGATTGAAGAAGGCTTCAAGTATCTTGGTTATTATATCAAACCAAATTTGTATACGGTTAATAATATTGGTTATGGATGGTGAGAAAGTATGAAAAAAGAATTGTATTATGGAGTTATAAGTATCTTTCTCTAGGTTGGAGGCGAGCACACTTTTGAAAGTTGTGCTTATTGGTATGCGGGTTTACTGGTTTTCTATGGCTCATATTCATCACACTATCTTGAAGTTGATTAGAAGATTGATGTTTAAATTCCTTTTGTTAGGAAGTGTTAATGGTGGTAGGATACCCCTTGTAACATGGGATAGACTTTCAATGCCTAAACATATGGGAGGATCGAACAATAAAAATATATTCTGGTTCAATTTTTCCCTTAGTATGGCGAGCATGTGGCTCGAAATATTTGGTACGCTAAGAATTCATTCATGGTAAACACATTAAGATGAACATTCTCTAATGGATCAGAAATCCAAATAAACAAGTGAGCAATTCTTCATCCTTCTTGTGAGGTTTCCTTCAAATTTATCCATGGATCAACAACCACAAAGCCTCGAAGACTAGGAATAGTAGAAATATGTAAAATATCTTATTGGGATTGATCCTTATATTGAAAATGAGGAAGACTATATATTGTCTCCTTATATCAGAGAATATCTTGCAAAACTTGGTTTCGTGTCCTTAGCTCACATCAAACCCCCATTTGGTTATCAAATTCAGACTCTTACTAGATGACTGCTCACGATATTGGTTTAGGAATCTGTGGATCTCATCACTTGAAGAATCTTCACTATCTTCTTTGGTTCTCTTCCTTGGAGGTTCATCATCCTCTGCAGTGTGAACATGATGTTGTTTCTTGTTGTTCTTCTTCTTGTGGGAGCTACTTTTGTTCCTTGGAAAATCTCTAGACTAATGTCCCTTCTCATCACAAGTAAAGCATCAAATGTGAGATATATATTTCTTATAAATTATGAGGTTCTCCCTCTGGTTCTGGTGGTGGTGTTTACCCTTCTTGTGATTAGGATGCTCCTTCTTGTTGTTGTTCTTCCCGATGTGTGTCGTGAGAGCCTGATATTCATTACCCCGCATATTTTCTTCTCGATCTACAATTCGAGCTTCTTCCTCTGATCACTCTTCCCATAGTCTATGGAAGGTGATCAACTTAATTCTTGCACAGATTCCTTGAATAAAGGAATCCCATGACCTAGGAAGACCATTCAAGGTGGTCATCACTATTTCTCCATTCTCCATATTTTCTCCCACAACTTCAATTTGTTCTTTTATCTGAGAGACCCTTGCAAGGTAAGACTACATGGTCTCTGCATTTTGTATTTTGGCATTCTTCAATCGGTTCCTCAATGTCATCTTCCTATTTATATTCCTTCATTCAAATAGGTTGGTCAATGCATCAAACATCTCTTTAGGTGACTTCAGAGATGACACATGAGGTATGAGATGTTCCTTGATAGAATATGCAATGATTCTCATAGCCTTAACCAAGTTCTTCTTATGTAAGGATTTATCCTCATCTCCCTCTGGAGCTGGAACCTCTTCATTCACATAGCTGTCCAATTCATTGTCTTCTGGGACAAGCCCAATCCTATACTTCTATGCTCTGAAGTTATCGGCCTCTTCAAGCTTATCCTCAAGCTTGATGTGGTGAGGCATCTTTAATGAGAAACTCAAATGGAAATAGAAAAGCTTTTACGTCTTACCACTTGATTTGCTGAAACTGGATTTGGAGCTCGCCACGGTTTCACAAAGAAACCCTAAAAATTCAAACTTGGAATTTGAAACTTCTATCTGGATGGAAAGATGCGCTTGACTGAGGCGACCAAGCTGGTACACTTAGTTTCTAAAGACTCCAAAATTTGACCCCTGAAATTTACTTGTGAAATTTTCATTTGCAATTTCGGGTCTTTTCTGGTTTTTATGGTCCATAGTTAAGTTAGGGTTTGACTTTTCGGAAGTTTTACCCAACCAAAAAATTTGATCTTGGTCTCTAAATTTTGATTTTGATGAGGAGCATCTCCCTATGCTGATTGCACTTCTGTGAAAAGCCCTAATTTTCGTGATTGGCCAAAACATGAAAATTCTCAGAATCAACTTCTACTTCAACAGAAAGATGCACCTTCCCAAGGTGAGTTAGCCTACCCTCATTTTCTTGATGATCTATGGAAAGAAAGCCAAAAATTAAGAAGCCCTAGCTTCTGTCGCTACACAGTGTCCTCTTCTCACATTAGCTCTAATACCATGTTAGATTTTCACAATTTAATCAATATTAATCTAGGATCTTGCTCAGAGAATAACAAGCATAACATAAACACAAGAGACACAAATATTTTTCTTGGGGAAACCATAAAGGAGAAAAGCCCACAACTTCCTGAGAGATAGAATGAGCAACAATACAATAGCAGAAAAGTAAACCCCAAAATAGAGATGGTCTTCAGCAGCTTCTCTCTTCTCCACTTGTGCAAACTTCTCCTCTCTCTCACTAAAGCGAATTGAGTGAATGAGTGAATGAATGATCCAAATGAGAGAGGCACCCTCTCTATTTATACTTTATCTTTCACTTTACTTTTACCCAACTAGGTCGGCCCCTAGTTGTACCTCACTAGGCCGACTTCTGTAGGCGAGTCTAATAGCCCAAAGACAACTTAACTCTAGGGTCTAATTTCTCGACATACAAATGACGGTTAACCTCAATGACTTTACATAACCCAAACACGTCCGAGGTACAATAATAAAATACAAATACAACATAAAATATACAAGTGAATATCCTCCAAAGTTACAATTACATTAGCACCAATTACATCAAGAGTGCCAAAGGATCGAAGCTCAATTGGATACTTTTTATGGCTAGTCTATAAAGCACATCTTTAGAGAGCTTAATGTTGTGGCACATGCACTATCAAAAGAGGCTCTTAATGGTTGACAATGGTTTTAATTATATGCACTTAGATTAGTATATGTTTACTAACTTCATGTTATTATTCAAGTACATTGTATGGGAAGATTTCTGTTAGTTTTTGTCATTATCCTTTGATGTTGTAAGAACTTGATGACTTATTAGCTTTGCTAGGAAGATGAGTTTTGTTGAAATACAATAAATCATAATTGAGGATATACTTTTTTATTTCTAGTTGCACCGACGTAAAAAGTAATTTTTTTAATTAAAAAAATTCATGCGGGCTAAAATATTATGAAAAGTAATTAAAAAATAGATGTTAGTTTATAAAATAAAAACTTTAAACTTTAAAACTGAAACCTTGATCTATAAATCAAGAGAGATCAAATTTCTTGAGTTTAAATTTAAAAAAAGAAATACACTTCAAGAAATTGGATCCCTCTATGATAGATACGGATTTAAGACGGATCTATGCTGATAAATAACAAAGTTACAGTTTATTTTTTTCCTAAAAAAATAGTCATAATAAATAGAAAAAAATGTCTAAATAACCTTTTTTAATTACTTTAATAATAAGTAAATTCTAATTGAATTAATTATCTATCATAAGCCAATATTGTAGTTGTATCAACTATATGATTCAAATTCATTACGAATCACAGAAAGGCGGAATACCTATTGTTTTTATATGTTCAATAGTTCTTTGGAGTCGTAAATATTAATTGGACGAAGTTTGCCTTTCATCTATCTGTATATATATTCTTATTAGGTTAATTTGTGATGTAATGTCTACAAGTAAGCCTAAAAACCAGAGGGTGGTAAAAGGGAGAAGTCGTAAATAACTAGAAATTTATTTACAGTAACGAAAGCTTTCGTAAGGTCTGCGTCGCCCATGAACAAGTGAAGAAAAGTCCCATGTTCGTCTCCTAAACTGTAATCGTATCATAGCCGCTCACTGTGCATTTCAATTTCATAAATGTTTTTATTTGTCAATGTTTGTTACCCATTATCAAAATGGCATGCAGATCAGTGCTCGCACCCTACTTTCTCAACATTTATAAACTAAAATATTAATGCCACAAACATAGAAAATATAGCTAATATATCTGTAATATTAACTAGCCTAGATCTAAATCCTGGGTTTTATTAAGCGATTTCGAGAGATGCAAACCTTTCCTCAAACCTCAAAAGTAATGACCCACAAAATATTTATTACTTTAAGTTGTATTATTTTTTACTTTTTATTATTTTATTAATAATCCACAATTACTCCAAAAAGATTACAAAATCTCCCTCATACTGAGCTGTAAAACTCTCTCAACCTAAAAAAAGAAAAAAAATACATATATCAATAACACCGAAGAAACAAATACAAATATTTTAGATGAAAATCGAGCAAACATGTGGACAGCCGTACTTCCACTTCTTGTAAGAGCAGCTGTAAAATATATTTTGTATAGAGATATAGTTGGGCCACAGATCATGAAAAGCAAGCCATGGGGGCAAGGCCTGCCGACCTCACAAAGTATCCTTGACAATTCATGCCTTCTACAAGTATTCAAATTCAGAGGAAGTGTACGGGTGGAGGAATGGACGCGTTATATGTCTTACCTAGACTCTCAAGGTATTAGACTTCCAAATGAGGAAGATAAATTTGTTTGGGCCTATAATTTGGAATCTCCAAAGTCTGCATATTCTCCAATTGTTTAATATCATTCTCCCTTTGTTCCAAAATTGTGGTATACAAAATTGTGGTATACAAAGGTGTGGAAATGGAATATTCCACAGAAAATCAAATGTTTCATTTGAATTTCTTTTGAATACTATGTGATGATTTAGAATAATTTAAATCATAGAGGCTAGATAGGTCCAAATATATGCTCATTGTGCAGGTTTAGTAGTGAATATGTGGATCACATGTTTGTTTTATGTCACTTAACAAAACATTTTAGAAACAAGTTTGTAATATTTTTAAAATTTCTGAACTTGAGGTTCCAAGAATTTTGAATCATCTTTTAAAAAATGGTTTCATACTCATAAATTGTACACTACCTACTAGCTTTCATTTCATGGGAAGTTTGGAAGTCTACTGAATGAGGTTATCTTTAAGGGGACCACTCTAAACTCATTTTTTATTTCTCTTAATATGATTAAGGATTGTAATATTGTGACCATTAACATGAGAAGACCTCACCAGCTTATGGAGATTTCAAAATAATGACAAGTGTGGAGGTGGTATTCATCTCATCATTAATAAGGATTATTTTTTTAAGATGAAAATAAAATGTGGAATGGGTACAAAGTCTAAGGCATGTGTTTTTTAACAAAGGTTGCATGTTATTTTGGCTTTGATGGCATTAAAATATTGGGAGACTTGTTGGTTGGTGATGTGTTCCCATTACATTATCTGTGCCAAAGGATTGAATCCAAGTATTGAAGTTGAGTTGGATATTTTTTATGACTAGTCTATAAACCACATCTATAGAGAGCTTAATGTTGTGGCAAATGCATTATCAAAAGAGGCTCTTTGTTGAGATGAAGGATTTCTTATGTGGAATGAATGGATAATTAGAGAATTGGTTAACAATGGTTTTAATTATATGCTCTTAGATTAATATATCTTTACTAACTTCATGTTATTATTCAGTACATTGTATGGTTTTTGGTAACTAGAAGATGTTTTTGTCATTATCTTTTGATGTTGTAAGAACTTATGAGCTATTAGTTTTTCTAGGAAGATGAGTTTTGTTGAAATACAAGAATAAGAATACAAGATGTTTTGGTCATTATCTTTTGATGTTGTAAGAACTTATGAGCTTATAGCTTTGCTGTCAGCTGCCTGCTGAGTTATGCCCAGGAGGGTTAGTTTGGCCACACTTCGGAACTCGTATCACTTCGGTAACTAGAGAGAGAATAGAGCCCTACACAACACCATGGAAACACCTTGCCCTCCCTTGCCCTCCCTGATCTCAGCTTAAGCAACGTCTAGGACTAGAGTAACCTCCTACTATTCAATTTCTGGAGCAACTACTAAAAGAAAGTGAGGAAGATGAGTTTTGTTCAAATACAAAAATAGAGAAGTGATCGATACTCTTGATCATAATTGAAGATATATTTTTTTATTTCTATTAGATAACAAAGTTACAGTTTTTTTCTTCTTCAAAAAATAGTCATAATAAATAAAAATAAAATTGAAAAAAATGTCTAACTTTTTTTAATTACTAGTAAGTAAATTCTAAATAAATTAATTATCTATCATAGGCCAATATTGTAGTCGTATCAACTGTATGGTTCAAATTCATTACGAATTACAGAATGGCCGAATACCTATTATTTTTATATGTTGTATAGTTCTTTGGAGTCGTAAATATTACTTGGACAAAGTTTGCCTTTCATCTATCTGTATATATATTCTTATTAGGTTAATTTGTGATGTAATGTCTACAACTAAACCTAAAAACTAGAGGGTACTAAAAGGAAGAAATCGTAAATAAGCAGAAATTTATTTACAGTAACGAAAGCTTTCGTAAGGTCTGCGTCGCCCATGAACAAGTGAAGAAAAGTCCCATGTTCGTCTCCTAAACTGTAATCGTATCATAGCCGCTCACTGTGCATTTCAATTTCATAAATGTTTTTTTTTTTTCAAATGTTTGTTACCCATCATCAAAATGGCATGCAGAGCAGTGAGTAGAGCACCCTACTTTCTCAACATTTATATACTAAAATATGAATGCCACAAACATAGAAAATATAACAAATATATCTACAACATTAATTAGTTTAGTTTAGATCCAAATTCTAGATTTTATTAAGGGTTCAGAGCAATCAAATTTCCAGAAGTGCAAACTTCTCTTCAAACTTCAAAAGTAATGACTAACAAAATATTTATTATTTTTAGATATTATTACTTTTTATTTTTATTATTTTATTAATAACTGATAATATTACTTAAAAACATTACAAAATGTCCCTGGACTGTAAAACCCTCTGGGCGCAAAAAAGAGAGGAAAAGTACATATACCAATAGCAAGGAAGAAACAGATATTTTAGGTAAAAATGACAGCGGTACTTCCACGTCTTGTAAGAGCACCTGTAAAATATATTTTGTATAGAGATATAGTTGGGCCACAGATCATGAAAAGCAAGCAATGGGGCAAGGCCGGCCGACCTCACAAAGTATCCTTGATAATTCATGCCTTCTACAAGTATTCAAATTCAAAGGAAAAAACTTACGGAGAAAAAATGTCAAAGAAAATGCCGCTCGTGTCTCCTATATTGCTTTCCAGTGTCTCAAAACCCTCATGCGACCCTATATAATCAGGGTATTGAATGGGTAGAGCCTCCAATTCATCTAATATTCTAACATCTGCATTTTCTCTGTCGTTGCAGAAGTCGCTCATGGCTACGCTATTATCGATAATTGCAGACTCAGAGGACTTCATGTCTTTCAAGCACTGGAATTCCTCTTCAAGCAGCTTAGGCGCCTTCACTTCTCGAGGACCATACTTATCATTAGAATACCTATATATATCTTTATGTTGAAGACTGGAAGGGGAAGATCTTTTTCGTCCAGTGAGGCACTGAACAACACCACGAAAATTAGATGCGCTCGTTTCTACCATGATTGTAGGGTTTGAGATATGGACTACCCTCACCTCTCCAGCTGCGGATCTTTTGGAATTGCACGACCGACCTACCGAACGTATCATTTTAGAAGCCTTCTCCGCCATATGTTTCTGGTAGGTCTGAATTTCGAAAAGGATTTCTAACAATTCTGCGTAGACTGTATATAGCAGAACCTAACAAAGATGACCATATGCAAATTTTGAGAACAGCAGCACAGTATAGAAAGAACCCTTGATCATTCTGAACAGACGGGCTTACAAAGAATAACAGCTTCGTCCGATATAAAGATGTAATTTCGAGCTGTGGGTCTCATCCAACTAAACCGTGGGAACGGAATTAGGTGTGAAAGGGAACGGAATTAGCTAAGAATACTAGGTGTGAATGGGAACGGAATTAGCTAAGAATACTAAGTGTGAAAGGGAACGGAATTAGCTTTGGTATGTCATTTTCCGTATCCGACATGAAATGGAATCATTGAAAGCTTTGGTATGTCATTTTCCGTATCCGACATGACATGGAATCATTTCCACTTGGATGGCCACGACCTCCCTTGGCCACACAAATTACACATAGTGTAAAGCGTCTCCATATCAAAGCCGCTTTCGATATGGAAGCTGGAATTGGAGATGGATTCAAAGCGAAGACTGGGATGTGTAAAGCGTCTCCATATCAAAGCCGCCTTTGAATTCAATTTTAAAATATTGATTGACCAGAAGTAAACTGATTTGAACAGCAGTCAGCAGCACCGAAAGTCATGCACTCGTGCGGGGGTCTTCTCTGACTCTACTCTAAGTACAGATAATTTCAGTGTATTCAAATAAACGTTAACTTAAATTAAATGGTTATAGAATCCAGTTTCTTTTCGATTTATAGACTTCAGATCATATCGCAATTGTTTATGTTGTGTGGAGAAAAGGCAATTTTATCTTAATCAACCAAGAAAGGACGCAAAAATCTTAGTCAAGCAATAAAGGTACACAAAACAACAAAATAGGTGATGTTTTGAGCCCACGGACAAAGCTTCCACCAATAATGATAATGGAAATTCTGTTTATAAAAATATACCAGCATGGAGAGGGATCCTATTTCTTGATGTGTATTTCTTTTTTTAAATTTAAACTCAAGAAATTTAATATCTCTTGCTTAATGGGGGTTTAAGTTTTTATTTTTTATTTTATAAACAAAGATCTATTTTTTAATTAGTTTTCATAATATTTTATTTTATGCACTCACATGGATTTTTTTTAAATACTTTCCACAATTTTACTTTTTCTTTACATTTTAATTAATGATGGACAATACATTTTACTTTTTTAGTTTTCATCACATTTTACTTTTTTTCTTTTCATTAAATACTTTCCATTACATTTTACTTTTTTACATTTTAATTAATGGCCAACAATAAGGATTTAATTCAAAGGAAAATACAGGTCATTTTATTAATCATGCACATAATATTAAATTTTTATTATTATTATGTTAAAGACAAACTTTATTGGGCCGACATAATATTAAATTTTTATTATTATTATGTTAAAGACAAGCTTTATTGGGCCGAGAGGCGCTCTACAACCCATATGACAAACATGGACAAACATGGACAAACGTTACAGGATCTCCCCCACACTGGGTTGTAAAGCACCTCATTTCACTCGATGCAATCAAGCACCGAGAGGGATTGGATTTCTTGAGGTGTATTTCTTTTTTTAAATTTAAACTCAATAAATTTAATCTCTCTTGAGTTTTAATTTTTTATTTTATAAACAAACATCTATTTTTTAATTACTTTTCATAATATTTTATTTTATGAGCCCACATGGATTTTTTTAAAATACTTTCCACAATTTTATTTATTTGTTACATTTTAATTAATAAAGACAAACGTTTATAGCCTAGGATTTAATTCAAACAAGAATACATGTCCATGTATTATATAGTCTAGGATTTAATTCAAATGAAAATACACGTCCTTTTATTAATCGTCGATATAATATTAAATTTTTATTGTTATTATGTTAAACACAAACTTTATTTATTATGGTCGACTATAAGGACAAACATGGACAAACATGGACAAACGTTACAAAATCTCCCCCATATTGGGTTGTAGAACACCTCGTTTCACTCTGTACAAAAATGTTCACTATCAAAGAATTTAGAACAAAAAAGTTAGTGTAATTTATCCTATGTACATTTTTCGTTTATTAAAAAAATATAATCAATGTATTTGTTTATATATATATAAAGTAGTTAAAATATGTTAATTTTTTAAAATTGATTGTTTTTACTCATTCGAAATATAAATTAATAATAAAAAAAATATGGTAAAGTTTAAAGTATTATAAGTTTATAATAATATATTTATAAGTTTAGAAATATGAGATACAATTATAAGTTTATAGTATAAGTTTATAGACATAGTATAATTATATTAGCTTAAAGTATTATTCCATACTTTGTCAAAAATAATTGTTTTTTGTTTTTAGACAAGAACGGGTCTGGATCTATATTAGAAAAAAAGTGACATATTAGAAAAAAAAAAGTGACAAAGTCACTCAGAGAGATACAAAATTTCTGGTATAAGGGGATAATAGAGTCCAAAATTCTCATGTTCATATGTTCATATAATTATAGAGTCCAAAATTCTCATGTTCATATGTTCATATAATTATAAACATAGTAAGTACGGAAAATTAAAGGATAGCCATAACTAACAAACTAACTAGACATACGAGGTTTCTGAAGTTCAGAATGAGCAGCAACAAATTCACCATTCTTGAGGGTTGAGTGTTGCAGCTCCCTTTCTTGATGAATCTTCCAGTCCAGAGTAAGCTTTCTTACCTGCATTTCCAACTTTATCATTCTTTCAGATAAATCCAAATTGAGAGCTTCCTCGCTAGAAATCTTTCTTTCTTCCTGCTGCAAGTCGTCATTGAAGTATTTCCTGATTTGAATCAAGTCCTCGTCAACCATCTCGAATTGTCTCCCGGCATCTTCATCCAAGGACTGATGAGTCTGTTTTGATCTCGAATTTTCTGTATGAGCCTGCGGACCTCCGTTTCGAGGCGGAAAACCTTCAAATCCCTCTCCAGTCCAGCTCCACCATCAGACGCCATGACCGAACAGTCTAAACCCACAGAGGAGCAGTCACTACCAATCTTCCAATTCACAGTTTCAGACACATACAAAGAAAACTTCTTCCCTATGCATCCAGAGGATGAATACCCAAAATTGATTGAAACGAAAGGGATCAATTGTATTTAAACACCATAATTTCGCACAATCCAAATCTGATAAATCCCATCGTCCCTGCATCAGAATGATGGAAGGAGCCTGCTTAAATGACATCGAGTTTAAGAGCTTCAAGCCTTTGGAGCGTCCGGAGCAACAAACCTAACACGAGCGGACAAAGAATCTATCTCCATGAGCCGCCATTTGGACACGCCAATTAATACCAACAACTAGAGTGTTATCGTATTGCCAGTGCAACACTTGATTACAACCACCTGTCCGACCATGCGTCATAGTTCTAAGCACCTTCCATCTCGGCAATCCGTCATATGAGCAGGGATCAAATTTGAAGGGTGGGGTCCCATTTCACTTTGAAGGGCTATGAGATATTGAACCCTTCATTGCTGCCATGTAAAAATAAGTCATTCTTTTCATTTTGAAAATGTATTAGTATATCAAAATTTCAATGTTTACTTACTTAGTAAAGTCGAGAGGCTTTATTTTGCAGTGGATATAGCAACACTGAATGTTATACCTGTCATATAACACAACCATACTTAGCCCCGATCTAGCGGCTGGGTCTCTAGGCCACTATGCCACCTTTTCCATCTTAGTAGTTTCCCAAATTGATCTTGCCTCTTAAACTTTTAACGAGTATAATAATACAGTTAACTTGCTAACCCCATTCCAATCCAACTTTCATCCTTACATGCAAAATTAATACTATTTAACTCTTTCATGATCTCTTTGAACATGAGGAATTTACTAGTGAAACATAACTTAGGAGACACATAGAAAATCCACTTTCCAATGTTGAGTGTGAATTGCCATAACTAAATTCATAGATCTTTTTTTTCTGCATCAGCTAGAGTTGCTTGCTAGCCCAATTCCAATCCAACTTTTAACCAGTATAATAATATTTAATACCTCTTAAAATGGGTTCCTAGGTTGCTTCAAACACTACAAACTCAATGAAGAATTGGGTTATTTAACTCTTCTAAAAGCAACATGATGCTTATTCTTGGAAAAGTTCAATCTTTGTGAATCAGTACGTTCTTCAAACTAATATAATTTCTAGCCTACATAAAATCTAGCTTACTTAACAATGGAAAAAATGATAATGTAAGAAAAAAAAAAAGGAAGAAATTGTTTTATAAGCCAAAAACATTGGTCGTTGAGTTTGGTCTCTATCTGTTACTTAATTAGTGAACAATAGAGATGTATGCAGAAAAGCCATAAAAAAGGTGAATGGAAAGAATGTGAATGGTAACTTTTTTTACTTTGTTGAATTGATGACCGTAATTCACTTTCATGCACCTCTATCAAACAATTTCCTTTCCATTTATAATCCTCCTTCACACAAGTATATTAGAGAGAACAATTCAACAAAGAAGTTGGATTGGATTGAAAACTAATAGCAAGTTTCTTTGTCACTCTAATTGTGTACCCTACAGCAGAATTGAATGCCAATGACAACAATATATGTTTTAATTTTTCATTCAACACTATGAATGCCACATGTACTTGGGATAAAATAAGTTTAAGCACTCCTTACATGTTACATGCTATGTTATGGTTTGAACAAAGAGAACTATCCAACTCCAGGAAACTTTTGTTCTCAATAGCTAATTAAGGACCCTAGATGCTTCTTCTCTATAGCCCCCCCCCTAGATCTCGTTATCGGTTCTGCATACTAAATCTATGGTATGATGGAGTAGAGGATGGGTTGTAATTTGTGAAGCATAAGTAAAACGTAGGTAGACCAAGTAGAGAGGAGATGCATAGATGGTTGAAGTTCTTGTTTTATTCCAGACCAGCCGATAAGGGTAACAAAATCAAAAGGTAAAGTAGCATTGTCGTTCTAAAACTCAAGATTACAAAAACAATTTTGTCCCAGTTCATACAGTTGAACATGGATTGTAAGTGTAGTAGCATCGGTGGTCTTCATATTAATAAATACCAAGAATATTAAACCGTTTACTAGAGGAAGGTGTCGATTCAACGACTGAGCAATTGGGGAAAATAACTCATGTAATATAGTTTTAGATACAAAGTCTGGATTCTTGATCTAACTCATTAACTAGATGCATGGAGGTTGGCAGAGTGGGAACTTCCCCAAATCCCCGGGATTTTTGGTAAAGCTGGGGGGTGCATTGCGCACACCTGTTTCCCGTAGGGATGCAACAATGACCAGTGGAAGCTGAATGAGGAAGAAATCGGTTTCAGAGTGAAAACAATGGTCTTCCTTGTCCCCTCCATTCTACAATGGATTAGAGAGCCAAATAAACAAGTGACCTGTCCTTCATCCTTCTTGTGATGTTTCCTTAAAATTTATCCATGGATCAACAACCACAAAGCCTCGAAGGTTGGGAACTCTAGAAATATATGAAATATATGAAATATCTTATTGGGATTGATCCTTATATTGGCAATGAGAAGGACTATATATTGTCTCCTTATATCAGAGAACATCTTGTAGTACTTGGTTTTGTGACCTTAACTCACATCAAATGCTCCATTTGGTTATTAAATTTAGACTCCTAGTAGATGACATCTCATGATATTGGTTTAGGAAGTGTATGGGTGGAGGAATGGATGTTGTATATCTCTTACCTAAACTCTCCAGGTATTAGACTTTCAAATAACGAAGATAAATTGGCTTGGGACCATAATCTGGAATCTCCACAAATTTCTCCAAAATATGCATATTCTCCAATTGTTCAATATCATTCTCCCTATGTTCCAAAATGGTACTATACAAAGGTGTGGAAATGGAATATTCCAGAAAAAATCAAATGCTTCATTTGGATTTCTTTTGAATACTATGTGATGACTTGGAATAATCTAAATCATAGAGGCTAGACAGGTCCAAATATATGCTCATTGTGTAGGTTGGATGGTCAATATGTTGATAACATGTTTTTTTTATATCACTTAACAAAATATATTTCGATACAGGTTCATAATATTTTAAAGATTTCTAGAATTTGGGGTTCCAAGAATTTTGAGTCATCTTTTAAAAAATGGTTCCACACTCAGAAATTGTACACGACCTACAAGCTTTCATTTCATGGGAGATTTGGAAGTCTAGGGAATGAGGTTATCTATAAGGGGACCCCTCTGAACTCATTTGTGATTTCCCTTAATATGTTTAAGGATTATAATATTGTGAATATTAACATTATAATACCTCAGCAGCTTATGGAGATTTCAAGTACAAAATGGGACAAAATATTCTTCGATGGTGCCGCAAATAATGGCAGGTGTGCAATTGGTATTCATGTGATCATTGATAAGGATCATTTTTTTAAGATGAAAATAAAATGTGGAATGGGTACAAATTCTAAGGAGGAACTTGTGGCTCTGTGTTGTTTAACAAAGGTTGCATGTTCTTTCGTTTTGATCGCATTAAAATATTGAGACTTGTTGGTGGTTGTTCATTGGGATAAGAAATTATACGAACTTAATGTGCTCCCATTACATCACATGTTCCAAAGGATTGAAGATCAATTGGATACTTTTTATGATTAGTCGATAAATCACATCTATAGAGAGCTTAATGTTGTGGCAGATGCACTATCAAAAAAGGCTATTTCTCGGGATGAAAGATTTCTCATTTAGGATGAATGGATAGATGGAGAATTGGTTAACAATGGTTTTAATTATATGCTCTTAGATTAGTATATGTTTACTATCTTCATGTTATTATTTAGGTACATTGTATGGTTTCTCAGATTTGGATAAAGTCAACCTCTTCCGGGAATGACATTCCCGGTGCCTCACCAACAACACTGAGATCCAGGAATGACACTGCAATACAAAGTCTTCCCGAAATAACAAATCAATGTTCAAATTAAATTAAATGGCCGTAGAATCCAGTTTCGCATATTGGAATATGGGATCCATCTACCATGTCACTCTCAAATGTAAGTTCTATCCAAATTCCTTACATAGACTTTAGATCATATCTTATGTGGTAAATTATCGGTAAGGAAATTTTATGTTAGTCAAGCAAGAAGAGAAGAGAAAAACAAGAAGGAAAATTTATCCTGCTCAAGCATTAGAGGTACACAAAACAACAAAATGCATCATGTTTGAGCCCAATTACAATGCTTAAAATGGAAATTATGTTTATAAAAATACAAAATGTTCACTATCAAAGAATTTACAACGCAAAAGTTGATGATAATTTCTCCTATTTACATTATATAATCAAATATGAGTATATGTTTTAGTTTATTAAAAAAAAAAAATTCCAGCAGAAAAGAATCATACTATTGCTATTCCTTTGAATCAAATAATACAAAGATAGTGAGAATATCTTAGCTCGAGATATCCAAACCAGAACATGATCTCAAAAAGGTTCTTCAGTGTAGCTGCTATACAAAAATATAATCGTCCATCAAAATGGAATTACATACAAAATTTAAGATCATCCCAGAAGTGCAAATTATCTTAAAAGAGATATAAATTACCCCTGTCTAGTAGACAGGCCTCCATCCATTCTTCCTAGAAAAGAACACCGACAGGACCAGCAAAAGCATATTTTGAAAGTTGATATGCAAGAGAGTTGTGTGACCTATATATGATTGAAAGAAATCTGATCCATCTTTGCAATCTCCTGACGAATACGGACGCACCAATTTTCAAGTTCCAAAACATTGAGAGAGTATTCATTATTGGCCCATTTAATTGTAACTCGAGAGTTTCCAAAGACTATTGGATTCACCAAACCAAAGGAGTTTTCCACCTTTAGGACAACCCAAAGTGCCAGTAACTCTACTTTCATATTGGTGCCTCTGCCACCATTAAGACGTAGAGAAAAGTGATGGCATTCATTGATGTAGATGACCCCACCAGTAGCACACAAACCATCTTGGGAAGCCCCATCAAAAAATAAAACTAGTTGCGAGACAACAAAAGAAAAGGAACTCTCATTCACAACTTTCTTACCATGTTCCTCTTTAGGATAAGTCTGTAATAAATAGCAAATAGACTTTACACACTGCATAGCATCCGGCTTCAACTTCTGAAAATCACTTCATTCCTTGTAAACCATATGATCTAAGAAATAAAAATAGGGAGGAAAAGTGGATTTTTATAGTCTCTAACCCAATTGAGCAATCCAGAGCCAAAATCCAAATCATCCCATACCAATTGTAGATTGAGCTCTATACAGCACATAGTCCATATTTTTTGCAGAAAAGGGCACTTTATCAAAAGATGATCAACAGATTCAGAATATAAATTGCACAAACAACACCAGCTAGGTCCAATCCAGCCGCGTTTAAGTAAATTTTCCCAGGTCTTAAGATTGCCATTGAGTGCATGCCAAAGAAAACACTTCACCTTCAAAGGTAAAGACCAATTCCAGATTCTCGAATACCACCAATGACTAGGATAAATACACTAATTCTGAATAATCCTATCATATGCAGTTTTGGCAATAACATATACTTCTTTTGCATTACCAGCCCATATTATCTTGTCAAGGGACCCCGGAAGAGCAATACCAGCAGATCGAAGAGCCCGAATAAAAAGATCCCATTCTAGTGCATGATCCAGATCCAGCCAATCTAAATCAGTTAACCAACCAATACCTGTACTATGAAAAAGTTCCAAATCATAAATATCATTAAGGGTTTTATACCCCAGCAAATTTAACCGAGATACCAAACCATCAGATAGACAAAAATGTTCCTCCATACCAAGCACAGGATCCACCCTGATTAGTATACTACTACCATTACCTACCTGCCAACATATATCCTTGGAAATCCATTCATAAACTTTAAGAAAACCTCTCCACACTGGGGACAGCGAACCAGAAAACCTCTTGGGCTTCCTCAACCAACTGATTAAATCAGATTTGATATATTTGAGATGGAGAACCTTCGACCAAAGAGACTTATTGAACATACCACACCATAAGCTCTTCATCCTAAGAGCTTTGCTGAAAACACTAATATCTTTGATACCCCACCCACCAAACTTCACCGGCCGAGCAAGAATCTTCCATTTAACCATCACCAGACTTGTGCCATCACGTTTACCAGACCAGAGAAAATTGAAAATAAGCCTCCTGAGCCTATTAATAATATAGCCCGGAACCTCCAATAGAGAAAGCCAGAAAACCAGAATGCTAGAGAGCACAACTTTAACTAGTACAAGTCTGCCACCCGATGATAGCAACCGGAAGGACCAATGGTCTATTCTTCATTCAAACTTGTTAATGATCCACCGCCAGTCATTTGCCTTATAGGAGTTAGGTTTTAACAAAAAACCTAGATATTTCAACCCATCAACCAGATCAAGACAATTATAAGGTAAAAAGGAAGCAATTTCACCTCTTCTTTCTGCTTCCACCTGATGCTGATAAACAAGACTTAGAAATGCTAACTTTCATTCCAGAAACCTTACAAAATAAATTAATGATATTTGAGAACACATTCCACTCTGTGACCAAGTCAATGCCAGCAAGAAAGACATCATCAACAAAAAGGAGATGCGACAAAAAACAACCTTCACCCATCTTGATACCTTTTATCAATCCCCATTCTTTTGCTTGATAAATGAGCGTACTGAGACCATCCATAATCAGGAGAAATAACAAGGGAGACAGAGGGCAACCCTGTCCGATCCCTCTAGTGCACTGAAAGAAAGAAGTGGGATTGCCATTTACCAAAACAGCAATGCATGGCGTAGACACACAAGCCATTATCCAGTTTATCAGCAATGGAGGAGTACCTATTTGAATCAGGATCAACCTAAGGAAAGACCAATTAACACGACCGTAAGCTTTTTCTAAATCCATCTTTAAGATCATAGCCTTCAACTTCTTGGATTTGATAGTATGAAGCAGCTCCTGGGAGAGTCCAATCGAATCATGAATTTGTCTATCCTTCAAAAATCCAAACTGTTTTGGAGATATAACAGAAGATAAAACATCCTTCAATCTCAGAGCAATAATTTTGGAAACAAGTTTATAAATAAGATTGCAGAGCGCAATGGGACGAAACTCTCCAAAAGAAACAGGTTTGTTACATTTTGGAATTAAGGTAAGGAAAGTGGAATTTAAAGTACCAGAAATGAACCCATGAATCTTAGTGAATTCCACAAGACGATGTATGTCTTCCCCCAAAATGTCAAATAAGTGCACATAAAATTCCATAGGCCAGCCATTAGGACCAGGGATTTTGTCCCTAGCAAAATTTTTTAAAGTCTGCTCAATTTCATCTAAAGAAACCTCCTTCCCCAAAGCCTCAACTTCAATATCATCAATACATCTAGGGTAAAGTTTTGCCAATCTGATTTGTTCCAAAAGATCACAGTCACCATTCTCTTTGTAGATATTGCCAAAAAATCTCACAGCTTCAAAACTCAAAGAGTCCAAACCCTTTATAGAGTTACCATTTTCATCATTAATATCCCAAATAAATTTTGAGTTCCTCCTTGCAGATGCAAAAGCATGAAAAAATATTGTATTCTTGTCCCCATGGCTGATCCACACCGCTCTGCTCTTCAATCTCCATTCCCTTTCTTCCTTCAATAGGATATCCTCCTTCTTTTTCTCATAAAGCTTCAGAATTTCAAATTCACCCTGATCCAATGAACCATCCAAATTTTGCATGAAAGCATATTGTATACTATTTTCCAACTTCTTTAGTTCTGCAGCATCCGACTTTTTTCTCACCTTAATCCAATCTATAACTTCATTTTTGAGCTTCAACATTTTATGACAGAAAAAATCAACAGGGTTTAAATTTTCAACATCCGAATTTAACCAAAAAGATCTCACCATATCACAAAACTCCTTCTCCAAAAGCCAGGAACTATTAAACTTGAACGGGTAGCATACCCTTTGACCATATTCTTCAAACTAAAGAACAATAGGCCAATGATCTGAAAATTTCACCTCATGAACCCAAGAACGTGTCTGATGAAAGATACCTAAAAAGGAAGACTTCACCAAAAAATGATCTAGTCTCTTGTGAACACCAGCACCCCCCTGTCTATCGTTTGACCAGGTAGGAATTAGTTTAGTAGGAGCCATATCCACCAGGTCAAAATGACCAAGAAAATCCAGGAAGTAATCTGCCAATGGGTCCATTGTAGCCCCAACTCCCCAAATCTCAGAAGTAGATTTTGTAAAATTCAAATCACCAGCAATCACTAAATGAGGTAGGTTAAGAACACCAGAGGCAGCCAAAGCCTCCCAGAAACTTCGTCGGCCTTCATAAGGAGCATAACAGTTGAGGACATGAAACTGGAAATTCAAACCTACACAAAATCCTTTCATCAAAAGACCCCATGGAGTGTAAAAGACTTTGAATGCAAAAAGAGAAGGGTCCCAAGCCACTGCCAGTCCACCCGAAAGGCCATTAGCATAGCAAGCCGCAACTTTCCACCTAGGCAGAAGATCACCTATCTTCGTGACCACCACCAAACTTAAACACGCGGTTTCCTGAAGAAGAACAATACCAGGACAAATAGCTGCAAATAGTTTGGAGAAGGCCTTTGCCCCAGTAACCTTCCCCAAGCCCCAAATATTCAAGGAAAGAATAGACATCACGAACCAGTGGAAAAGGGTGTCTTCGCTCTAAGACCCTCATCATATAAGTTTATTGAAACCCCAAAAAGCAAAATCCCATTGTCCCCAGGATGGCCAGAACGTACAATATCAGATGCCCGACCCCCCTCTTTTTTCTTTTTACCCCTACGAATGGTAACATTCTGATATTTAACAGCATGAATCGGAAGAGCACCAGAGCCAGTTGATGGACATTTGGAGAAAGTAGGAACCGGGGTAAGGGTTTTTAAGACCCCATCAACTCTAAGTTCACAATTTCCACTAATCCCAGATTCATCAAGTGAATGCAATATAGATTCCGAAATCCCATGATTCTCAGAATCACATCCCGTTGCAGAAGGAGACAAAGGCTTGAAAGAATCCCGAGTATCATTACCTACACCAAGATTCCCCGAAAAGACTAAACCCTCATCAACCCTATCCTCCACAGAGGCTAATTCAGAAGAAAGGTTGCGAACAACAGAGGGTTTCAACTGATCACCAGAAAAAGGTAGACTCCCGATAGTGGACGGATGAATACCATGTCTCAAAATGACATCCCCAGAAGCAATATGTGCATCTAAATCTTTCTCCGTAACTTCCAACAATGCAATATCCTCCTTCAATACATCAGAATACACAGTGTCAAGGGTAGGGACGGACTTACCAGATGTAGTCGACGGAGCAACAAGGTCCAAATTACCAGTCAATGCAGACCCTGTCTTCAAATTAAGAGGGCATTTGGCTCAAATGTGACCAATTTCCTTGCACGCGAAACTGCGGAAGGGAATTCTGGAAAAATCAAGCCGTTGTTTCTAGCATCTACGTCCCCAAACAACCTCAATTTCTGCCGGGATACCAGCATCCATATCAATTTCCACCATTACCTTTGCATATCTTCGATCCATTCCAAATAGAGACTTTCTATCAATGCGGATAAAACGCCCAACCGAGTAAGCCAGGCCGACAACAATCTCCTCTATCCAAAGTTCTATCGGCAACCCTGGAATCAACATCCAAAGGTGCTGAAATATCTGTTTCTCTGAAAGGGGATCAAAGGCAAGATGCCAATGTTTCAGATTCAAAGATCCATCTCTGAAGAGCCAAGTACCCTCCAAAACCCTCGACAACAGAGCAGCATCCGGAAAGACAAAAAGAATCCAGCGATTCAATAGAATATTAACCCTTGGAGCCATACCAGAATCCGACACCCAATTAACCCTAACCCATTCTAGTAACTCCTCTTTCGAAGCAGATGTAAATTCTAGACGACCAACAAGAGTACGGTCGGCAAGCATAGCAACTCTGTCAAGATTGGCGTCTTCTGCAATCACAAACCTGGTGAGTGAAGACCTTGTCTTGTGTGCTTTCAACCTGCGTCGCACCCTTTTTTTCGCTCCATAGATATTAGGGTTTCCAAACCCCGGCGAGCGCAGCACCGACATCTCAGTCACACCACAACGAGAGTCGACAGGAGGAAGTGGAACTGTCTCATGCTGGAGAGTCAGAGAGGCCATAAGGGCCCGCAACTGAAAAAAAAGGTGTAACCCACACCTATCCTTCACAAACTGGGAAGGAAGTGACCCTCATCCACCTGGATCCCACTACCTCCAACTCAACCCTACCAGTGAACCCTAGTTACAGATAACCAAAGAGAACAGACAAAACACTGGGGGAGACATCTATCCAGAGGACAAAAGGCATAAGCCCAGAAAGGTATACCACCAACAGGACTACCAAGGACTACAAACCCGGAAAACATAGCTCCAGCACTACAAAAAGAACATAGCAAAACTCCACTGATCCTCTGCCACCATTTTCCCCCAAAATGAATGACTTTATTTGAAAAATATAATCAAATATGAGTATATTTGATTATATTTTTTTAATAAAGTGATTCATAAAAAATATCAACTTTATAATACATATAACATATTACAACTTATAATTTATGCTTTGGTCATTTGGTTATAATTATTTAAATTCATTTTATTTCTTTTTAAAATAAACATTTTTACCTCAATGTGTTTCTAATTTAGTAAGGCATTGTATTTTGATAGAGATATCAAGGGTGACATGACTTCCTTCAAGCCCTTCAAATATCCATTTTTCATGGTGGTGATTAGTGTGATGGCTAAGACCACGCTAACTGATTGTTGTTAACCATTTAGAGAGACTCATGGTTCCTTGGAAATAAGGTCATGTACTTATTGCTTGCCCCCCAGTAGATCCTCCTCAGTGATCAATTCCATTGTCTACCCTCACATCAACATGCACTTCATGGCCAAAATTCTCTCTCACTTTTGAACTTGTCACATGGAATAAATCGCTAGTCTTACAGGTATCTCTTTCCCATTCAACCCCATCACCTTTATGTGGACCGACTAACAGTCATAATCCTATGCCTTCATGTGAAAACACTACATGTATCAAATCATTCTCAGCATAAAATATAATACATCAAATTGTACCATGTTAACATCACCTAACGTGGATACCCGACTCAATCCACAGTCTACAGAGTATCGATGCAACCTTGTGTCAATTGTGTCTATTTTTCCCTGTTACACTTGATCACCCATCAAAGCACATCATACATAATGCATAAACATAATTGCATTTATTACCCATCATTTTATAAGCATGTAATTAACACCATCCATCTTTTTCATAAGAAATAACTTTAAACCTTCAATTTATTCATAAAAGAGATCATTTTTCAAGTTCCAACACCAAGGTGTTTCCACACAAAACCATGTCATTCATAATCAAATTCCCTCAAATAATAACATTATATAATAGTCGAGGTACAAAGTAAAAACAAAGCACTACACATGTGTTTGTTTTTTAAAAACGGTTAATAATTTAGTTTGATTATTTTTTGCATATATAACACTAACTTAAGGAATACTTCTACATAAATTTCAACATTTGAGAAGGTGCTAAATTTCATAGGAGAATTTTCAATTTTTTTAAAGAGATTATTGTCAATTCCACAAGATGGACAATTGGAAGAGGAAAATGATGTCAACATGATCGAACTAGGACAGAGGAGGCCACATGCTAATGAAAACATGTTCAAAATAGAACAATTAAGGGAAAAATATTATACAAACATGCTCGGTAAACATACTCAAAATATAAGAATTAAGGAAAGAAAATGGTGCAAACATACTGAAAATGGAGCAATTGAGAGCATTTTCGTTATTAAAAGAAATATAAAAATCCATATATACCTAAAAACCACGGATCATTTATTCTAAATATGATGTAGAAATTAAAAATATGAAATATCATATATATACTAGCACAACCACTTCATTTGTGGTCAATGAACACCAATGGGTTACAAGTTAAGTGTCATGGACAAGTTATTTGTTACTTGTTCTCTATGCTTACTAGTTGTAATTACTTGTAATTTATACCTCAACTGCTTGTTACTTTCTTTAGTTAAATGTGTTGTATGTCACTACATGTTATCCATGCATGAATGCACTAGAAGTTATCCATGCATCAACTACCTTTACTGTCTTATAATTGTTTATTTTTAATTTTAAACAACAACCATCAAATCAATTTTGATAGTACACTTGTCCCATTTTCTTGTCCCATTTTCCTTCAATCTAGGAAAATCACATATTCTAAAATATATACACCTATAGATGTAATTAGATGAAAAAACATTTCATTTTACTTAATGTAGTCACTTTTACACATGATACATGTTTATTTTAGAACCAAGGTAACCATTGGCTTCACATTGTGATTTACACTTTTATGCTTTTTCATTGTACCAATTCATTAAAAAGGTTATAAAATAAAAAATTTATTACTTTAAATGTTTTGTTTTTTTCATAATTATTATTATTAAATATAGATAATGAATATAAATTTTTATAATTAGTATTAGAAAATATAATTTTTTAAGTTAAAGATATATTAATATTTATAACCAATAACCTCAAAAAAATAATTCTTTTTTTAAACATCATGCTATTTATATGATAATAAAATACTTCAAAAATCTTAGTTTATATAATTTAAGATGTAAGTAATCTTAACTTTTCTTTTAAGAAAAAAAATTCAATATTATTATTAAAAATTGAAAAAGTTTTAGGTGGAGAAATAAAAAATCTATGATATTATATTAATTTTCAATATTATTATTTTGCTTGCATACTCATAATTAAAAATTCTCAAATTATATTTGTATAAATAATACATGTATAAAATATAATAAATAAATTAAATAAAAAAAATAAATGAAAACTAACTAGACATGACTAAAGCTTAATTAAAAATACACTAAACAAACGAAAAAATTATGAGACCATTAAATAAGCAAACTAAAAAATTATGAAATTATGAGACCATTAAATAAGCACATTTTTATATAGAAATACATTCACCATGCTTATATGTCTTCACAATAATTAGAATACATTCACTCTTTTAAAATGGATTCGGTCAAAGCATATGAATAAGTTAAGTGCGTTTATGTGGATTTATATACGGCTTTTTCTACTTAAATAGGTATTCCCTTTAATGTCACATATTGGTTAATGGCATGTGTGATGTATGCACATTTCTCTGTTTGGGCTTCCTCTTGTCCCCTTCTCTTCCTTCTAGTTATTGAAGGGTTGATCAAAATTATTTGAAAAGGTATTAATATCTCTACCTCTATTTTTATCACTCTTTTATTTATTTTTAGATCATGTGGTTCTTTTTGGTAAAGGAACAATAAAAGAATGGAGTCATTTCTCATAAATTATCAATTTATTTTGTCTGGGCTATGGAATGGAAGTGAGTATTAATAAATATGTCTTCCTTTGTCATAATGTTGATGCCAATATATTAGATCAAATTTATAGAGATATTCTAGATGTCTAAGATTGAAGAAGGCTTCAAGTATCTTGGTTATCATATCAAACCAAATTTGTATACAGTTAGTATTATTGGTTATGGATGGTGAGAAAGTATGAAAAAAGAATTGCATTATGGAGGTATAAGTATCTTTCTCTAGGTTGCAGGAGAGCACACTTTTGAAAGCTGTGCTTACTGGTATGCGGGTTTACTGGTTTTCTATGGCTCATATTCGTCACACTATCTTGAAGTTGATTAGAAGATTGATGTTTAAATTCCTTTTGTTAGGAAGTGCTAATGGTGGTAGGATACCCCTTGTAACATGGGATAGACTTTCAATGCCTAAACATATGGGAGGATCGAACACTAAAAATATATTCTGGTTCAATTTTTCCCAAAGTATGGCGAGTATGTGGCCTGAAATATTTGGTATGCTAAGAATTCATTCATGGTAAATACATTAAGATGAACATTCTCTAATGGATCATAAATCCAAATAAACAAGTGAGCAATCTTTCATCCTTCTTGTGAGGTTTCCTTCAAATTTATCCATGGATCAACAACCACAAAGACTCGAAGACTGGGAATAGTAGAAATGTGTAAAATATCTGATTGGGATTGATCCTTATATTGACAATGAGGAAGACTATATATTGTCTCCTTATATTAGAACATCTTGCAAAACTTGGTTTCGTGTCCTTAGCTCACATCAAACCCCCATTCGGTTATCAAATTCAGACTCCTACTAGATGACTGCTCACGATATTGGTTTAGGAAGTGTATGGGTGGAGGAATGGATGCGTTATAAATCTTCCCTAAACTCTCCAAGTATTATACTTTCAAATGAAGAAGATAAATTGGCTTGGGCCCATAATTTGGAATCTCAAAAAAATTCTGCAAAATCTGCATATTCTCCAATTGTTCAATATCATTCTCCCTGTCTTCCAAAATGGTGGTATACAAAAGTGTGGAAATGGAATATTCCACAGAAAATCAAATTCTTCATTTGGATTTCTTTTGAATAAGGTGTAATTACTTGGAATAATCTAAATCATAAAGGCTCGATCGGTCCAAATATATGCTCATTGTGCAGGTTGGATGGTGAATCTGTGGATCACATGTTTATTTTTTGTCACTTAACAAAACAGATTTGGATACACTTTTGTAATATTTTAAAGATTTTTTGAATTTGGGGTTCCAAGAATTTTGAGTGATCTTTTAAAAAATGGTTCCATACTCATAAATTGTACAAGACGCTACCAACTTTCATTTCAGGGGAGATTTGGAATCCTAGGGGATGAGGTTCTTTCATGGAACCCTTGAACTCATTTTTGATTGCTATTAATATGTGTAAGGATTATAATATTGTAAATATTAACATTAGAAGACCTCGGCAGCTTATCGAGATTTTAGCTACAAAATGGGTCACAAGATTCTTCGATGGTGCGGGAAATAATGGCATGTGTGTAGGTGGTATTCATGTGATCATTAATAAGGATCATTTTCTTAAGATGAAAATAAAATGTGGAATGGGTACAAATTCTAAGGCAGAACACTTCTAGTTGTGTGTTGTTTAACAAAATTTGCATGTTCTTTTGGTTTTGATCCCATTAAAATATTGGGAGACTTGTTGGTGGTTTTTCATTGGGATAAGAAACTATACAAGTTGAATGTGCTCCCATTATTAGATTTTCACAATTTAATCAATATTAATCTAGGATCTTACTGAGAAAATAACAAGCACGACATAAACAGAAGACACATAAATATTTTCCTCGGGGAAACCATAAAGGAGAAAACCCTACAAATTCCTCAAAGATAGAATGAGAAACAATACAATAGCATAAAAGTACACCTGAAAACTGAGATGGTATTCAGTAGCTTCTCTCTTCTCCACTTGTGCGAACTTCTCCTCTCTCTCACTAATGTGAATCGAGTGAGTGAGTGAATGAATGATCCAAATGAGAGAGGCACCCTCTCTATTTATACTTTATCTTTCATTTGACTTTTACCCAACTAGGGTGGCCCCTAGTTGTACCTCACTAGGAAGACTTCTCTAGGAGAGTCTAATAACCCATAAACAACTTAACTCTGGGGTCTAATGCCCCAACATACAAAGGAGGGTTAACCTCAATGAAGTTACATGACCCAAATACAATAATGACTTCTCTGACTGGAGGAATAAACATCTTCGTCGGAGGTACAATAATAAAATACAAATATAGCATAAAATATATAAGTGAATATCTTCCAAAGTTACAATTACATTAACACTCCATCTTAACTTGGAAGGTATCACTCTTGACACAGACGTCAATACATATAGACACAAGTCTTCAGTGTTGGATCATCATCAAAGCTAGATCATCATCGTCACTATTGTTGCTATCCTCATCATCTCAATCATCAATCTCCAATCTATTCACCATAGGAATTTCTACAGAGCCATCCCTTTTTCATGGTAGATGTAGGCCTAGCCTCCATGTAGGTATTCATCATCTCTGCAAGCAAGCCATCAAGTAGGTACAACTCAGGACTGATTACATTTCCTCTATAAAAACTATGCACATCTCATGACTGATTATATTGCCTTGCAAAACTTATGTACATCGCATGACTGATTACATTGCATTAAAAAACTTGTGTACATCGCAAGACTGATTAAATTTCCTTGCAAAACCTATGTACATCGCAGGAATAATTACATTTCCTTGCAAAACCCATGTACATAGCAGGACTGATTACATTGCCATGCAAAACTTGTGTACCCTACTGTCACCTCATCAAGTCCAGATCATCTCATCGTAAACGGAGCACAACCCAGATGCATGTCCCATGTCTACCGGCATGGGAAGACACATATAAAACCATGCAAGACTGATTCATATACATCTACATCTTCCAGACTCATCACTTCCCACTGCAAGGAACCTCGATCTGGAATACACCAAGCTTCTCCTCTAAGTACTCAAACTTCACTCTGGCTAGCGGCTTAGTCAACACATAGGCTATCTTCTCATCAGTCACAACATACTAGACCTTAACTACTCCTCTCTACACCATATCCATGATAAAGTGATACTTGATCTCGATTTGCTTCAAATTTTCATGCAAGATCGGGTTCTCAGACAACCTCACACAACTCTGGTTGTTGCAATATATACAAGTCGCATCTAACTGGAGATCAAACAAATCAAATAGTAGCTTCCTCAGCCATAGTTCCTCACAACTAGCCAAACAAGGTGCAACATACTCTACTTCAGCTATACTCAATGCCACGCAGGACTGCTTCCTACTAAACCAATAGATCACACACCTAATCCCAAACTGAAGCATCACTCCAAAGTGTTATTCCTATCAATGGCACTGCCTTCCCAATAGGAATAAACATAACACTCTAGGTTAATCTTCTGATTCACATCATACTTGAACCCATAATCAACTATACCCTTCAGGTACCTTAGAATATGTTTTGCAACAATCAAGTGAACATGTGTCGGATCTGTCAGGAACAGGCTCAATGTGTTCACAGCAAAGCAAATATCTAGTCTCATATTTGTCAGGTACATCAAAGATCCAATCATCTAACGATACATCGTGGCATCAACCGAATCTGAAGCATCACTCAATAGATTTAGGTTCGATGCCATAGGTGTGGCCATGGCCTTGTAGTCCATCATCCTGAACATCTTAAGGATCTCTACTGCATACCTCCCTTCTCCAAGGAAGATTCCATCCATGCTCTGCGACACCTCCATTCCTAGGAAGTAGTGCATCATACCCAATTCCTTCATCTTGAACTCAGAAGCAAGCTTCCACTTAGTGTCTACAATCAACCCATCCTAACTTGTCACAAACAGATCATCTACATACAGTAGGAGTATCACTGGGTTCCCTTCCTCAGCCTTGTAGTAAAGGTTGGAATCCGCTTTACTTTTGGTAAATCCCAAACTAGTCTGGAAGTTGTCTATCTTGTTGTACCACATCCTAGGTGCCTGTTTCAATCCATACAAGGCCTTCTTCAATTTGCACACATGAGTTTCCATGTCATGTGTCTCAAATCTGAGTGGCTGCTCCACATCACTTCCTCTTCCACTACAACATTCAAGAAATTTGTCTTGACATCCATCTGGTGTAGCTTCCACTTCATCACTGTAGCCAGAGCAAGTACTAATCTGATGGAAGTGTATTTGGATACAGGTGCAAATGTATCCTCATATTGTATCCCTTCCTTCTGGGAGAAGCAACGTGAAAGAAATCTTTCCTTGTGTTTCTCTATGTTTCCATCTACAGCATGCTTGATCTTGTAGAACCACTTGGAAGTCACAACAGACTTCCTTACTAGTCTTAGGACCACATCCCAGACATCATTCTTCATGATCGACTGGTACTCCTATATCGTGACATTCTTCCATTCCTTCCTTTATGTCGCTTCTTCATAGTTGGCAGGTTCCTTGTCAATGATGTCGCACGACAGGGCTACATAACTGGAGTATGGCCTCAGTCTATTGATTTCGCTATGCATTCCTTCAAGAGCACCATATATCTCTACATCTTGAATTGCTTCTTGTACCCATGTTGGTTTCCTCTTGTGATAATTCATCTCATGAGGTGGATCTAAAGGTTCTTGTGGATCTTCTGTCTCATGGTCTTCATGATCTTCTTGATTTGCTTCATTCATTGTTGTATCTCAGATCAGGGTGCTTTTGGTTCTTCAGAGTCTTCAATAGGTATCTTTTTGGATTTGTGATATGCTGAGTCTTTGTCGAATGTTACATCCTTGCTGATGTCGATCTTCTTGAACCCTAGAAAATATATTCTGTAAGGCTTCAAGCTTTCACTATATCCCATGGATATACCCTTCTTTCTTGAAGGATCTAACTTCATCATTTTATCCTTCAGGATATGTATGTATACTGGGAAACAAAATATCCTAAGATGGATGACCTCTGGTTTCTCTTCGGAGAAAGCTTCTTCTGGTGTCTTGTTGTCAAGTACTCTATGTGGAGTACAATTCTGTACATACATGGTTGTTCTCACAGCTTCCGCCCATGGATCCATCAGAAGATCTTGGTCGTGAAGCATTGCTCTTGTTGCTTCCATGATTGTTCTATTTTTCCTTTTCGCAAATCCCTTCTGCTATGGATTATATGGAGTGGCCAACTCCCTCTTAATACCTGAATCTTTGCATAATTTCTTGAATTCTTCTGATATGAATTCTCCCCATTGTTTGACCGAAAAGTCTTGATTTTCTTCTTTGTGTGGTTCTCGATTGGGGCTTTGAATTCTTTGAACTTGTTGAATACCCCATCCTTGTTCTTCAAGAAATATATACGTGTCTTCCTAGAAAAATCATCAATGAAAGAGACATAATATACATACCCATTCAATGAACTAGATGACATTGGACCGCATACATCTGAGTGGATGATTTCCAAGACTCCTTTTTCCTTGCTCTCGTTGCTTGGAAATGTCTTCTTTATGTTCTTTCCTTTCGCACATCCTTTGAAAATCCCTTCATGATTTTCCTGGATTTATGGAAGACCTTCAACTTCTTTTCTTGCAAGTAATAGTGCTCTATAGTGCACATGCACAATCCTTCTATGCCATAGTGCACTTGGATGTACTGAGTCATGGAATAGAGCTTGTTCAAGTTGGCCCTTCAGTTTGTATAAACCTCCGTCTTGCTCTCCAATCACTACAACATCATCTATGGGCTTTCCCTTTGGCCACATAAGAACTTGGCCATCTACAAATGCAACCCTCATACCTTTAGCATCTAAAGATGATATGGAGAGAATATTCTTCTTTAGTCCTAGTACATATAGGACATCTTTCATCTTAATAGTCTAGCTTATAAGAGGCTTCACCACTTTCATTTATGGGATACTAGTAGTCATCCCCAAGTTTCACCTTGTCGGGTGACTCATGTTCGGATAGGTTCACAAAGGATTCCTTGAATCCTATCATATTCTTGGAAACCCCACTATCTATGAGCCAATCATTGCTTCTGTGTGTGACAGTGCCTTTGAGAGCTAAAATTAGAACATATTCTTCATCACTTGAAGAATCTTCACTGTCTTCTTTGGTTCTCTTCCTTGGAGGTTCATCATCCTCTGCAGTGTGAACATGATGTTGTTTCTTGTTGTTCTTCTTCTTGTGGGAGCTACTTTTGTTCCTTGGAAAATATCTAGACTAATGTCCCTTCTCATCACAACTAAAGCATCAAATGTGAGATATATATTTCTTATAAATTATGAGGTTCTCCCTCTAGTTCTAGTGGTGGTGTTTACCCTTCTTGTGATTAGGATGCTCCTTCTTGTTGTTGTTCTTCCTGATGTGTGTCATGAGAGCCTGATATTCATTACCCCGCATCTTTTTTTCTCGATCTACAATTCGAGCTTCTTCCTGTGATCACTCTTCCCATAGTCTATGGAAGGTGATCAACTTAATTCTTGCACAGATTCCTTGAATAAAGGAATCCCATAACCTAGGAAGACCATTCAAGGTGGTCATCACTATTTCTCCATTCTCTATATTTTCTCCCACAACTTCAACTTGTTCTTTTATCTGAGAGACCCTTGCAAGGTAAGACTACATGGTCTCTGCATTTTGTATTTTGGCATTCTTCAATCGGTTCCTCAATGTCATCTTCCTATTTATATTCCTCCATTCAAATAGGTTGGTCAATGCATCAAACATCTCTTTAGGTGACTTCAGAGATGACACATGAGGTATGAGATGTTCCTTGATAGAATATGCAATGATTCTCATAGCCTTAACCAAGTTCTTCTTATGTAAGGATTTATCCTCATCTCCCTCTGGAACTGGAACCTCTTCATTCACATAGCTGTCCAATTCATTGTCTTCTCGGACAAGCCCAATCCTATACTTCTATGCTCTGAAGTTATCGGCCTCTTCAAGCTTATCCTCAAGCTTGATGTGGTGAGGCATCTTTAATGAGAAACTCAAATGGAAATAGAAAAGCTTTTAGGTCTTACCACTTGATTTGCTGAAACTGGATTTGGAGCTCGCCACGGTTTGACAAAGAAACCCTAAAAATTCAAACTTGGAATTTGAAACTTCTATCTGGATGGAAAGATGCGCTTGACTGAGGCGACCAAGCTGGTACACTTGGTTTCTAAAGACTCCAGAATTTGACCCCTGAAATTTACTTGTGAAATTTTCATTTGCAATTTCGGGTCTTTTCTGGTTTTTATGGTCCATAGTTAAGTTAGGGTTTGACTTTCCGGAAGTTTTACCCAACCAAAAAATTTGATCTTGGTCTCTAAATTTTGATTTTGATGAGGAGCATCTCCCTATGCTGATTGCACTTCCGTGAAAAGCCCTCATTTTCGTGATTGGCCAAAACATGAAAATTCTCAGAATCAACTTCTACTTCAACAGAAAGATGCACCTTCCCAAGGTGAGTTAGCCTACCCTCATTTTCTTGATGATCTATGGAAAGAAATCCAAAAATTAAGAAGCCCTAGCTTCTGCCGCTGCACAGTGTCCTCTTCTCACATTAGCTCTAATACCATGTTAGATTTTCACAATTTAATCAATATTAATCTAGGATCTTACTCAGAGAATAACAAGCATAGCATAAACACAAGAGACACAAATATTTTTCTTGGGGAAACCATAAAGGAGAAAAGCCCACAACTTCCTGAGAGATAGAATGAGCAACAATACAATAGCAGAAAAGTAAACCCCAAAATAGAGATGGTCTTCAGCAGCTTCTCCCTTCTCTACTTGTGCAAACTTCTCCTCTCTCTCACTAAAGCGAATTGAGTGAATGAGTGAATGAATGATCCAAATGAGAGAGGCACCCTCTCTATTTATACTTTATCTTTCACTTTACTTTTACCCAACTAGGTCGGCCACTAGTTGTACCTCACTAGGCCAACTTCTGTAGGCGAGTCTAATAACCCATAGACAACTTCACTCTGGGGTCTAATTCCCCGACATACAAATGGCGGTTAACCTCAATGACTTTACATGACCCAAACACAAGAATGACTTCTTCGACTGGAGGAATAAACATCTATGTGAGAGGTACAATAATAAAATGAAAATACAACATAAAATATACAAGTGAATATCCTCCAAAGTTACAATTACATTAACACCAATTACATCACGAGTGCCAAAGGATTGAAGCTCAATTGGATACTTTTTATGGCTAGTCTATAAACCACATCTATAGAGAGCTTAATGTTGTGGCACATGCACTATCAAAAGAGGCTCTTAATGGTTAACAATGGTTTTAATTATATGCACTTAGATTATTATATGTTTACTAACTTCATGTTATTATTCAAGTACCTTGTGAAACGAGGTGCTCCACAGCCCAGTATGGGGGAGATGTTCTAACATGTATGTACCGTTATATGTAGCGTTACATCTAATAAAACGTAAAAAGTAATTTTTTTAATTAAAAAACAATTAAAAAAATTCATGTCGGCTAAAATATTATGAAAAGTAATTAAAAAATAGATGTTAGTTTATAAAATAAAAACTTAAAACCTAAACCTGGATCTATAAATCAAGAGAGACCAAATTTTTTGAGTTTAAATTTAAAAAAAGAAATACACTTCAAGAAATTGGATCCCTCTCGATGCTTGATAGATACGGGTTTAAGATGGATCTATGGTGGTAAATAACAAAGTTATAGTTTTTTTTCTTCCTATAAAAATAGTCATAATAAATAGAAAAAAATGTCTAAATAACCTTTTTTAATTACTTTAATAGTGAGTAAATTCTAATTGAATTAATTATCTATCATAGTCCAATATTGTAGTTGTATCAACTATATGATTCAAATTCATTACGAATCACACAAAGGCGGAATACCTATTGTTTTTATATGTTCGATAGTTCTTTGGAGTCGTAAATATTACTTGGACGAAGTTTGCCTTTCATCTATCTGTATATATATTCTTATGAGGTTAATTTGTGATGTAATGTCTACAAGTAAACCTAAAAACCAGAGGGTGGTAAAAGGGAGAAGTCGTAAATAGGTAGAAATTTATTTACAGTAACGAAAGCTTTCGTAAGGTCTGCGTCGCCCATGAACAAGTGAAAAAAAGTCCCATGTTCGTCTCCTAAACTGTAATCGTATCATAGCCGCTCACTGTGCATTTCAATTTCATAAATGTTTTTATTTGTCAATGTTTATTACCCATTATCAAAATGGCATGCAGAGAAGTGCGTAGAGCAGCCTACTTTCTCAACATTTATAAACTAAATACTAATGTAACAAACATAGAAAATATAGCAAATATATCTGTAATATTAACTAGCTTAGATTTAAATCCTATGTTCTATTAAGCTTACTTTCTCAACATTTATAAACTAAATACTAATGTCACAAACATAGAAAATAGCAAATATATCTGTAATATTAACTAGCTTAGATCTAAATCCTATGTTCTATTAAGCCCAGATCAAATTTCGAGAGGTGCAAACCTTTCCTCAAACCTCAAAAGTAATGACCCACAAAATATTTATTATTTTTAAGTTGTATTATTTTTTACTTTTTATTATTTTATTAATAGTTGATAATTACTCCAAAAAAATTACAAAATCTCCGTAAAACCCTCTCAACCCAAAAGAAAAAGAAAAAATACATATATCAATAACAAGGAAGAAACAAATACAAATATTTTAGACGCAAAATTCCACGTCTTGTAAGAGCAGCTGTAAAATATATTTTGTATAGAGATATGGTTGGGCCACAGATCATGAAAAGCAAGCCATGGGGGCAGACCAAGCCATGGGGGCAAGGTCTGCCGACCTCACAAAGTATCCTTGACAATTCGTGCCTTCTACAAGTATTCAAATCCAGAGGAAGTGTATGGGTGGAGGAATGGACGCGTTATATGTCTTACCTAAACTCTCAAGGTATTAGACCTTCAAATGAGGAAGATAAATTTGTTTGGGCCTATAATTTGGAATCTTCAAAGTCTTCATATTATCCAATTGTTTAATATCATTCTCGCTTTGTTCCAAAATGGTGGTAATCAAAGGTGTGGAAATGGAATATTCCACAGAAAATCAAATGTTTCATTTGGATTTCTTTTGAATACTATGTGATGACTTGGAATAATCTAAATCATAGATGCTAGATAGGTCTAAATATATGCTCATTGTGCAGATTTGATAGTAAATATGTGGATCACATGTTTGTTTTATGTCACTTAACAAAACATTTTGGATACAAGTTTGTAATATTTTAAAGATTTCTGAACTTGAGGTTCCAAGAATTTTGAATCATTTTTTAAAAAATGGTTTCATACTCATAAATTGTACACTACCTACTAGCTTTCATTTCATGGGAGGTTTGGAAGTCTAGGGAATGAGGTTATCTTTAAGGGGACCACTCTAAACTCATTTTTTATTTCGCTTAATATGTTAAAGATTATAATATTGTGACGATTAACATTAGAAGACCTCACCAGCTTATGGAGATTTCAACTTCAAATTGAGTGACAAGATTCTTGGATGGTGTGGCAAATAATGACAAGTGTGCAGGTGGTATTCATGTCATCATTAATAAGGATTATTTTTTTAAGATGAAAATAAAATGTGGAATGGGTACAAAGTCTAAGGCGGAATTTCTGGCTATGTGTTTTTTAACAAAGGTTGCATATTCTTTTGGCTTTGATGACATTAAAATATTGGGAGACTTGTTGGTTGGTGATGTGTTCCCATTACATTATCTGTGCCAAAGGATTGAATCCAAGGATTGAAGCTCAGTTGGATACTTTTTATGACTAGTCTATAAACCACATCCATAGAGAACTTAATGTTGTGGCAAATGCATTATCAAAAGAGGCTCTTTCTTGAGATGAAGGATTTCTCATGTGGAATGAATGGATAAATAGAGAATTGGTTAACCATGGTTTTAATTATATGCTCTTAGATTAATATATGTTTACTAACTTCATGTTATTATTCAGTACATTGTATGGTTTTTGGTAACTAGAAGATGTTTTTGTCATTATCTTTTGATGTTGTAAGAACTTATGAGTTATTAGTTTTTCTAGGAAGATGAGTTTTGTTGAAATATAATAATAGAGAAGTGATCGATACTCTTGATCATAATTGGAGATATATATTTTTATTTCTATTAGATAACAAAGTTTCAGTTTTTTTCTTCTTCAAAAAATAGTCATGATAAATAGAAATAAGATTGAAAAAAATGTCTAACGTTTTTTTAATTACTAGTAAGTAAATTCTAAATGAATTAATTATCTATCATAGGCCAATATTGTAGTCATATCAACTGTAGGGTTCAAATTCATTACGAATTACAGAATGGCCGAATACCTATTGTTTTTATATGTTGAATAGTTCTTTGGAGTCGTAAATATTACTTGGACAAAGTTTGCCTTTCATCTATCTGTATATATATTCTTATTAGGTTAATTTGTGATGTAATGTCTACAACTAAACCTAAAAACCAGAGGGTGGGAAAAGGAATAAATCGTAAATAAGTAGAATTTTATTTACAGTAACGAAAGCTTTCGTAAGGTCTGCGTCGCCCATGAACAAGTGAAGAAAAGTCCCATGTTCGTCTCCTAAACTGTAATCGTATCATAGCCGCTCACTGTGCATTTCAATTTCATAAAGGTTTTTTTTTTTTTTTTTTCAATGTTTTGTTACCCATCATCAAAATGGCATGCAGAGCAGTGAGTAGAGCACCCTACTTTCTCAGCATTTATATACTAAAATATGAATGTCACAAACATAGAAAATATAGCAAATATATCTACAACATTAATTAGTTTAGATTCAAATTTTAGATTCTATTAAAGGTCCAGAGCGATCAAATTTCCAGAAATGCAAACTTCTCCTCAAACTGTAAAAATAATGACTGACAAAATATTTATTATTTTTAGATATTATTACTTTTTATTTTTATTATTTTATTAATAACTGACCATATTACCTAAAAACATTACAAAATGTCGCTCGACTGTAAAGCCCTCTCTGCGCAAAAAAAAGGAAAAGTACATATATCAATAGCAAGGAAGAAACAGATATTTTAGGTAGAAAGGACAGCGGTACTTCCACGTCTTGTAAGAGCACCTGTAAAATATATTTTGTATAGAGATATAGTTGGGCCACAAATCATGAAAAGCAAGCAATGGGGCAAGGCCTGCCGACCTCACAAAGTGTCCTTGATAATTCATGCCCTCTACAAGTATTCAAATTCAGAGGGAAAAACTTGCTGAGAAAAAATGTCAAAGAAAAAGTCGCTCGTGTCTCCTATATTGCTTTCCAGTGTCTCAAAAACCTCATGCGACCCTATATAATCAGGGTATTGAATGGGTAGAACCTCCAATTCATCGAATATTCTAACATCTGCATTTTCTCTGTCGTTGCAGAAGTCGCTCATGGCTACGCTATTATCAATAATTGCAGACTCAGAGGACTTCATGTCTTTCAAGCACTGGAATTCCTCTTCAAGCAGCTTAGGCGCCTTCACTTCTCGAGGACCATACTTATCATTAGAATACCTATATATATCTTTATGTTGAAGACTGGAAGGGGAAGATCTTTTTCGTCCAGTGAGGCACTGAACAACACCACGAAAATTAGATGCGCTCGTTTGTACCATGATTGTAGGGTTTGAGATATGGACTACCCTCACCTCTCCAGCTGCGGATCTTTTGGAATTGCACGACCGACCTACCGAACGTATCATTTTAGAAGCCTTCTCCGCCATATGTTTCTGGTAGGTCTGAATTTCGAAAAGGATTTCTAACAATTCTGCGTAGACTGTATATAACAGAACCTAACAAAGATGACCATATGCAAATTTTGAGAACAGCAGCACAGTATAGAAAGAACCCTTGATCATTCTGAATAGACGGGCTTACAAAGAATAACAGCTTCGTCCGATATAAAGATGTAACTTCGAGCTGTGGGTCTCATCCAACTAAACCGTGGGAACGGAATTAGGTGTGAAAGGGAACGGAATTAGCTAAGAATACTAGGTGTGAAAGGGAACGGAATTAGGTGGGAAAGGGAACGGAATTAGCTTTCGTATGTCATTTTCCGTATCTGACATGAAATGGAATCATTGAAAGCTTTGGTATGTCATTTTCCGTATCCGACGTGAGATGGAATCATTTCCACTTGGATGGCCACGACCTCCCTTGGCCACACAAATTACACATAGTGTAAAGCGTCTCCCTATCAAAGCCGCCTTTGATATGGAAGCTGGAATTGGAGATGGATTCAAAGCGAAGACTGGGATGTGTAAAGCGTCTCCATATCAAAGCCGCCTTTGAATTCAATTTTAAAATATTGATTGACCAGAAGTAAACTGATTTGAACAGCAATCAGCAGCACCGAAAGTCATGCACTCGTGCGGGGGTCTTCCCTGACTCTACTCTAAGCACAGATAATTTCACTGTATTCAAATCAACGTTAACTTAAATTAAATGGTTATAGAATCCAGTTTCGCATATTGGAATATGGGATCCATCTACGATGTCATTTTCGAATGTAAATTTTTATCAAATTCCATTTATAGACTTCAGATCATATCGCAATTGTTTATGTTGTGTGGAGAAATGATCCTGAAGGCAATTTTATCTTAATCAACCAAGAAAGGACCCAAAAATCTTATTCAAGCAATAAAGGTACACAAAACAACAAAATAGGTGATGTTTTGAGCCCATGGACAAAGCTTCCACCAATAATGGTAATGGAAATTCTGTTTATAAAAATATACCAGCATAGATCCATCTTAAATCTGTATCTATCAAGCACCAAGAGGGATCCTATTTCTTGATATGTATTTCTTTTTTTAAATTTAAACTCAAGAAATTTAATCTCTCTTGATTGATCCTGGTTTAAGTTTTTATTTTTTATTTTATAAACTAAGATCTATTTTTTAATTACTTTTCATAATATTTTATTTTATTAGGTGACATAGATTTTTTTAAATACTTTCCACAATTTTACTTTTTTTTTACATTTTAATTAATGAGGGACAATACATTTTAGTTTTTTATTTTTCATTACATTTCACTTTTTTACTTTTCATTAAATACTTTCCATTACATTTTACTTTTTTACATTTTAATTAATGGCTAACAATAAGGATTTAATTCATTTTATTATTATTGTGTTAAAGACAAATTTTATTGGGCCGAGAGGCGCTCTACAACCCAGTAGGACAAACATGGACAAACATGGACAAAGTTACAGGATCTCCCCCAGGTTGCAAGTTGCAGAGCACCTCGTTTCACTCGGGGCAATCAAGCACCGAGAGGGATTCGATTTCTTGAGGTGTATTTCTTTTTTAAAATTTAATCTCTCTTGATTGATCTAGGTTTAAGTTTTAATTTTATATTTTATAAACAACCATCTATTTTTTAATTACTTTTCATAATATTTTATTTGATGAGCCCACATGGATTTTTTTAAAATAATTTCCACAATTTTATTTTTTTTTACATTTTAATTAATGGCCGACAATACATTTTACTTTTTTATTTTTCATTAAATACTTTCCATTACATTTTACTATTTTTACATTTTAATTAATGGCCGACAATAATAAAGACAAACTTTTATAGCCTAGGATTTAATTCAAACAAAATACATGTCCATGTATTATATAATCTAGCATTTAATTCAAACGAAAATACACCTTTTATTAATCGACGATATAATATTAAATTTGTATTATTATTATGTTAAAAACAAACATTATTTATTATGACCGACTCTCCCCCATACTAAGTTGTAGAACACCTCCTTTCACTCGGTGCAAAAATGTTCACTATCAAAGAATTTAGAACAAAAAAATTACTGTAATTTATCCTATTGACATTTTTCGTTTATTAAAAAAATATAATCAATGTATTTGTCTATATATATATAAAGTAGTTAAAATATTTTAATTTTTTAAAATTGATTGTTTTTACTCATTAGAAATATAAATTAATAATAAAAAAATATGGTAAAGTTTAAAGTATTATAAGTTTAAAATAATATATTTATAAGTTTAGAAATATGAGATACAATTATAAGTTTAGAGTATAAGTTTATAGACATAGTATAATTATATTAGCTTAAAGTATTATTCCATAGTTTTGTCAAAAATAGTTTTTGTCAAAATTAATTGTTTTTTGTTTTTAGACAAGAACGGGTACGGATTTATATTAGAAAAAAAGTGACATATTAGAAAAAAAAGTGACAAAGTCACTTAGAGAGATACAAAATTTCTGGTATAAGGGGATACCAGTTAAGTCTGAAATAAGTCCAAAATTCTCATGTTCAAAAAATTATAAACATAGTAAATACGGAAAATTAAAGGATAGCCATAACTAACAAACTAACTAGACATACGAGGTTTCTGAAGTTCAGAATGAGCAGCAACAAATTCACCATTCTCGAGGGTTGAGTGTTGCAGCTCCCTTTCTTGATGAATCTTCCAGTCCAGAGTAAGCCTTCTCACCTGCATTTCCAACTTTATCATTCTTTCAGATAAATCCAAATTGAGAGCTTCCTCGCTAGAAATCTTTCTTTCTTCCTGCTGCAAGTCGTTAATGACGTATTTCCTGATTTGAATCAGGTCCTCGTCAACCATCTCGAATTGTCTCCCGGCATCCTCATCCAAGGACTGATGAGTCTGTTCTAATCTCGAATTTTCTGTATGAGCCTGCGGACCTCCGTTTCGAGGCGGAAAACTTTCAAATCCCTCTCCAGTCCAACTCCACCATCAGACGCCATGACCGAACAGTCTAAAGCCACAGAGGAGCGGTCACTACCAATCTTCCAATTCACAGTTTCACAGACACATACAAAGAAAACTTCTTCCCGATGCATCCAGAGGATGAATACCCAAAATTGATTGAAACGAAAGGGATCAAGTGTATTTAAACACCATAATTTCGCACAATCCAAATCTGATAAATCCCATCGTCCCTGCATCAGAATGATGGAAGGAGCCTGCTTAAATGACATCGAGTTTAAGAGCTTCAAGCGTTCGGAGCGTCCGGAGCAACAAACCTAACACGAGGGGACAAAGAATCTAACTCCATGAGCCGCCATTCGGACAGGCCAATTAATACCAACAACTAGAGTGTTATCGTATTGCCAGTGCAACACTTGATTACAACCACCTGTCCGACCATGCGTCATAGTTCTAAGCACCTTTCCATCTCGGCAATCCGTCATATGACCATCCTTCTCAGGGGGGAGGGACCCTTTGCACAATTTCATTGACAATAAGATCATTGGTTTTGAGAAGAGTAGAATTGTTAGCCGCTTGATCTTCCTTATGATTCAGGTCTCGGAGTATATGAAAGAACTGAAGGTGACTGAAAGAGCGAGCAAGAGATTTGATTCTTTGCAGAAGGTTGGATAGCTTCAGATTATTGGGAATGCTAGTGTCGTTCAAAGCTTGACTTATTAATCTAGAGTCTCCGAACACTATAGCTTCATTTACTCCAGGAGAATGCAATTGTGTCAGTCCTTTCCACAAACCATAGGCTTATTCCATATTATTTGTATTTGTTTCGATGCTCCAGGAATAAACTATTTCAATGTCTTCCTCGGGATTAATGATAGCCCCTCCCCCTCCTGCTACCCCTGGAATCACTTTAGAGGCTCCATCAAAAAATAATTTGTAAAGTTTCATCTCCATCCTCCAGTTGTCAAACTGAGAATTATCTAGACTTATCTTCCACGCTTCATGATGGCGAAAATCATAAGCCATGTTGTCTTCAGGGTACTTAAGGGATTTTAGCGAGTCAGAATCTTCTAGGGAATGAGAGGCATTATTTTTAGGCACTGAAAGGGATTGAAGACTGTCTCTTAGAAGGGATTTCACTTTGGATGCAACTTGCACTGGAGTGTGACCTAAATCTCTGAAAATTCTTTTATTTTGTTTCAGCCGGAGTTTCCATGTACTATAAATTTTGGAAGAGTCAACCAACAGAACTTGAGACCAGATTTTTCAATCAAATATCCTGTAAAGAATCGGAACCCAACTGTTGAAGAGCATCTGAATACTATCTGGGAGAACCACTCTGCCGAACCAGGAGGAAGTCATCTGGTCCCATACTTCCAACGAAAAGCGGCATGCTAGGAACAAGTGAAGAATGGTTTCTTTTCTTTCCTGGCAGAGAGGACATTGGAAGGGGCCTGCAGACCCCTTTTTTTCCAGGTTGTCTCCAGTGAGGATGTTTCTGTCGGCAATGGTCGAGACAAACATACCCCCCTTTGGAAAACTTCTAAAATTCTAAATTCGATTCCAAACAATAGGATTTGAAGGAACATTTTGAAAAGAAGAGAACAAAAAATACCCTTGAGTAGCAGTGTAAGAGCCTAAAGTAGGAGCCCCACCCACATTTTTATTTTATTGCGAGAGCAATGGGAGCTGAGCCTTGCACCAGTGAAAGAAAATGAGCTTTTTCTTCTTCTAGTAAGGGCAGCCAGTCCGGAAGATTCTAATTCTCCCAGGAGAATGGAGGATTCAAATTCCAGCTTGAGATATCCCATAAGGTAACCAAACCTTGATTTTCCATCCATACCTTAAGGTTCATTATCTCCGTGAAAGTGGATAGGGGAGGCTTTCCCATAATCTTTCCAAGTATTGATTTGATGTCCATTCCCTGGTATCCATGTTAGTTCTTCTCTAAACCAGGGCAGAAATTTATGACACCGAGAAAAGATAGAGGATTTTTTCTTGAGAATGGGAGCATTATCCAAACAACGCATCCGATTTCCAGAGAAGTATTTTTTCCTAAGAACCTGGCTACTCCAGGAAGGTTTATTTCCAATCATCCTCCAAAGAATTTTGACGCCCATGGCTAAATTCTGAAATTTAAGGTCCCTGATCTGCAAACCTCCCTCTTGAAGAGAATTCTTGATATTTTTCCAGCTGACAAGGGGAAATTTCTTCCCTCCATTACTTTTCCCTCATTGCCAAAGAAATTTTCGAGGTATGCTTTCTATAGATGAAAACATTCCGGAGGTGGATAACAAAATGGAACTCTGATAAATAGGGAATCTATTTAGAACTGATTTAATTAAAGTCACCTTCCCGGCTAGATTGAGCCAAACTACTCCCAAGAGAGGATTTTTTTTTCAACAAGCGGGTTCCAATCTCTTGCTTTCGGATTATCTCTAAAAATTGGAACACCTAGATACTTAAAGGCTTCCTAGTTAGTAGCTCCCTCCATCCCAATAATTCTAGTGATATCAGAAAATTCTCTCGGGTTAATATTCCAGCTATAAATCTAACTTTACCTCAAGTTTAATTTGCTTCCAAAGGTTGTGCAATAGGAGTTCAGATTTGATTTAAACTTTTCAGCTGTGTGCAGGTTGGATCCTCCGAGAAGGATAGTGTTATCGGTAAACTAAGCGTGATTGATGTCCTTAGTTCCCCGAGACATTCGAATGCCAATTAAATATTGATCTTTCCTAGCTCATTCCAGTTGAAAGTTGAGCACTGAATCTTGGATCACATAGAGCAATAGAGAGAGGGGGAAGCCTTGACGTATAGCTCTAGTGGGTTTAAAAAAGGAAGCCACTCTACCATTGATGAAAGGAGCACTCCAAGTTTCACCAATATAGGCTTTAAGGGCTGGTGCAAAGTAATGATACCCACTTATAACATATTAGTTGCAATGGCATGTTGGAAAAACAAAAATCTTATCATTAAAATGAATTATTAGGGATACCTACAAAAGTTTTTAGAATTAGGCGTAAAAAGATGAAACATAGAAAAACGGATTACCTTCCGGAATATATAACTTTTATTTATGGAAAAGTGGTAAAACCACCCCAAAATGTCATTATTTTAAGATTGGTACGTTATTTTTTCTATAAAACATAATGTGCATGTTTTTGTTAGGCCGCCTCTTTGTTATGTAAATTGTCAATTTATGAGAAAAAAAATATGTAGAAGCGTAGGCAACAAACAAATCTTGTGCGGTGCTATTTTTCCAAAATTTTAAAAGTTAGTTTACTATTTTTTTTAAATTACGAAAGTTAGTGAAGCCCTAAAACGACATGGTCAAGTGTTGAGCCACCATATCATGGTCTAAACATAATAAAAAAACCTTTTTTTTTAGCTTGTAGGTATTCTTGTACTCTTGTGCAAGTTCTTTTCCATTCTCGAAATAGGTAAGCCAATCAAAAGTTATAGGCCAAATAAACGACCTATTTTTTTTACAGATTTGACATGGGTGCAGTTAAAAATGAATTAAAATTAGAAAAAAATAACAGATCCATTCCAAAAATATATAGTT